>JAIPRK010000017.1:190157-527076 GCA_025469195.1 Chaitophorus viminalis | reverse complement strand
GTCAAAATACTTTGAAAACTTAAGTATGTATAGAGAATGTCAATATAAAGATTTGGTGAAAATTTCAAGTTGTTACGGTTTTTCGTTTTTGAGTTAGAGCATTTAAAAAAAATGTATTTGGTCAAAATGTGAATTTGCATAAAATTTCCTGTATTTTCGTAATTTTTTTATCGTTTTTTTCGACGCTTTTAAAAAGTATTGAAAAAGTTGCTTTTTGACACAGGGTATAAAGGGGCGACATTTTGAAATCTGCCCCCAGGCGGAAATTTTCTTAACCCGGCACTATTTATAGTATAATAATAAGTCATTTATGTATACGATACGTAATGCACTTATATATATATATATAATATGCATAATTTGTGTTTATATTACTCAGTCGGGATGACATTTTGTTGTGTGGTGACTTTAAATTATTTACCTTTAATTTTGTACGATTTCATATCGTTCACAGTTAAACCACTAAACGCAACAGCAATATGCGAATGAAATGGTATTTTTAATTTATTTTCCCAAAGCTTTAAAATCGTACACACACGTGTTCAACAGTACAGATTTCACGTCCCTCGAATGCTTTAAACTTATATCATTGTGCGTCCCGCGCAGAGATTATGTTATGTGGTCGATTTTTCGGTTTTCTATACACATCCGTGGTACATTCCAAGGCTAAAGGGTATTAACAAATCAGAATGTTAAAGTTTAGTTAAAAATATTAGTTACTTTTAGGATACTTATCGATAATTTTTTGATTAATTTATTTCAAATTTATTTAGTTTAATTCTTTAATTTTTTCTATCATTCCACTCATTAGTAATACATTTTATAGTCGTGTTGAATTAATTTCTATAGTAATTAAATAATAATTAATTTCTCTTAAAATTCAAAATATGCAATTTAAAAATTATGTAACTGTATATAATGTGTATAAACGAAATTCAATTTCAACGCTATTATTATTTATTCTCTTATTATATATATATATTATATATTAAATTGGGTTTTAAATGTTATTATTTTAAACAATTTTAAAACAAGCTGTTTAAATTTTTTTTATAAATGTCCCGATCAGTAATTGAATTTTTATGGAACCCTATTCTAGCCTAAAATCTATTAATTACATAATGTATATAATGTTAATAAATAATATTATATTTATATCAATTATTTTAAATACAACAACGTTCTACTTTGGTGATTACAACGTTTTATGGTCGTGATGGAGTATGTTATAAACGTTGGGATTTAAAAGATGAAAATCAATTTCTTGCACAAATAATTGTCGTACAATCAAATTGGTAATGAATCATTGCAGATTTTCGTTCAAACAAACTTTTAGTAAAATAGCAAACACCATTTGTTTGTTTGTTAAATAACAAACAGGATTAAATAATGCAATATCGCTAATAATTATAATTACAAACATTACGCGGTGAAACGTATTTACCTAAAATAATAATTTTTTTTCTCCTGCGAACGAATTGAAGCAAAAAAATTGGTATATCGTCCATCGATTTCTTTTTTTTTCAACTCTTTTCAAGATACTTATTAGACGAAAACTAGGTTCATTAGCCGCTATGTGATAGGTGTTTCATATGGTTGGGGTGAAAACTAGATTAGGGTTAGAAGGTGTACATTATTGGATAACTCTTGTTTTGAAACATGTGATTTGGGGGGGAGGGCTTTCCTATGAGGTGTGGTCGGAATAGTCGATGACCGTTCAAATTGGTGACCGTGCCTTATAGCACTGCCACTTAATCCACTCGGCTAACCCATCGTATATCCGTTTATTATGGTCGTTGTTCGGAAAATACATGTCACGTTTACATTATATTATATAATATATAATAGCTATATTATAGCTATAAACGTTTTATACGCCATTTACACCGGTCCGAAGTTAATTTTTAATTAATTATTATTTTCATTGCGTCCGCATTCTTTGCGCACTGTAGAGATGCACGTGGCCGCGGAAGAAGTAATCGATAAAAGTCGTCGTCCGCCCCTGATGAATTTTAAACAGAATTGTAACTTTTCATTAAAACGGCAAACACGCGCACAAACTCGATCACACGCACGCGGCCTTTAACCTTTTATACACGTATACAGTTAACGTTAGTTTGCGCGAGCAAAAGTAATTTAACAGGCGTGCACGACGAGGCTTGGTCCGTTGGTTTTATTTAAATTTATATTATTATTCCGATTCCACTTGCCCCCCGGCAGCGGACGTCATCATTGCCCTAGTTGCTGCTGCCTAGCGGTAAAACGCACGAATTTCAGGTGCGAGTTTTTCGCTTTTCACAAGTCGCTGTCGTTGGAAACCGATTGCTGATGGATAATAAATAGCTCGGTGCGCGTTCAAAACTAGATGAAAATAAAACCGAAAAACTACATCGTATTATATAAAATTACTCAGTGAATTCCGTTTAACCTTGTTTTATATTATATAATAATTACATCAAATACCGATGTGTATACGATATTATACGTGTACTGTATATACCTACCAGTATACCCCAATTACAATTAATTTTAATTTAAGTGTTTTTTTTTATTTTTTTTTTTATGTTTTAAAATGTAATCTTTGTAGGTATATAAAATATACCGGTCATTATTAATTTTTCGTTTTTTCCCCCTCGTATCATGTAAATTATTGAAATAAAATATCTACGTGATGACTGCTTGCGCCTCTCCAGCAACGTATCCTTTCCCCCTCCTCCCGGAAGGATTCATCCCTTAGGTTAGAAAACACCGATGTATATAATATATAATATATTTTTGTTTTTCTATAAACTGAGCACATGTAGTGATGTACAACTGTGCAAGCGAACACGAGACGACTGACGAAGAGTGAGCATGCCCCATATGCGTGTAATGTATATACTGCAGGTATTATATTTTATACTTATGTATGGTCACGTGTGGGTCGTCTTCGGATGGGAGTTTTCACCGGACCCGAATACCCGCATGGTATCGATTACATTTGGTCGTCGTCCGCATTCACATTCAACCATACCATATAAGTAAATACACTATAGGTACACATAATAGTTGTACACCGTGTTCGTTCTGGACAACAATTTTTTATCCGATTAACGCATTTAAAAACCTCATCTTTTAAGTAATTATTGTGTTGTAAGAACGAACACCCTTATAATACGCTCCATGGTATACTTAATTTACTTGGACCCAAAAAGGAAATAAATAATAATAATATATTCATGCCAATTATAGAGTCCGATCTGGCCAATGAGTAGGGTTGAGTATATTTATTTATTTACACATAAAAGTTTCCGCTATATTCATAGAAATGTTCTGGATGTAATTTTGACCAAAAAAAAAATATTTCATTCTTAATATTAAACGATATAATACTGTATAGATTTTTGCCAAAAAAACTCATCATTAGCCAAACATATTAAATATATAGTGATAACAAAATGAATTGAAAATGTAAACGCTTCAACGCTATAACAAAAATAAAAATGTTATTGAAAAGGGAAAAAAAGAACAAATTAGAACTTTCCAAATTCGTTGTTTTGTTTTATTTTTATTTGTAGTTTTTAGGCTAGCCAAAATATACTTATATTATCATAATGCACACGGAACATAGTCATTTATAGTTCACACAAGGGTGTGCAACCGACGGACCGTACGACGAACCGCATTATAGAGTGCGGTTAATTAATCATGTTGCTATAATATGGTGTGTGCCTGCATGTGTGTGTTCGGGCATGCGTGCGCGTGCGTGTGTAGTACATGTGCACGTATATGTGCGTGTACGTGTGTGTGTGTGTGTGTGTGTGATAATTTGTTGGTATGTCATTTCGTGAAAATATACGATATTCGCTCGCAGTAATATGACCAGCGCACTTGACGTTTACGCGACAAAAAAATAAAAACAAAAATGTAACGCTCGGCCGCCGCTTTATGTATGTCAACCACGACACTTCATTATTTCTCTTTGAAATATTAATATACGCCTTCTCTTTACTACCCCCCCCCCACAAACTCTTCACTCCGACCATTCATTCACCCGCACGCCGTATACGTATGCAGTACGGATGTACGATAGGCGTACATATTTTATATTACACACACGTCTAATCACCTAAATGGTTAAACGACAGAGTATTTTTGATTATGGTCTTAGACCCGCCAACCAGTAGCAGTATATTACCATAATTTATACGTGTATATATTTATATATTATGCAGGTAAATTGTCGATATTTTTCAATCAAGTTCGGGCCGTGGTAAACGTCTGCAATAATACTCAAGACATGAGATGTGACAGGCAACAAAACGATATACCTACCCTGCTTGTTTTGTCCGAAATAGGTTTAAGAATAATAATTAATACAAGAAAATGGTAAATAGTTATGGAAAAAAATGAAGGAGTTTAAATATTCTATCAATATGTTTTTGGACGAAGCTAAATGGCAATAATAAGGCCGTATTATTTTTTTTTTCGTTTTGTCCTACAAAAATATTATTATTGTCATTGTCGATGGAAGGAGTGATATTGTTTTGACCGCAAAAACGTATTGGCATAATTATTATTGAACATGAAAGTCTCCAGTTTAAATTACTCTTCCAGAAATAGATTAAAACGATAAAACGTGAACTCAGGCAAATCTAGAGGATAGAACTTTGTGTATTTTGTAAAAGACGATAAAATAATATCGCGAACGTAAACATTGAATAACAATTTATTACAGAAAACATTGAAGGGAAGTCGGACATTTTTTTAATTATGAAAAAATATTGAAACACTTCAATGTTGACATTTGTTGATGAACGTTTTGTAAATAGAAATAAAAAATATGGTGTATTTTTGAACTATATTTTTTAATTATAAAAAAGGTACTAAATAATTACATTATTATTTTTTCACAATGTATAAATTGAGTAGCAAAATGCTTTGATAGTAACGCACCACCTACGTGAAAATACTTATTACCAATATAAAAGGAAAAGGAATAAAAATAATATTATGACAATAACACAATAATTACATTAATTTAGGACGAATCAAGTAATAAGTAAATCGGATGAAGAATACTGAATTTTAGTGTATGGCCGATAAAATAAATGAAAAATAGCTCGCAAGGGATGTACTCATGTAGAAGTAGTCAAATATGTATTGTTCATGATTATGAGAAATATTGTTTCGAAAAATTTTACCAAATGAAGGGATCTTTCGAATGAAGTACTACCACAGGAACGATCGAAAGCAGAATGTCAGATTGAGTAAACGAGAGGAAATATAATTATGTAAGAGAATGAAAAACAAAATAAAAACGTCGTGACTTTAAAAAATATGTCGGTAAACGTGTGGCAAACGGAAAAGGCGCGGATGGCAAGAAGTTGTGTGTTGCCAATAAAATAAAATAAAACTAACGCGTGGGATTGTAAAGAACGTAACATCGGTGGAATACGAAATAATGTTGAAGTTTGCGGCGATGGTGATTTCCACAGGGTTCTCATGGCGGCAAACATGCGCAACGTATCGAAAGAATCGATTCGGAAACATATTTGGACAATGGTCCGATAGATTTTACAAAAGCCAACAAATTATATTGAAAGGAAAAAGGAAACTCGAGCACGGTACAGCGATATTTAACAATTTGGAAAAGAAACCAAAGGCCCACCGCTCGCACGATTTCAAATATTGTAGAAATGAAAAATGTTACATAAAGAATTTATCGATAGAACATAATAGAATAGAACATAAGCCAAAACAAACACACTATTATAATAACATAATATAATATACAAAACGCGTATAATATAATATAGCATAGTTGTACAGAATACGAGTTCAAAGTTTCACGCTTTTGGATCCGGCAACGTCCTATAACCTAATCCTGTTCTTAACGAGGAGAAAAACGAGAATTGGTATGGCTAAAATAGCGCAGAGAGTACAATATGTAGTAATGTAGTATACTTTTAGCCTGTGGGTTGTTATTATGTAAGTAACTGAGAAATTGTTGCAGAGTACATCGAGCATGTTGAAAACAGAAAAATATATTAAAAGGTAAATATTTCGTTGTTCAGTTGCTAACTTAACTCTAAATTATTCGAAATGTAGCTGATATGTAGCTGAAATGTTCATGTTGGTATGAAGCTTCAAGCTATGTTTAATATTCCTGAAAAAAAAAAATTAAATATGATACCAAGTACAAAAAGAAAAGTAATCAAAACACCATTAAAATGGATAGCTTCGATTAAAAGTCAAAGATTAATCATAAAGGTATAATATTAGGAACAACAGCTGAACATTAATCGAATCAAAATGATGATGTTTTTTATTAGCAAGTAAACTTAACATTATTATAATAGTAATGACAATTACTATGGTAATAATAAGTTAGACAGTTTGGAGCGCTTAAAGGTCAGAGCATTGAATAGTGAGCTAGAGGTGAGGTGTCATAAAGCTGTTTATAAACTACGCGTATTATATTGTGTACTTGTGTCTGCGAACAAGATAAACGGTTTTCAACACAATTATTTTTAAATTACCTTTTAGTTCTACAGGTGTCAAGATTTTATGTCATTTACAGTTTTTACTTGTGTGTAGGTAATTTCTATATTGATAAAGCCTTACAAGTGAGCTGCTAATGGGAATACACCTGATGTCCCTCTAGGTTAATTTATTTCCACCCTTCGGCAATGACGTACATCTTGTGCTCTACTATACAGTATAATCAAAATTAAAATCGGCAACAAAAGTATATTTTATTTAATAATTATAAAACGGAAAGTAAAAAAAAATGAAAGAAATCACACTACGTTTACTTAATATTATTCCATAGGAAATAATTATTGAAATCAATAAATAGATGAGGTCAGATTGGCAATAATAAAAAAAAAAAGACTTAATAATGGTCATATTTACACGTATAACAAATCAACTATTGGAATGTGCATTTAGTATAGACTTGAAATCAAATTTAGAACTTTGTATAATAGAAGCATAGTCATTTCCTTGTGGTATTGTATAATTTTTATACATTGCCTATTTTATGTTTTATTGTATATAAAAAAATAGATATAAATTTATAAGATTAGGTATGAAAAGTCTTATTTAAAACTCTATACACTTGAATAATTCTACCAAACAAATAATTGAAAAAAATGGAGCATTATAAGTATGGATGTGAATTTAACGTGTAGTTTACGAGTGTACAAAACAATATCATGTGTTTCACTAGGAATATAAACTGTTGTAGTACGTAACGTACCGACACGACACGCTGTTATGACTGTCGAGTCGATTCCGTTGATGGTTTAAAATATTATAAAATAAAAAATAATAATAAATAAATAAGTAAAAAAAATCTATTTTCTACAAGAAAACCACTCACGTGAAATTAACACACTGAAAGGATTTTTGCTGATTTATAGCCTCGACGGAAAACCACCCACACAACAATGTTGTTTTTCTCCGAAACAGAGATAATTTCTTCGAAAATAAATTATTAAAACCGATTTATATTAAATTGTAAAAGCAGTACACATGAATTGGCATGTGATTATACGATGTACGCGCATTACACTACTCCTTGTGTAAGATTTTCTCGGACTAATAAATTCTAATGCTGCCATGCACCATATTTGAAATGTTTATGGCGTTTGCTAAAAATCAAAAGAACATCGAAAACCAGAAACTGTTTCAATAGGGTATTATCGGGGTATGAAGAAAATTATATTTTCACCAATCACTACTATATTTTCTCACCGTGTTTGACTCATTAACACAATTTATTGTTTATGGACATGTGAGCGCAACATAACGGCGAGCCAAGTAATATAAGGGGTCAAAATCCTGTACCCTGTCCAAAACGCTTCGTAATTCGGAATACAAAGTAATCAAAATGATCGATAGTAAAATATATTTAATTCATTTGAAGCTTATTCAGATTATATAATAGTGATATCAATGTCGTTTTGAATTGATATTATTATAGACTTCTAATGGAAAATGCAAGCGGTCGGCCGCGGCGGGTGGTGCCCATATGTAAGATAAACTGAGATTTATAAGAAAAAGGAATGTTCCAAAACATATTTTTCCACAGTTGTGACAGTAAAGAAAAATAACATTTTACATTCATTCAATAGAAATTTAGAAAAGTAAAAGTTGATCTTAGGTCGACGAAAACTACATGTAGATTTGAACATGCAATTCAATTTCGTCAAACAGAAAATAATTATATTGGTTTACGAGAGACACACTGGTAGTTTGAGATAGTAAGAATGAAATGTCAAATGTCAAAGATACGAATGATAGAAGACACTGGAAGGGTTTATCCAGTCAGAAAGGATCTTCTACTCAAAATCAATCAACTATGTAAGACAAAAAAATGTTCAAAATAGCATAATAATATGCATCAAACAATGTTACTATAATAATATAAGTAATAATATAAATCTTTTACGAACTCGAATTATTCAACCATCTGTTCCAGCCAAGCTGTCTGTTGACTTTTTGCATTATTCAAATGATCGTATAGAATAAAATATTTTAAATAGAGGTTTATATATTATATACGTGACCATCATCCGGGTATTCGTTTGGAATAAAATAGTTTTCATAAAGTATCTAGTTATAATTACGTGCATAAAATAAGATGGTGATGACGACTTTCACAAACAACAAACTTATAAAATTCGATTATTCAGTCTTCAGAGTGCATCGCTTTAATATTCAGCATCATATGCTATTTATAAAAAATATAAATTCCTTGTCTTTTGAGAACAGAGAACTTCATAATTTTAGCGAATGTTTATAATTTATCTCTGCGGTAGAATAATAAAAGTGTTTATAATGAAATTAAGCAGATTTCGATTTCAAATTTATAAAATATTGCCCGACAAACTATACCCTTAGAACTACATAATGAATACATTTGATGGATTCGAAAATCGCATATTTTTTTTGTTTTTTTTTTTTTTTTGATATATTTTATCAAGGAAGGCTTGGCCATTGGTTCGCCGGGTGGGTTTTTGGTTTGTAGGGTTTTTTTTCTAGATTAATCTAGGAAATGTAATGAGTTAAAAAAGTAGGTAGTATAGTGTGTACATGTAGGCATGAAAAACGCTACTTGAGTTTTGTAGGGACACATCTAATTGTAAATAGTGCCGGACGATTAATCGCAGCACTGAGAGTGATTGGAGCAGATCGTTCCGCCACACTATATTATAAATTATTGTGTTATTATTTTAGGTAAAACCTTTAATTTTAAATCGATAAATGAAAATAGTGTATTTCATAAGTATATAATGTATACTGAATAATTTGTATTCCCTTGAGCACACAGCTCGTTACGATTGTTGTGTTTTGCGTTTTAAATGAAACGAAATCAATTGGAAGTTATATGTTTTCAGGAAATGAACACAGAGAACGGTGATCATATAAAAGAAATGGGTTCTGGTTACGATTCTGTGAAAGACAAAAGTAGAGAAAAAGAGTGCGATAGTAGGTATGGGAAGAGAATGGCACAAGATGATGAGAATGAAAAAAACAAGAGAAAGAAGGCTGCTACAAATAATAATATAAGTAAACCCTTTATTTTTGCGTGTGTGAATACTGTGTATAAATATATATATATATATTTGAATTTTTCCCGGTTGTCCGGGATCTATGATGGTTGTAAATGCAACAACAATACACCAGACCTGTCAAGTTGTCTAAAGCCGAAAAAAATAAAAAAATAACAAAATATGGCAGCAACGCCAGCGTTGAGGAACGGATAAATATGAAAAATGATTAAGACACAAAAGAGACGTGTGATGAAATTAATTTGAAAGAAGAGTAAAAAAAATTGAAGTCTTTTGATTAAAAGTTAATTGAGTTGGGTACGATACGATTGCGCAAACTACAAGTAATCATTCGCCAAAATATCCATTGGATAAAATTTTTTTTCGTCGATAATACTGGATATTATTATATAACTATATGCATTGTTATTGACTGTATGTAGATTGTGTAGAATATAGTAATTAACATATTATTTTTCATGGTCTCAAAATGCATTAATCAAAATGCTCTTTAAATAAGATAGAATGTTTGTTTTTATGTTTGAAATCACATTATAAGTAAGTATAAAATAATTTGACTTAATTACAGTGCCAAAAATAAAATAAAACCACGATTTGCTTTAACATAACCGTAAATCATGATGAGTTTAATTTATTTATTTTTCAATGGTATTTCAAGAGTTATATAAGTTTTCTGTGGATCCATTTTTCCGACTGAATTGTTTGTAAAAGAAATCTGATTAGACAAATCATTTTTAAGACCAAAAATTAAGCGCATACCTCATAGTGAAATTATGCGAACATTTTGTTGTGGTTTTAAATGTTTGTAACAATTATTCAATTATCTCATGATAAATGAATAGTATACGTTTAAAAGTAATCAGACTTAGAATGGACTTGGACAATTTTATGGAATAAGCGATTTTAAACGAAACCAACAACGAAGCACATGAAGTAGAGTGAAGCAATATTATATTATACTGTTTAAAGAAACAAAATATAAGATAATTTGAATAATCGATTGAATGAGATCACAAGTGTCATTGCCAGTGTATGATTTATTTGCACCACGAGATGGTATTTTAATTTCAATGTACATATTTTCATTTTCTACTATTGTTTTATGTTGTGTAAAGAATAAAAAATACATTTTCGTTAAAGTGCCGGAAAAATGTTAACATTATCATGTCATACATACATTGTTGTATGTCCATAAAAAAAAAAAAACGAGAGAAAATCTATTTTAAAAACAAAATCATTGAAATAAGCAGTCAACGTTTTTCATGGGTAAATTAATTTTCTATTTTTATCTTATATTTAAGAAAGTAAATAACAAGAGCCAAAACAATTATCTCTGGTAACTTGTGCATTTTTATCAACATCTATCTTTTTTTATTAATAAGACTTCTTGGTAAAATATACAATTTGACTAACTTCCTAAGGCCTAAATGATGAAAAATATTTTATTTTATTTTTTTATACTATACGAAGAAAGTATTAAAATAAATTTCCATTTAAAGACCTACAAACGTTTAAAACAGGGGAGTAATTGTTGTTAAAGTAACTAATTGTAGTATTCTTTTCAGAACAAGTTAAAATATTTATTTTATTTGTTATATTAATAAATTCTCACGTCTTTCTTTGAAAATAATAAGAACTCTGTACTTTAATGTGTAGTACTATGATAGAGTTGTTTTTTATGATATTCGATTGATCGGATACACGTCGCCATCGTGAGAAAGGTAAAGAAATACTTTTGACCAAATAAAAATGTTTAAAATCTTGATGATATTTCGTTGCAGACGAATAATACATTTCATCGTCACGTCAATCAAATTTCAACGATATCTTTGTCGTTGTCATCATCGTATTATTACAATACTGCTACAGTGTCCGTTATTGGCGGATCCCCCGACTGCTCGTGGGCGGCGTATTGATCGCGCATGGTACGGATTTGTCCTTGTTAAACTGTCACGTTTTATCAAAATATATTTTCGATCATCTTTACGAAAATGATTGATGGAACACACACACACACACACACACACACACACACACTCATATTGCACATGTATATAGATGTACCGTAACTTGATACACAAATGAGTAACAAATAATAGATATACTTACAATTAGGCACGTATACAGGTGGGGATTTGGGGGTTCAACCCCCCCCCAGAAATAATTTTTGTGTAATTTCTTTATTTCACATACAAGTAATAAAATATAATATGTAGTATTGATTATTATAAATTTTTATGAACCCCGAATTTTTTTTTTTGTGTACGTGCCTACTTACAATTAACACGGTAAACATACGTACACGTGCGATGAATAAAAATATATTTTCACGAAAAACAACTCGATTCGGTGCAGTACTAGTCCATATGAGTATGTGATATCCTTTCTTGGCATCTCTTTTGTTACGACTTTATAATATACACGTTCTACGTGTCTAGCAACGTCGATTGGCAGGACGATTGCGTAGACGGTATTCCCCAGCAGGAGAAACATCGTAGACGCTACCCACGACGGACAGTGTGTGTGTGTGTGTGTGTGTGTGTGTGTGGGTTGGTGATGGAATAAGAACAAGACCCAGTGATACAAAGAAGGGCCGGAAGGATCGTTTTTTTCGTCCCATGCACGTCATCCAATCAATCAAAGTCAAGACGGAAAAGATCAGTAACATCAGCAGCAACGGTAGTAATGGTGGTAACAAAAAACGCCAAAAACAGCTAATATACGAATAAAGAAATTACCAAATTTATATATTCCACACAAAATCAGTATTATATATCTACATTATATTGGATATTTCGCATAGTTATATCATTTTATTAACCCATATATGTTACTCATAAATGTTAATAAAAACTCACTTGTCTAAAAATATTTGTTAATGTTAATACTCACATTTCAATACAAGCAATAATTATCATATGAGATTTTATCCATAAACGAAATAATAATAATATAATAATTTTCCACTCCAGTCAAAGTCTGAAGAATATGTTTGATTATTCAATTTTTATAAATTGTTGTAATGTCTCAATACTTCAACATTGTAATACTTCAATAGAGAGAATAAAATTATATTTTAGATTCTGAACGGAGTGATGGTATCTATTGGTTTTACAATGATGAGTGTTTTTTTTTTTTTTTTGTGTCTGAGGACACTTTTTGGTAGTAAAAATGCTTCAATTTTCTTAAACAGCAACTTTTCTGAAAGGAAAGTGAATGTAGATGGTACTTGGGCAAGTCAAAAATCCAAATTTTTCAATACCTTTTTAAAAAATCTTAAAATCAAAAAATTTTACACATAATTACGTTTTTACAAAATACATTTTTTTTAAAATGTTCTAACTCAAAAACGAAAATCCGCAACAACTTGAAATTTTCATCAAATCTTTATATTGGCGTTTTCTATACATGGTTAAGTTTTCAAAGTATTTTGATATATTTTGACTTATTTATAGACAATTTAAATTTTCGATTTTTGTAAATTTTTTTTTTTTAAACATCTATAAAATTTAATTGGCTAATCGAAAACTCTTGAAAATTTAATACAAGGTTTATAATCAGTTATAATTATTGTCACTAAAAATGTCGGAGATCGTTTTGCTCAAATCTTTTTTATAAGCCCATAAAGCTCAAATTTGTATAAAATATGTCAAAATCACGATAATTTGCAAGTTATTTTGTAGATAAAAATTTATAAAATTTTTTCTGTTTATACTTATGGTTCAACATTTTAACACTAGTTTTTCCATAAGCTAATCTTCAAAAATATATAAAAAAATTTCTACCGAACCAAAGGGAAAAAATTTTATGACCGTTTGAAATTTAAATTTTTACGAAATTGCATTAAAATTCAATTTAAATATAAAATACTATATTATATACACATTTTAGACAAACATATTAACTCCGTTCAGAATCGTTATTCGTATACAATGATATCTATCATTGCATTCAAATTTAACAAATCCATTGTAATAATGACCTATCCTATAAACGAGGTACACTCTACCCCCAAATGTACAGCAAAGCGAGGCCCACCCGTTTTTTCAATATTGTATTAGCAATATTATTTAATATACTACTGTTGTAAACGAATCGGTTTCCTTAGTCGAGACGTTTCTATAAATACAATCGTTATATCGTGAATAATTCATTACTCATGGGTTATAAATGATGAGTTTATATTTGATTTGCACTTTAGCTATAATGATTCCAAATAAATACGCTCCGATCACATATTTTAACGAACCACATAAGTCAGTACTCAGTACTATGAATTTTGTACTTGTAGTATTATTAGTCGACAATAGGTATACTCGATAATTAAAATTCTGTAGCCAACCTGATTGTTTATCAATTTTACTTCGCTCTTCAATGTGAGTTATATCACTATACATTTTATAAGTCAACAATCAATTTACCTTTATAATTTGTAAAAAAATATTAAGTTTTCATAATCAAAAGTTCTTTTAACTACGTTCAACTAGTTCCACTCATTTTGATATTCATAAGTTGGTAGTTATTAAACTTGATTGAAAATTTGTTTTATTGGCATTGACAATGTATTTCGATTTAAAGTATTCATACCTATTAGTAGTTAAAAACATACAGAAAATCAATCGTGATACAATCAGGGATAATGAATTGTACATTTTACATTTAGAAACTACTTAGTATGCATATACTTATTTTTTATTATAAAAGCTAAAACTATTTAGGATAGTACTACACATTTTAAATTGTTAATTTTCGGAATATTTTGATGGTTGTGTACATAATATATGGCACTATAAAGTATAAGTAGATTCATCAAAGAATGTACGCCAATGATTTGTAATGCGTCCCAACAGTAGCTTTATAGTTCTAAGTAAAACATAAAAGATAAATGATTAAGTACCTATATGTATGTATAATAAGGCCTCGTTCGTAAATATGCACTCCAGAAAATCTAGACGTTTTGCAAAACGTTTCATACGGATAGAAATGTCTGGAATATTTTCGTGGGTACAAACGCAGTATAAAAGTCAAGAAGATTAGAATAGTGATATATTTGTAGCGTTTTATTGTTATAAGCTCGGTTTTATGTTAATTCTTCGAGAAGACAATAAATGTAATGTATTTGTATAAAAAAACCGTTATACAAAATAATCGAACGACATTTTATCTCAACCCATTATAATATTTTTAAAGTATGTATATCCAAATGACACATTAAGGAACCCATTACTTGAAGGAGAAAAATCGTAAAACAACTCTCTGAGCAACTCATCACATGCTTCCACGGGAATATTAATTTTAAACAAGAGAATACCAACGTTCGAATAAATCAATAAAGACGATTTAATAGACGTACGTAGGAAATATATTGTACACGGGTATTATAACGAGTAGTACATTAGATGCGCGTATGCATATTGTACATTTGCATGTTGTATTTAAGGTTCGGAAATATAAAATTTTCTCTTAGCGACGTTACGTTGTTTATTACATAAAATATGATGGGGCGTGTGAAAAAACCACTTTTGTCAAATGCCGTAGATCGAATTCGTTATAAGACCTTCGACACAATGAAATACCTATATAATATTAAATTTATATTTTAACAATTTTCCATTGTTACGGGTACATAATATATATATATATATATATATATATATATTTTATTTTGTGAAAATCTAATTTAAACACGGCCTTTGTCCGCATATGCTTATGCGAACATGGTGTTGCTCGTAATAGTCTTATCGGTATTACAATTATTTACTTTATACTTTTTCGCTAATAAAGGAAATATCTCTAACGAAAGTTTACATTCCAACGTGTACATAAATAGGTATATGGTTGCGTTTTTAAAAATAATTTAATTAGAAAATAAATTATTGCCTTCTTGAACTTTTTATTTTACAAACACATCAATATAGTCGATATTAGATTGTCATTGTATCAGATTTAAATGTGTGTTTTTAAGCTGATTAAAAATATCGTGCTTTTTATTCAATATTGTATTATACACGCTAACACGCAACATGCATACAAACAACACGACTTTTATGCTAAAAAAATAATAAAAACGAAATTTATTAAAAAGCTATCGAAGGGAATAATGGTGAACTTCGAGTCCTCTAGTAGTGTATGAAATGTACATATACCGTAGCGTTATTATGGTTATGCTTTGATTGCAAAGTTACGGCTACGGATAACAATATATATATATATATATAGCAATAAAATTTCAATACTATTGGAGTTGACGTTTTTGAAATATAAGCTGTTGTATCCTTTTAAAATGAGCTCCAACAAATGTTGAACTATTTTCCGTGTCCTGATCTATTCTATTTCTATGTTATACAATAATCTATTTCTCATACAGTCGTCTTGCATCCCATAAATCCGATCGATAAATCCAATTTTTTATTATTTTCCATAACACAACACGATGCTTGTAAGATTCAACGTTGAAAAGTTTTGTCCACTCATTCCAGCATACCACAATCACTGAAATCGAGTGTGTTTGGATTTCTAATGATAATACCCATAGCATATGGGAACATTATAAAAACCAAGTCTCTGATCAACGCTATATAGTAAATATCAGTGTCCTGTTTATAATCATCCACAATTATTTATTTATCTTCAATATTTACTGAAAATGTAGGAAACACATTTTTTTTCGAGAATAACTAAGTTTTGTTTTTCAAAAGTGACATTTCACATATAAGTAAAATAAAAAACAATATTATTATAGTCAAACAATAGTTTTTTTTTTGTTAAAGTTAAATTTGATTTTGAAAACAACTATTTTATCCATTATTAAATTTGATATTTATTTTACAAGATAATAATTATTTTCATAGAATATCTTTGAATTTAACAAATTGTTGTTAACATCAATAATATTATTATCAAACATTGTCTCTACCACAATACGATTAAATATGGACATTGATACACATGCATTTAATTTTCAAAATACGATATTATAATATATTCCATACATTTTTTTAATTAAAAAGCATATATTTTTCATTAATTGTATAGTAAATAGTTTATCAGTAATATTAAATAAGTAGCTTTATATTATATAGCCGTTTAACCACAGTAAAAAATTCCGATATCCCGAATAAACGTTTGTTAATCAATACTACATAATACTAATATACCATTTTTTTTTTTTTTACTGTTTTAACTAAGAGACCGAATACTAATATACCTACTTGGCACACGACGAAACCCTGATATAACAATATCGTAATATTTATCGCTTATGTTTAGAGGTTCAATATTATACATACTATATATAATATTTATAAATTCATTACAATAGATTACAGGATATATACAAATAACAATAATAAATAATATATATTATACAATATAGTGTTATAATATGTGTATGTATCGACCATGTATAAAAAAGCTACTCGGATGAAAATATACGAAACTTTTTGTAGTACACGGAAATGCTCAGATTCATTGTCCGATCGCAACACGGGTTACCTAAGTGTATAAAATATATTATATACGTGGATTTGAAAACTTTTTTCGAATTTCACAACTGATTACGTACACGGTTTTCCACGAAAACATGTATTGCTCGTAGGTATAGGTATAATATATTATATAATACACGTATTGATTTTCGCAATAGTTTTTAAAAAGTCAAGTACGGTGAAAACGGTAAATCACTCGCTGGTGAAGTTTTGCCGACGACACCGCATGGAGGCTCGTCGAAATGAAAATAACGTACGAAATACTAATTAACCGCATATATACGTTTCACTGCTAACGAACTAAAGTAGGTATAACTTATGTAATTATTTTATGTGTATGTAGGACGATTGAAGTGGGTGTACCTACGCATTATTATGATGATAGGATCGATCAAAATAGTTACGTAATTATTAATATGAAAATATCGATCATAACGCGCAGCCTTAGTTGTCTATTGCATTTGACTGATGAGGATTTGACGGAACCGAAAGAGTTCCGGTGAAATATTTCAGGAGCCGTAGATAGCTTAAAATTATTCATGCACAATATCTTATAGAACTAGACCAGCATAGTATCAAAACCTTTTTTTTCATCGCAGACTTATTTACAATACAAACGTATTGTTTATTTGCCAAAAATAAATACCTTAAGGGTTTCGAATTAAAAATTTCAAGTTTTTACGACCCACTTATTCGGAAAACACTACGTTCCAGAACGTGATGATAAACAATTGAAGAATTTAACATTTGAATACGAGTACACTAATATACGTATATATTCATCAGGTAACAGGTAAACGTATAATGTCTGTACAAATTTTTCTAATAAATTACAACAAACAAACGTCATCGTAAAAAAAAATCGGGTTTACGTTAGTTATTAAATGGCTAAAATATCATGAAGTTATAAACTCGCGTTAGCATAGCTTACTAACTATCTAGCTGAATAACCAGTATATCGTTTCATCATTTTTATCCAAGGCAAAGTAATAAAATTGCTTTGCACAGTACACATAGCTATGCAATACGGCGCCGCTCAATATTCTCGACTCTAAAGAGATAACTCCTAAAACATGACAACTCAAAATTGAATTTATTTTTTCATCAATACTTCTACACCATATAAGTTTGACACGTAACGTTTCGTGAATAATGATAGATAATAACCGAAATCCAATCTCATAACGCGGATTTGTGATGTAGCTGAACAATGAACTATTAAACGTTGTAGGTACAACGAATTCCAAGGATATTGTATATCATAATGTACTGTAATATTGTACAACGTATGCAAATACGGAACACCACCCGAAACAATAGAAATTGTTGTAGTAATAACATGACGTTTTGATCGTTTAACGAACATTATAATTATTTTATCTCAACTTGATTTATGATAATGCATTAAACACATAACTTCAGAGTTTTGAATATCAAACGCCACCATATCGTAATATAATGGTACCTAGTACAAATGGCGTTCATCAATAGAATTCATAACATTTCAATATTTTGTACTTATAAAGTTAATATACAACTAAATATGTTTAAACGTATTATTTCTGTGTATCTAATATTCCAACGCCAATATGGCAATATATGAACGATACAATTATCAAAGCTTTCAAATAATATATTACCTATTGAAATTTAAACAATATAACCTGTCCTATACTTTTATGTAACTGTGCTTAATAATAATAATAGTTGGATATTAATTATAATGTATCAGCTAACAGCTATACCCCTATGTTTCACCACTGAACTGCTACCAAAAATCAAATCATACATATAATATAAATAATAAATATAATATAATTTATTATATGTATATAATTATAGTTTATAAATATAATATAAATCATAGTTTAAAAAAAGTTAAAACTGATTTGTATATTATTCATTGGTAGATAAAACTGTAACGTGAATCCAAACTAAAGGTTTGATACAATACGATAATATCTTGGGAGCATTTTTTTTATAATGTTAATAAATCAATAATATGTAATATATAGTTTCAGTAACTAGGTATACCGGATATAAAATAGGTGACGACGGGCGTTAATAATTGTTTACGTTAGCCGTTGTTACAGCTCCAAGGTGTTTTAATTAAATATACTATACATTTTTATAGTTATTGATGGAGGAAATATCTAGGTCATTGTAATTTTAGTCTTTGAGGAAAATCCCCGGGAAGTACGTGGAAGTAGATGCTTATTATATGAGGGAGTTGGTATTGGGGAAGGCTGGAGTGAAAATTGTTGTAGTTTTACTTGGCTATGTCTTTGATATGAATGATATTTAGGTCATTATGAAAGTGAAAAAAGTAGCTAGTTGGTGTAAATTTTGTATATATTTATATAATCTTAAAAGTGTATACATTTTGTTTTAAAAATAATTATCTTTTGAATAAAATATTATCAAACAAAATACACTCTATCTGTATGAAAATTAATTGTCAATTAATTTATACATGTACATTTTAACTTTGTAATAAAACTTAATGGATAGTCAATGAAGTTTTTATGGTTTAATATCGATTTAAAATTAATTTTATAAAACAGCAATAAGAATTTTCAAACAGAATAAATATATTATTTCAACTCAATTATTTGTAGATAAAAAAATAATAAAATAGTAGTGCTAATATCAAATTATATAGATTGATTACATTTATAGTTTAAGTACACTTTAAAAACATATTTGTTGATATAATTTAATGGCAATACAGTGTATGGGAAACTCAGTTTCACTCAAGTAATATACATATAGAACAATATAAGGTACTTCTGAGAGTTAAACTATGAAAAATGCAACGGTACTAATGAATAACCGTTATCAAATGGATCTTAACTTTTTAACATGATAATTAATTGTAAGCTGATATCTGATTATTTATATAAACTCTTTGATATTTTTATACTTTCTTAGGATTACATTTGAAGTACATTCGCTTCTATTTGCCACTATTATTATTATAAAAATTAAAATTTAATTCATTTCGATCACGATATTATGTATGATCAAATGTAGTACATTCAATTAAGGTGAACTAATAATGTTTAAACAATCGCAGTATCGCACTATGCAGTCCTTTTTACAACAAAGGTAAGTTTCTCAGAAAATTAAACGAGGGTAATAATATTATTGTCATTAGAATTCTTGTTATAAGGACGGCATCCTATATAGGCAATTGTGAAGCACACACGCGTATAGTAAGGAAACGGAAAGTGATTGTTCAGGCCGGTGCTATAGTTTTCTATACCGCGTTGCCACATGGTTGATAATAAATAATAATAATAATAATATGACATAACTCTACAATGAATAAAATTTAAAAAATCGGTGTAACAGCTGCGATATATTACTGTTAATATGTAAGAATTATAGTTTACTTGTAGGAATAAGAATAATTGACGATTGTAAATTTATTGTAATCAAGTGTAACGAGTCGAGGTATACCTCGATTCTATAGAACAAACAAAAAAAAAAAACATATATTTATATAAAAACGATACAAAATATAATGTAAGAATGACTAAAGTGATTAGGAGAAAAAGAGGGGAGGACGATTACAATAAACTGTGCTACGTGCACAAGCGACGCAACAAACGTTTTCTAAGAACCCTACAGTGGATTGGATCGTTTTTTTAACGGGTCAATCGGTCTCGTACTTCAGGTACTGCTGCAACGTAGAACATTTATTTTTTCAATTTTAATTTACCAATCCACCATTGCTGAGGTAGTCGTGTAAAAGTAAACAGAACAAAACAAATGGCTTGTGCCACATTACTATAAAAAAAAAATATATATATATTGAAACAAAACCTAATCGATTGAAGTTCTACGATTACAGTATGTTCGGATATACATACTGCACAAAAGTGTGACGAGTGAAATATTCTCCATCGACCCTAACCGTAGGACTAAGTAGTATACATTTCGACCAAGTGTTTCTCAAAAGGTAGTCCGTTGTTAAGGGGCTCACGATTGTTCAACCCGAAATCATCATTTATGAAGCCAAACCAGGGAAAAAATATTAACAGATTAGAAAGATTTCACTAGTCTTCGTAAAGTTCAAAAACCAATAAAATCACTTGTTTAGGTGATTTGTTATTGAATTGTATCTAATAGCAAAATACGTAAAACAAAAATGTATACATGATAAAATAAATATATTTGCTGTATTCATATTATAACGAAAAGGTATGTTAAATTAAATTAACATAGAAGAATAAATTATTTTCTTTGTAAGCGAAAAAAAAGGCAAGAAGAAGAAAAAAAAGATATACCCAATCCAATTTAAGATTTAGTTAGGAGCTCGAGGTTACATATACTAATTGGAGACCACTGCTGAATAGTATAAGAGGCATGGTGGGCATTTTCCATTGCCACACAAATAGGATCCAATAATGCACGAAAATAGAACAATACCACACTCTAAGTTTATTTATTCAATTAAAATTTAGTATAAGATAGTATGAATTTAAATATTGAAAATAAATTTGGTTTTTCACAATAATTTGCAATGTATTAACGTTTAACAGCGTCAGAAATTCTTACAGACATTGCCGTGGTGAGATCTCGCTGCTATAATATAAATAAATAAATTATTGTGCAACGAAATATTGTGGGATGTACGACGACGACGAGTTCATCACAGTTCTAGTGATCAGTGATCGTTACTTCAATAGTGAATAATGCTTTTATTACTAAGGTCTTAGATCATGTACCTGGATAAAGCTATGGAATATAATCGTTAAGCATAAAATAGGACCCATTGTCACCACTTATCATGCGCGTTTAATAGCGTTCTCCGTCCTGCAATATCTATTGTGACGAATTTGAGGCCAATGGTGCTAAAATATGCTTCACGCACCGATTATGCGGCTACAGTTCTATCATGGTACAGTGTATAATATTTATGATCTAAGGAATATTATAACAACACCGCAATATTATTGTTCACTTGTCGATCGTGGAGAATCGCAGGTGTTTTTTGAGATCGGTCGGACATACGCGGTGCAGAAACGCCGAATCAACAGCTTTCGGTTTCATATTATTACGACGTAGTTATACGTACCTATCATATTATTATAACGCTATACACATGTACATAGGTACCTGCTATAGTACTGTGCACTATTACTTAAGGATATAATAATGATACCCTTGCGGGTGATACCAACACCTTATCCCACAGTGGCCCGCAGTGGTAATTTAACGGTTATAGGTATCACGTTGAACACCAGCGGCGGTGGCAACGGTATTTTATTCAAGATAACATTATCACAATAAAAACCCTTCGTAAACTAAAAAAAAAAAAATATTAGATCTTTATGTACCATAAAGATTTGATATCATGAATAAATGCTAAGTATATTGAATTTAACTAAACTTATTTTGTTTTAATAATTAATTAAATTGGCAATGAATTATTTCTTAATAGAAACAAAGTGTGATGAGCAAAATAATTAAATAGCTAAGAACTATTAAAATATAATTTAATATTATTATTAATATTTATGTACTATTCTAAATAATTTCTCGCCATGTTATTGAAACAAAATAAGTTTAGTTAAATCCAATAAACTTAGCATTAATTTATGATATCACATCTTTGTAGTGCTATAAGATCTAATATTTTTACATGTAGTTTACGAAGAGTTTTTATTGTGATATTACTTATTTGTATCATCATGTTGTTGTTTTTTTTTTTTTTTTAGATAATTGTTTTTAAAGTATATTTCTTGATTTTGGGCTCTTATTTTTGCAACTTAGTATACATGTTTATATTTAAATAGATACCAAAATCATTATCTTTAAAATAATAAATACAACTTATTTTATAATATCTCAGTATAGACCACGATTTAAGATATAATGGTTACCCAACGAGCATTGGGGATGTGACCGCAGGTTTGGCTCTGTAAATCAGCTGACATGGGTGCCAACTAACATCTAGCGCTCATAAATCAAAGCAATTAATGATGATAATATTCACGATTTCGTGATATAATTTATTAATTCCATGATAATAGAATGTCACAGTAGTTACGTGGTCAATTTTTACGAATAAATCCACACAAGCACTAGTTATTGGTTGGCTATCAAAGAGTCAATTCGGCGGTCACTTTATCATAGCTCATTGGGTAACCATTATATCTTAAATCATGGTGTAGACTATGTTGGTTATTACCAATGTTACAGGTGTACGCAATGTACCACGCTATAATAATAATATACACGATAGCAGCTACAAACGACGGCAGATAACAAGATTAATGCGTGGTTATGACCATATTGTCATCATAATATTTTCTCACACCTAGTCCTCGAGCTGCATACACGAAAACGAGTGGGAAAATCATGATTCTGAATTTGATATAAATTTCTATTGAAAAGTTCGCACTTTTTCATTTATAACTTAATTTTTAAAAATACGATTTTACAAAAATACGTTCCACACAATATTTCTGATGTTTTGGAGTTTACTAGGAGTTAATTGATTCATTAGGAAATTCGTTATGTTGTAAAACAAAATTACCTGTATCTTACACAATTTAAATGGACAACTACTGCTTCGATATACTATACAGTATACACACACCGTCGCGCGTCGTGCAATTATTTTGTTTTTTACTTGGCTCGCGCCACGACTGTGGCGCTGGATACGCTCTGGATATTAGGCTCGTCCAGATACTAATATGCGTGTTGGCTCACTAAAAAAAACATCAAATCCGCCCACCTGCATATGCCTGTTTTTTCCCCTTGACCGCGTATATCGGCTGATCGATAATAATTAATCATTCCGATATCAGTGCATGCGTTAATCGTTTACACTTTCATCTGAATTTCAAAGCCATCGTCGTCAATGGGTTCGTTTAATATTGTAGTAATATAGGTTTTCATATGATCGTACATTTGTATATACACGAGTTTGACCATGCAAAGCCCATTTCAAGTAATGATTCGGATGAAAAATAAAAATAAAACTAAAAAAAAAACCACCACCCATTGAAATTCAAGCGAAAAGTTTTAATGTTTTTTTTTTTTTCACTATAATTCCCACAAATGATAAATTATCACTCGGTATCATGATGGAAAAAAACGCAAATTAATGGAAACGTAAATGCATACGATCTACATGTGTTTTATATGAAACAATTGGTAATAATATTTTCAAAATTATATTAATTTTTTCATTATTGTTTTTAAACTATAATGATAGTAACAATAATTTATTTTCATTAAACAATTATAATGATACGTATATATATTTATACACATACATATATACGAGTATAATTTATAGCAGATTTTTATATGTAATCGTTTTTATTAGTAAAACAAAAAAAACTCCCGAAGGGATTGTCGGATTTCAGGTTAAAAAAAAATTACCAAGAATAATAAATACATTTTGTTGTATTGGAGAAAACTTTTTTTTTAATTCGTACAAGCACACAAGCATATATATTACGTACAATACAGTGCAAAGTATTGCAAGGTATAATTCAAATAAATTATATTTAATACAATTTTTTAATAGGTAATACATAGTTAATAATTTAACCAACATAAAAACAAACCCAAGGATTTTTACAATAAATATTAATAGTAGTTATTTACAATATGTCTTTTTATTTTTTTATTTTTTATGTCTGACGACACCTTTTTTGGCATATAAAATACTTTGATTCTCTTACACAATAACTTTAACAGCTCTAATAGTGTATTAATAATATATATTTCAAGGTATATAATCGATACGAGATAAATATTCTAAGATTTCATATTAAAATATAATAACTACCAAAACAAATACTTAGCAACTTATATGATTTTATTATTTAATTTAATATAATATTTTGCTATAAGTAACATGGGAGATTTTGAAAAATACGCATGCTTAACACAAATCAAGTGTAGAGTAATAGTAGTACTAGATAAAAAAGTAGTATAAATCAAGACAAAGCAATAAAGAAAATTTAAAATTTGTTATACAAAAAATTGTTATTACACTGCAATGAAAACATTTTCAAAATCTTTAAAATGAGGTAACTCAAAGAATTAATGCTGGGTAATATTTTTGTTACTTCAATGGCACTTCAATTTACATCCAATTTATATCCATATAAATTAAAAGATTTTCCATGTATGAATCCGTTCTCAGAAAACAAAAGATCTTTTCGGTGTTTGAACATATTATTAAACAATTAAACAATGTATGCTTGTTTACTTCAATGCTTATAATTTTACAGATACAAATTATTTTATTGTATAATTTAATTTAATCGTAGTTTTGTATTTTGGTAAGTTTAAAACAAATAATGTAGCCTCGAGAGATATAATTTTATTATTATCATTACGTAGTTCATTAATAAATTAAAACCATTGCAAACATATCGTTCTAAAATTATAATCTAAGAATTATTATAATAATTTCATAAAAGTATTGATTACTCAAAACAAACTAAAAATTGAAAAATAATTTCATAAAAATAAACCGGTTAAAAATGTGAGTAAAAATGTTGAAAAAAACTAATATTGAATGCAAAAGGAATATACGAATGAACGATTTTTGATACCTATGGAATAAAATTTATTATATCCATATAATTTATTCTTGGATTACATCTTGAATTTTTCAATCATTTATATAAATCGCATTAATCAATGGTAATAAACTTTTAGAATTTAAAATATATTAAAAATGTTATGGATCTGAAGCTAATGTAATTAAATAGCCTATAAAAAAATTGAGTAAATGGCATAATGTAACAGTAATATCTATGCAGTATATACTATAAATGTAATCGTTTATAAGTAAATAACGAGGTAAATAATATACCGATTGAACAAACACCTGGTATCGTGAATTACTATATGAAATCACTAATTTTGGGTACATAAATGTTAGCAAGTTTCTCTTTTCGGTCGTTTTAATATCAAAATTACAAAACCTTGTGGTTTTGTCATCAAATACGTGTCTTTGCGAAAATGTTTGAATTTTTTTTGATACCACGAGTTATTTCTGCAACGGAAAAAACTTCTGAAGTACAGCGGTTTACATCAACGGGGAAACGTAAACTAATCTACGGAATGCATGCAATGGGGAGTGCAGATGTTCCACACTGATGCACTACGCATATATATTATTTTTATTTCAAATTTTGGTCACGTGGACCATTATTCCATAAAAATGCAGACGATTACCACGTTTACTTGTTAAGTTAATGAATCAATATACAATTCCAAGATTCAATAATTGCCGCATGCACATAAATGCTTATTTTATTTTAATACTAAGAACAATTTAACGTTTATATTATAAATGTAGTATTGGTAGGAAAACACTACCTGTTGACAAGTATACGAGAATTCTATATGGTAACGAAGATCGCATGTCGTTGGAGCATTTCACTCTACAATATAGATATAAAAAAATAAATAATAATGCAAAAAAAAAAAAAAACATTACACAAAAAAATTTATTGAAGTCTTATGAATGAACGACGAGTGGTAGCGGTGACAATGCAACCCTTTATTCTGTGTGATGTTCACAAGTATGTATTTTTCTCATAACATAACAATAAAGTCAACTCAACACTGTGCAAATGCACAGACGTGGGAATACCTCAGGTGAATATTTCTAGAGATTATCGTATCTTATAGTAACATATTTGGTCACGTTTATCGTCAGTCGAGTAAGACGATTGCGTGTACCTACCGATTTGTCCGCAAAAACGGTGTTCAAATTTTAAAATCTCGGCAATAAATTCGCCTGGGTATTAATCAATAATTATTTTCGTTTAGTTTGCCGACCCATGGAAATTTTATTTGGGTAATATTTGAAAACAATTAAAAGTTTTTATAACAGAGGAAAAAACCTGATTAATAACGCGTACCTACCTTATTCAGAATGGGAAACATAAATAACGCTATATGGAACATCGAAAACCTAACGTATAACAGTAGAATATTACATTCGTGTTATCAGACTCGGACCCATTGACCGATTACAATCACAAAATTGACTAACGGACTTGCTGGTAAACGATGATAAATAATTAAAAACACCTAAAAGTAACAACAAGAAACTTCTGTTTTATAAAACTTTTCAAGGGGAACTGTTTTGAAAATAGTAAAATGATTTACAAATTTACAAAATATTATCAGATTTAAATTGAATCTGTTGACAACTTTGAGGAGACTGCGTAAAATATTATATTAGTCAAAAAAAACTCATGACCTGCTTAAAAAATTGGAGTATTGTAAAAATGAACATAAAATTACAGATTTCGTTTTTCCCTTTAGTATTGATAATAAGTTATTTCACTCTGATATTAAATCTATTAACGAAAAGTTGATCATTGAATATTTGTTGTGCATATATGAAGCAATACCTACATGTAGCGTATCACTGGTCGTACTCAAATTTATTTCAAAAAACTACGTTTAAAAAGTGATTTTGATCAAGAAAATACGGAGTTATTGTTATCCGGGGTCTTCTGTAATGATCGAGGTGTGATAAAATCGGTGTCCGAACCACGGTATAATGCTGACAACGTGGTACGAATCCCATAGTATTGGGGCATGGTGTGAATCGCGCGACAGTCTTGCCGACCGACGGCGGCTTCGGTGGCGGTGAAGGCGTCGCCAGTGGCGGGGAGGGGGCTGTAGCAGCGTTATCGATGCGCGTCTCGCGGCGGTGGTGGTGGAGGCAGCCCGGCCCGAGTGGAGAGAAAAATATAATATCGTAGGCATGCGGAAATTGATCGTTTCGGCTTTGGGAATATGACGGCGTTCATTAATAAACGAAAATATCGTTGAACGGCCTACGAGAGATAATAATGAAAAAGAAAAAAAGGAAAATAATAATAAAAAAAACGTGTTACCGGTACCTTCAAGGCCTCACAAAGCAGTTTTCAGATAATAATATTAATACAACGAAAAAAATACTATTCGAGGTTGGCTTGCATCCGTCGTTCCCTATAATCCAGTACCGTTTCCAGAGCCTAAGAACTCGCGAGTAGTTGAGTTGTAAAATTGATCGTTCAAAACATTGATTTTAGAATATTTTACAGACACGTGCCGTTCTATTTCTGAAACTGATACCTAACGTGTACGTCGACCGTGGGGACGCAGCCACTAAACGTCGCTGGAATAATTTGCGTTTGACTCGACGAGAAACAGGTTTTTAACCGTAGACAACTTTTAGGTTTACCTATATCAAGTAGTCGTTGAACGCTGAACGATTACGGCAAAGTCTCTGGTGACTACGTCCACATATAGGGGCTACCGATATTTTAACAACAGGCGTGTACGAGATCTAATACGGTTTTAATGGCGAACACGATTTTACGCATGCGATGCAAGTGGCGACACTTACCGGTGACGTGTACGATGAATGCAACGGTTGTATACGCAGCAACTCGCCACGTAATCCGGGCGGCGATCTACGTGTGTGTGAGACCAGGTGATTCGACACGCGCGTCCACGCACCAACACGCACGGCCCTTTCGATTATTTATTTATTTATTTATTTATCCATTCGGTTCGCCGAAATCGCGAAAATAATCCCACCAATTATTTCAAACTATTATCGTCGTCGTCGTTTTATTACATTTCCCCCGACTCACTGGTTATAAACACACCATACGATATATTATAATAATAATAATATACTTGGAGGTGCTCTTTCTCACCGTTTACACAACGCCGCCCGCGAGATGCCCGTCCGGTTCACAACATCACAATGTACGCGATCTGGGAACACTACGGCGGCGGCGGCGGCGGTCCGGGAGCGGTGACGGCGTCATAGTCGGTGGCGACTCTCGGTCCCTTTGCTGCTCCGAGGGGAGGATAATAAGGTGCGCGCGCAACGCTATACGTCGCCACCGTCGCCGTCGCCGTCGCCGCCGCCACCATCACCATCATCACCACCACCACCACCACCACCACCACCACCACCACCACCATGGCCACCACCAGCATACGTGTACCTTTGCTCGCCAAAATCTTCGGTCCATAACCCAACGCAACATAGTTCGCGTCTTTTTTTGGATCTAACATATTATCTTATTTTTTTTTCTTATAATATACAGAGTGATTCAGGATGATTCGATAAATGCAATAACTCTTTTCTGATAAATTATATATTGTTATAAAACGAAAAGTAAAAATTTCAAATTTTTTCCCACTGTTAAAAATATTTAAAATAGCCATTCATTTGGTGTGCAAAACTCTAATAAAAGTTTATTCGTTTATTTTCTATGATATTTTTTAAGTTTGTAAAAAAGTTTACAATGATACTGTATGTATATCATCATTAATATTTAGACAGTACCTAATATAATCTTTACAATAGTTTTAATTATTAAATAAAAATTTTCAAAAAGTTTAAAATCATAATAAATTAATGACCAAACTCTTATAGAATATCTATTTAAATACAATAATTTTTTTAAAAAGTCGGCTTACAAATTTTGATCACTTTTTTTTAATAATAAAATAAAAGTTTGGAGTATAAAATTGAATATCTAAGAGTATAAAAAAATACTTTAATACGATTTTGTTGTAATGCAGTACGATAAAATTTATAAAAAAAATAAAAATTAATAATAATAAAAATAATGGATAGAACAAAAGTTATTGCATTTGAATCGTCTTGAAACACCCTGTATACGTTTTTCCGGCTTTGTCGTCGTCGTTGTCATTCCTCTCTTCGCCTTCAACTATACGATACGTACTCTTTTAAACATCCATGTATATCTATTAAATACTATGTTTATGGATATGCAAAAATCCAGAAAGATATTCGCTCTACGTTTACGTTACTTTCCGTTTATGCAATAATTGATAACTATAAATACATTTCTAGCATAGGTATTTATAGAACTATATTGTTTACTGGATGTTTACGTTAATATTAATAATAAAATCATTAAGTATTATGATGTTTACATCGAACTCAAAATTTTATTACTAACAAATTTATCATTGGTTATATTATTATTAGTTAAATTATTTATTTTTATTTTCATAAGAATGCAGTGGTGCAAGACACTCATAGTTATACATTTTATATTTTACATAAAAAAATTATATACTTTCCAGGTTTCCGACGGGTTAACTTAAGTAATATGTATGGGTCTCGCGCTTAATTAACACTGATATCTATTTGGTAACATTGCGTGCCCAAGAGAGAGTTACAAAATATTTATATATTTTTTACAACATTTTGACTGTGGACTGCGTAAAGATAGACCGAAACAAACATAATTCATAAAAGTTTCATGAGGATAAAGATGTAAGATTAATAATGATGATATGACCGATAAGGTGATATTATATCTAAACCGATTCTATTAAATAACACTATTTTCCTTTTTCGATTAACGTAATTTACTTTCAGTTAACAATATATTATAACCATAATATATCTGTATTTCTTAGTAATCATCTACATAATCATATATACCATATTGACAAAAATAATTAAAGCTTACCACCACCGCCATGTTAGTCCTTACGGTACAAGCGAATTTATGTGAGGTCAACTCACCTAACCTGGCAGTCACGCGGTGCCAACAATTCCGCCCTTCTCCCTCTAAGATTAACTGATTAGAATGAATGTTGTAAATTTCGTGTTGACAGGAATTAATTTTTGTCGGTCTAAAAAAATTTGATTTCCTGTAACCAATATATACCTAAGAACTTTTTTTATATCTAATAAATAATTTTAATAACATTTTCATACATCTAGGATCAAAAAATCTTTTGTTTTTATTCACTATCAATTTTCTTTTTTTTTTTTTTGTAATAAACATTTTAATTAGATACATAATATAATGGATAGATAATGTCTAGACTACATAGACCTTTGTTATAAGATGTGCCCGAAATTCTGATAAGCACACTACGCGGGACGATAAGCACTGAAGGTATTTTTGTACCTGAAAATTATAAAAAACATAGACTTTAATCAATTGTACTTGTATTTTTTTCGATTAGACTCTTGTAGAAAATATTATGAGTCATACTAATATAGGAAGTATCGAACGCATCGTATAAGATGCACTAATAAGACAAGCAGTTTCGCCAAGTACTCAGCTGAAAAAAATATATATATTTTTTTCAGTTTTATTTATCACGTAATTTTATGATCTACACGTCTTACAATGCTTTATGGTTGTAAACAGTAACGTAGATGTAATTTACTTCTGTGTGAAAAAAATGGAGTTAAGAATTCAACATTAATTTAAGTTTACGATATTTATATTATATTAAATTAATATATATAATTTAAATTTTATTATAAAACAAAATCAACCAGCTAGTTGTTAATACTCATGGAATTCAAAAGACCAGTAAAATTACAGTTAATTATAAAATAAAAATAAAAATATTCATTTTTTTTTTGTTCTAGAGGGGGTCGAATCCTTCTACCCCTACCATAACCTGCGTCACTGAGTATAAAAGAGTAATTACATTTGGTTTTAAAAAGTTATAAAATTAATGATGTTCCTTTTGTTTGAGAAAGCAAATCTCCATTAAAAGAGATGCACATCATACAAGAGATAGTGAAAAACCAGAAATATTCTGGTTCTGAGTTTGTAAAACGTGCATTGTTTTGTTCGTTATTCTAATCTGTAAAAATTTCATTGAAATAGATAATTTTACCTAAAAAACGGTTTAAATATTCGTCCTTTTGTTATATTTTTACTTTGAATATAATTTTAAATCAATTATATCATTTATATCATGCAATAAAAAATAATTCATGTATTCCAATATTTTTAAATTACTAGGAAAAATCACATACATCTTAGTAGGAGCATACTTCCGTATTTAATCGAAACATTAATTTTAAAATTACCTTTTACAAAAAAAATTATCGTAAACAGGTAGTTTTGTATTTCAAACTTCCTAATATTTTTTAACATTTAAATTGGTAATACGAGTATCTGGTAATTTGTACTAATATTAGGTTAACGTCATGTTTAGCATAATGTTTTCAAGATTTTCAAAAGGATTCACAATTAAAAACTATCAAAATATGTAAAAATAAATTACAAGTTCTTACATCCAAAATTTGGAATAGATCAACTGATTTATTGACCAAAAATTAATTACTACTTTAAAGGCAGTAAATTACATAACTCTAAATTTTATCTAAATTACGGTACATACATAATATATGAAATAAAAACATACCAATATTATTATTTATATTGTAATAATAACTTAATGTCCTAAAATTAACGGTCCAAATAATTTTAAATTTTAAATATAGGTACTTAAAATTTTAGGAACATATTTTTTTTGTTTATTAATAAGTCTATAAGTATCCACTATTTAGTTACATTTAAGTGTATCTTTAAACACATATTAGGATGATCTCTCGGATAATAAATTCAAGGAATAATGGGAATAAATTCATATAATATAATATCATGTATGTTATCATTCGCTATTGAGTTCCGTGTTCTCGTAGAACGTCTATTTAGTATTTACCGATATTATAGATAAATTACCTAGTGTACTAGTTCATAACAAATATAAAATGACTATTAAGCTAATGTAACTAATGAAGGTCATTTCATTGTGTTAAGAATAAAAATCATCGCTGAATTACACACTTCGGTTCAGATCCAATTTTGAAATTTCAAATACTTATAGGTAATATTCAAATAAATATTATATTTTGAGATCAAAAAGAATATAATTAATATTATTTAAATTAAATATTTACTCATGCATGTTCCTTCTAAATAATAATAAATTATAATGAATTACCTAAGTCTTATACCATATACTTACAAATTATATTTTAAGTAGCTACAATAATATGTTTTAAGCAAAATTTACATATTTTTGCCTAATCGATAATTAATACAAGATTTTCAAAAACAAGTAGTCAAAAATGATTAATTATTTTTATTTTTATCTATCGATAATATATACATACCTGATATATTATCCACCCATATGGACCTCTAATCGACCGAAAAAAATACGTTGATTTATAGAGTATTGGCCGGTCTCGACACTTTATTACCTTTTGGTCTCTGCACTATGTAAAAAACGCTTTGAGCTGAAAACAACCATTTGAAATTTTGCCTGCATAAGACTTGTGGCCTGCAGCCATTACTCATTTTTGTTTGATTTATGTACGCAAAATGGACGTTGACGTTGGGCTTGGATCACACAAAAATTGTGTGAGTGAGTATAGGATTTGAACATTTAACATATGTATTATTTTCATGGATCAAAAAATTGGATAATAAATGCACAATCATACCTAAAGAATTATCAATTAAATTAAAATAATCAGAGTAATACAATATTTTTAAACAATAAAATGCATACGTTAAGGAATAAAATAAAAAGTTACTCTCTTGACGAGATTCATCAAGCTAATTTTTCTATTTTTCGGTTTTTATTTTCTATTTTATGGATTACAATATTTAAATCAGATAAAAATATTATTGACGTACTACGTAACTGACACGACCCGTATATTTGAAGTCATTTACATAATGAGCCAAAAATCTCATATTTATCAACCGTTTTTCTCGTCTCGTGACAATCGCGGACGAGAATATCGAGCTTTCAAGGCCATCATCGGTCATCGATGACTCGGGAGGCACCATTAATTAATATTCGGACAGTATCTAAATATAGCGATTGCATAGTCAGGCCTTTGACTGAAATTATTTCCGCTGTCGTATGCGAATGGCGAAAATATTATAATGATTGTCGAATATATTCACGAAGGCGTTCCAAATCAGGGACTATATTCGTATTATCCGATGTGTTCGTTCGTGATCGACTAGTCCGCCCGTTACTACCATTGTACACGAAGATTATATATTATATATACTTTTAACTTTTAATCATTATATCCGTATTGTCATCTTTGTGTATTATTATTAAAATATATTGTTGTATAATTATTCGACTGTAGTGCTAAAAATGTTGTGATATTTGTGTGCGAACAGTGCTAGACCCGCTACATACCGCAACATCAGTGTTTTGAATTTTTTTTTATACTATTGGCTGTAAGGTTAAATCTGATTTTTCAAACGCTAATTTTTATAAATGTTATACTTATATTTTAACTGATAACCGCCTGTGTAATAAGCATGATAATCTTTGTGTTTTAAAGCATAGGAAATGCTTAATAGCCAATAGGTATAAAAAACTGACAATAACATTGGCTTATCTTTACCCAAAGATGTAATTCATTGTATTTTATTACTTTATACTTAAACCAATCGAAAAACTAAATAACTCAAAAGTATTTATTATTTATTATTGCTCTAAACTCTTAAGTACTATTTTAAGATAAACCAGTTCCTAAAAACGAAAATTATTATTTTTAAATTATAATAAATCATCCTGTACTGCTTTCTCAATATTTTATTTATTTTATTTTATTTTTGTAGTAATGCAAATATTATTAGTATAATATAACAACAACATTTTACTATCAAATATTGAATGATTATTCAACTAACATTATATCATAAACTTCTCGACTTATTTTGTATTTCACTACAAGAATATGGTTATTACATTTCTTAATTATTCCATTCGAAATGCAAGTTATAAATGTTCATAATTAATTCATAGAGCAACCACTTTTTTTACGTTTTTTCTCATTTTTTGTCTACAAACAATCTATGAGTCATTTAATTTTATGTTATATTAAACTCTTAGATAGTTAATATTTTATTTTATTACTACAGTTTTATTCAAATTATTTTATTGCTTTTTGATTTATCTATCTATTTCTTCAATCGTGATAATTCAAAATCGCGTCTCGCTAGTTTTCGCATGTGACTTATAAGTATAAAAACTAAAAGTTTATTTAGTATTGCTGCTTCAATAATTATAGATGTAAAAATATTTATAACTTGATATAATTTTATACTTATTTCTTCAAATTAAAATAACATTATTCTTCACTATTGAAATTTTTCTATTAATGTTTTTGCTAATCTTCGGGATCTATTTATAGTAGTACAACCGAATAAATATGAAACATGGTCGTCTAATAGTTTACTGTGTGAATCATTGTCAAAATATAACGATAGGATAAAAAAGGCGAATTGACGGGTTAGAGCAGAAAAAAAAAAGAAATTTCGAAACATAGAATTCTTATGTCAATTCAAAATGTCTTTTCAGGTTATACAGAATATTTTAGTGTCACATCGTAGTTTTGTTCCCATTTTTTCTTAAAAGTTTGTATATATCATGACAAACATTAAATGTATCAAACACAATACTTCTAACATGATGTTTCATGTTCGGAGAAGCAAATATAAAAAATCAGTAGAGAAATAGATACTATATGGTAGATACTTGACGATTTTATGCATTTTATTGAATAGCAAGTGGCAAGTCTCATGTCAAGATATTGTTTAAAGACTGACAATAATTGAATTATTGCAAGAATTTAATAATATCTAATTTCAATTATGTAATAAATTTTTTTTTCTTTACATTTAAAATGGTCATTATTTTATTTAAAAATATAATATAATATCTAATACAATAAAATAATTTAATAAATAAATTGAAACTAAAAATGGTAGGAAAGCTCACTCTGTAAGCTTGCAAAGTTCCTGATTTCTAAACGTAATTTATGTAACTATAATTCCATATAAAATTCTTAAAAAAAAAATAGTCACTTGTAAATATTTATATGTGTAAGTATAAAATATAACCCTATAATTTAATATATTTATGTTAAAAATCGAAACTAGGAAAAATAGGGACTATTTACTCCTAAATAATAGCCACACAATTATAATGATGAGTATATGATATTATTGTGTTCTACAACCAAAAATAAACCAAATAATCATAAAATTAATAAAATCTACAAAAAACAATAAATATAATTTATATGTAATAATGATAATATCGACAAGGTCTACCTGTAATATTCTATTTCCAATGAAAGAGGAGAAACGCGCTTCAAATTTCGTGTTGTTTTGTTGCGTATTGCATACGCAACAATAAAATATTAATATTAGATAGTATAATATCTATTAATTTTCCAAAATATGGAAAACACGTGGAATATACCTCCCCCTCGGATTTGTTTTATTATTTTACTAATTTCTCGCACATTTTTTTGTATCATCAGTATAAAAATCTTGTAATAGTTTTTAGAATAGTGTTGAAATGAATAGAAGTCGATACGGGATTTTGATGCATTTGAGACTTCGACACTCACATAGAATAATTATGCCTTAGATTAGTCAATTACGACTCACATACTGATGACTTGTAACAAAGAGTTTCGGCTAAAGGATTGCATGCAAGTGTGATATAGGTATGATAGTTTGATGAGATGGTCCATCAGAGGTGGTTTTTTTGAAGCTTGTCTGATTGAAAATGACAATGGTACTTCGTTAGTTTGGGCTCTTATTATTTGAATAATATTTTCCGTCTGCATGCCGTAAATGCTTTTATTAATTATACTTTATTTGTAGGTTTGGAGTTGGCAAGATGACATAGGTGTGAAAATAAATACGGCGTTCCCGGGTGACGGGTTTTCTCATGCTGTATTTTTTAAGTCCAACTTGGAATTCTATCGTCATTTGCTCACGGTTTACTTTTACTACCTGGTACTAGATTATAATGTACGATGTAGTGCACTATAATTATATTATATTACAGTGCTTAATGGTTAATATATAATATTATATCAAATCGAAACGCTTTATTGTTGATAGATTTTTTTTCAACCAGTTTTTTGGTTAATCTAACTCTCCATTTCAGTCGATTGCCAACCTAACGCTTTGACTCTTGCATCATTATTTTTAATGTTATAAAATCGAATTACATTGAGGTTAGATTATTGGATTGGATGTGTTCATTAATAAACATCTAACTATATAAATGGTATATATAAAAAGTTTAAATTTATATTCTAAAAATTGCGGAAAATCTAAAATTGACCTACATAAAATGTAATTTTTCGGGTACAACTTTGAATGAGATTCTGCAAAATGGCTAAACAAAATTTTTAAATGTTATCCAGAAGATGATGCAATGCCGAAAATAATATATAGTTATTACAATATATTACAACAATACTTTCCATGTCTAAATTTTGTTACATTTTATTTTATAAAAAAAAATTTTTACGTACAATTCATTGTCCTTAAATTAATTTGTTTCTCACTTTACCCAAAATCTGAAAGTAAATGAAAAAAATATACCATGATGAAAATATGATGAATGTCTAATCCTCGATTCATTCAAATACTAAAAAAAATGTGAATGTTAACTTATTTAAAATCTAGACTTTTTAATATGATTATATCACTATTCGCTATTAAATAATATATTATTGTATTTAAATTTTAAACCTCCATCAATAAGACTTCAACAATTATTCCGCCTGTTGGATAGGCTATTCTACGTCACGTCTGATCATTCTTTTGCCTATTTGTACGCAATATTGTATTATTTTTTCTTTAGCCCGTTTTCAGCTAATACATTTTAATTAGTAATAACTAATCAGTATAATTAATAACAATGATATTATAAGGAATATTATATGAATAAAATTATAACTTATATCTTAGAGAACAATATTATTATTCTATAAACATGTCAACACGTTTTTACACTTGAAAATATAATACGTACTATATGATATGTATTTCAACAATGGCAGCAAACGAAAACAATACTACGGGGAAAATTCAAGCGATTATTTCCGATCCAACAATTTGCAATACAGCAGCCGGTTGCCGGACCCGGTGGATGTGGCTCCGGACCGGACCCACCGACTGCAATGCCGGACGTTGATGTACCACGATCGCACCAGAACCAATGTTGTAGTGGAGGCACATCACGTGCTCCAGCACCACGTGAACGTTTACGCCGACGTGCCGGCCGCACACGTTCCACATTCTGCCATTCCGGGTGGCATTTTAACATACCCTACATTGTTTTACAACAGGGTTTTCCTGATTGGTCTAATTTGAATTTGCGCGCTCAACTAATAGATTAATTTATTGATAATAGTTAGTTGATAATATAATTTAATATTGATTTAAATTTTAAATGCATGATTTGAGTATCTATATAGTTCCTACTTTTAATCTACATTTAGAGTGCTCCATGGTCTATTAAATATAATTGTCTATTATATATATTTATCTATTATATATTGTTTATGGTAAACACAGAATACAGCTGATATCTATACTAGTTGTATACTAATCTATAAGGATGTAGGCAGTTGTCCGAAAATTGATAACGACCCTGGCCGAAAAATGGTTACCTCAAATCTGTTCCCAACTTCCAAAATTAAAAAATGTGTATGAAAATAGTTTTAGTTCCTTTTAGTGGTAACACTTATCACGTAAAATGTAATATATTATCCATTGATATAAAAAATTGAAACATTTATTGATGTAAATATTGAGCAATAATATTGATCTTGATTGTGTATATGCCGCATCATAATGTTTAAAATTATAATTTTTATTTGAAGGTAGAATACATACCACTATCATTATTTTCTACATATAAATCAATTTATTATAATCATGATCAGGACATGCATTTGCATATCAATCTTGCTATGTTATATTCAATGTTAGATGACATAGAAATCCATTTCAAGATATCTTGATTAAATATTTGAAGTCTTATTTTGCATATTTTTTAATATTTAGAGAGTTTTTGCTCTTTTGGCATATTTATGCATATTTCTATTTTATCAGGCATACTATACTTGATTTTGATATTCTTAATCATAATATTACTTGTATTATATCAATATAAATTTTTTTATTGAAGTAATATGAAAGAACAATATTTAACGAAAAAAAAACGCGTTCGTTTATAATTTTTCATTACAATATTAATATATTATATGGTATTTATGTAAAATATTTGGAAATCCGGCCGCAACATAAAATGATTCAAATTAAATAGCTATAAAGTAGTAATAACTTCATTCAATTTAAACTATGATAATTAAGATAAAGAAAAAGATTTTTCTTGTCTGACGGTTGGCATTATGTTTTGGTTTTCGGAGTCTTATCAAGTACCTTTTTCTTATCATTTTTCGGACAACTGCTAATCTCCCTAATCTATACTAAGTGGTATATTAATAATATTTTGTAAAATTGATAATGTAATTATTATGATAAGTGATTGAGTGCACAAATTCAAATTAGACCAATCAGGAAAGCCTGGTTGTAAAACAATATAGGGTATGTTAAAATGCTTCCGGGTGCTTTGTGTCCATGTGTCTAAACAACACTGTCTGGTCCCTGAACGTCCGATTCGGAGAACTCGCATCTGTCCGCCGGCGACCGCTTTGCCATACATGTCGACGTGGTCGACGTGTTCAAATGTGACATCCGGTGCACCGACAGGGCAGACAGACAGTCGAATTTGTTGTCGCATACCAGCCTGCCCTCGTCCAGTGGCATAGCTGAGCCTTTCTTATGGTGGGAAGGAGAGGGGCGAAATATATTTTCACCAACTCGTAATATATTATAAAATTACTTTAAAAAAATAGCATCACAGCTACGATTAAGTTATTAACAGACACATGGATTAGGCAATTTTATAATTTTAAAATATAACTGTAACACATAAAACGAGAGATTTTGTTTATTTATTTAAATATAATATAATGCGCATGTTTATAATACAAAATCAAATTTCCGGTTTTTCATATTAGAAAATCTTTCAATGATATCATCAACTGGTATACTTATTTCTTGGTAAATACGTAATAATGCAAGCCCATATAAGCGATCCTGGCCAATTTTTAAACGTAGCCATGATTTTAGTGCTAACAAATCGTGCTAATAACTAATAACTGACTACTTCATATCTTCAAGTCTTATTAGAAAAAAAAAAAAAAATCCAAATTATTATAAAAACACTAAAAACAACTAATAACAGAGTACAAATATTTTACGGCCCATTTGGGGGGGGGGGTGAATTCCCCTATCTCACCCTCCCACAGGAACGCGTCACTGCCCTTGTGATCGTCGTCGTCTTCCGCGTATTCAGCGCACACGTCTCGCCTTTCACCAAAGATCGGCTGCGCTGATGAAGTGGCACGGGCCAATGTCGTGCTTCATCCGCATAACTTCGGCACGAGACTCTGTTGACGGACGGCCAAAGGGTTTAGTAATGAAGCCGCAGTCTGGTTCGGCCGTTTGTCTGCTGTGCTGCATGATTGCTGACTATAAAAAAATGAATCGCGATTAGAGCGAGCACCTGATCCTTCGGCAAACCTTAGTGGATTAGGGTGGGAGCCCTTCCCGAGGGGAAAGAGTGCAGTTCACGTGATGGTAGAAGTTAATTTGAAATGGGATCGTATGATAAATAGCAGGGATTTTTTCAAATATTAACACTTAAGAAAACGCACTCACATTTAAATAATATAATTATAATAATATTGATTGAATTAATATTTATTTCAAAGAAAAATTGCAAATAAAACAAAATCTTCCATTTACTTCACGTATAGTACCTATACCTATTAATACTGTGTATACTCCCATTGTATTCCGGTGATGCGACGCGAGTGCAGCAGTTACTCTAATTATATTAATATACTTGTATTATGACTTTTCGGTCAAAGTTCTAATATTTAAACTCAATAACACTGTTCGACTGTCATTCGTTCGGTTACGTATTTTATAATAAGTAATTATAAGAGTATCTCTACCACGGTTATAAACTGTTTAATAAATAGATTTCGCACCCGGATATGTCGACAACACACTCACTCAATCATCTAGTAACGTTAATATTATATTATTTTTGATTCGTCTCGCAGTAATTTACAACGATGTGTGACGGGCGAGTGGCAACACACAATTAACCCGATGACCCAACCGAGATAGCGCACATTGTACAGAAACGTCTAGTCGAGTTGTCCGGAACCCGGATGAAAGCCGTGTGGACACGACAATGTCAGTGAGTCGATTCACAGGTAATAAATTACCCTACACATACTGTCTGCTGAAATGGCGCCCATTTACACAGGTATCCGTAGAGAATAATACGACAGATTGCGGACGGTACGGACCGACAAACATGATTAAAGATAGATTGTGAGCACTATCTGCAGGCCGGGGCACTACCTCGGTAAAAAGATTTGAGAACTTTTAAGTCCAAAACTATATTATTTAGGCAAATTTTGGTCAAATGCCTAAATAATTAATCTGTATAATTTAACTTAAATTTCGGTATAGATTTTATATTAAATTTTGGAACTTCATATATAATTATAATGAATACAAACTTTTCAACAAAGATAAAAAATTAATCGAGTGAAGAGTGAATAATTTTTTCAGTAAGTAGGAACGTGTGGTTTTATTAGATCTGCCCCGGTAAGATATAATAATGTTCAATCCGCCTGTGCTGATAGGATCAACAACATCGTCGGGCATATTATTCCGGAATATAGCATCATTTCCGGTCTTGACAGGGGGTGGGGAGGATCCGCAATGTGGAAATGTGTCTTATTCGATCCGTAAATCTTGCGACCCTGCCCAACTCCTCCGTACTGTTTCTTCCGATTCGACCCTATCCCTCCCTAACCTCATCTTGTTGTGTCTTGACGCCACCCGTTAGCCCTGAAAAAAATGGCATTTTGTTGTCATTCACACTGATCTCAATCGCCGCCGCCGTTGCCGTGTTCAGTATTCCGCAGAACCCGTTGGATTAACGACAACTAATGTCACCGCTATCCGGTTATACTCTGTAAATAAGGAATGCGATTTGAGTATGGGTTATTGCCGGGTGGTGAGACCGGAGAAAGTCACTACGGCTACAACAGCCAGGAAGAAAAATAGGTACAAAGTTTTTCGTTGATTATGCCTTTTCCATATTAGTTGCTACGGTCTCGAAATTATAATATAGATAATAATTGACCATTAAAATTTTACCAATAATACGGTTATATTATGTGAATATACAGGTACTAACAATGGTGTATTGAAGGGTATATGTGGGTATACGGCGTATCTATACCCTGTACAATTACTAGATATACGCAGGTATATGCACGTATACACCTACGTGTACCTTTAAAATTAATCAAAAACATTGTCAAAATAAAATATTAAGTACTTTTAAAAAAAAAGAACTGAATGGGCCTTGCTCTGCTGTACAGTAGAGGGTGGAGTAGACTTCGTTCATAGGATAGGTCATAACAATGGTAAATTTGTTAAATTTGAATGCAGTGATAGGTATCATTGTATACGAATAATGATTCTGAACGGAGATGATATGTTGGTCTAGAATAGGTATACTAAATAACTATAAAATAACTTGCAAATTATAGCGATTCTGACATATTTCATACAAATTTGGATTTTATAGGTTTGAAAAAAATTTGTGTGAAAAAATTTTCAATTAATTTTAGTTGCGATAATTATAACTTATATTGAATATTTTTTCAATAGTTTTTGGACAGTTACATTTTTTTCATCCACATTTCAAAAAGAAAACTTAGAAAAATCGAAAATTTAAATTGTCTATAAATAGGTTAAATATGTCAAAATATTTTGAAATCTTAACCATATATAGAAACGTTAATATAAATAATGAAAATGTCAAGTATTTGCAATTTTTCGTTTTTAAGTAAGAGCATTTTAAAAAAACTGTATATTGTCAAAACGTGGTTTTGCGTAAAAATTTCCCGTTTTTTCGTATTTTTTTATGATTTTTTTCGATACTTTTGAAAAATATTGAAAAAGTTTAATTGTTGACATGCCCAAACACCCTTTATATTCACTTTTCATTCAGAAAAGTTGCTGTTTAAAAAAATCAAAGTATTTTTACTCGCCAAAAAGGTGTTGTAAGACACAAAAATTAAAATAAATAAAAAATATACATCATTATACAACCAATAAATCCATCACTCCGTTTAGAATCTAAAATCAAGTATTTTAATAACTCTTTATTGGCTAGGTATGTATTTAGGTGTATGGGTTGTACTCTTCAGTGGAGCACTCTGTGAAAATGGAAAATGGAAAAATGAAAATAAAACAAAGTTTCAATATAAATAAAATTATGTCGTCCATGGTAACCGCGAGTATCGTTATAAATTAGCGATTGTACGACCGTTATCGCATACCGTTATCGCGTTTTATGTCACGCTCCATGGGAACGGGATATAAAGTATCCTTCGTCTGTCCCTTGGTTCTAAGCTAACTTCCCACCAATTTTCAACCAAAACGGTTCAGCCGTTCTTGATATATAAATAGTGTAACTAACATGACTTTCTTTTATACGTATAGATGTACTATATACTGTAGATATACTGTATATACTATAGATACACTATATACTGAATACCCAACAACTATGATGTATACACCATTATTTTAGTGGAATCCAAAGTGACTCGCCAAAACAGCTCTTGTAAAGTACACCTAGAGCTTGTTATCATACAAGTGGCATATTTAACAAGATAGCTAGATGCCAATTTATATCTTAATTTGTGTTTTTCATTTATTTATCTTGTAAAAATTGTCACTAGTACGATAACAATCCCTAGGTGTACTTTACAGACCTGTTTTGGCGTCACTTTGGGTTTTGTTAAAATAATGGTCTTTGGATACTCAGTATATCTTAAATCGTTCCAATCCCAATACCTACACTTTATATTTTGTAATATTTATTACAATTATAATCATACAATTTTTGATATGCACAAGTTAGTCAATATTCTATAAGACATGTTTTTTGATTCGTATTGTTATTGTTTTAACTAGAAACGCCTGATTGATCCCAATAACCGTTACGCTGGGCTTCAAAAATGATACATTTTATAGATGCTGAACACGTCTGAACCATTTAAAGATATATTTATGTATTAAAAACTACATGCATAATAGTGTTTCGGTGGAAGTACTGTCATAGCCTAGCAGCATAAGGCGGCTGTGCGTAATCGTACGGTCACCGGTTCGAATCCGGGCGGCACAGCTTTCTAGTGAGAAGATGCCGCTACCACCACCTCCCAAACTAATACACGTAATTGAGACTTGCTAAAATAATCGTTGAGATGTAATGGCCACGATGGCAAAATATTCCTAACAAAAAAAAAAAATAAATAAAAAAAATAGTGTTTCGGTTATCAGTTATAATAAAAATTGTTGAGGTACATAATATAATTAAATAAAATAAGTATGTTTTTTTTTTCTTAGACTGATTTTCGTGTATCTACTATTATTTATTAAGTTATAACATAAAATAAGATTAAGAATCTAAAAAGCGTTTTTAAAAACCAAAACAAAACGGAAGATGAGTAAAGTGTCTTGCACTAACGTTTAGAAAAGTTTTTAAAAGCATTTTTGACTTTAATATTTTTTCACAAATCTTTTAACAACAGTTAAGCTGTTTTTATTGTTTAGATGCTTAAAAACTAAATGTAAACGTCCATAATGCAATCAAAACTTTTAAATCAATTTTGTTAATATATTGTTGGAAAGTAAGATTAAAAATAATTTACATTTTTGACATGACATCACAAACTTTATAGTAACAATGTTAGCATTAATAGTAATTCTAATATTTCAAAATTTAATACCAAAAGTATATTAATACAATGGGTTTTGACGGTTGATTGATGTATCAATGCAATTCACCATTTATTCAAATCCAGAAATTAATCCTTATAGTTTTACTCTATGATAGATACTTTCATATTATTTTGGTATAAGTAACCGGTATATTTAAATATGTTTCGATTTTTAAGTTATTCATTATTTTCATTTTAATGTTTTAAAAAGTCTAACAATGCAACCAAGAACAAAATAAAATAATTTGACTCCAATGGCAATGTATTAAACATATCATCTCCGTTCAGAATCGTTATTTATATACAATGATACCTATCATTGCATTCAAATTTAACGAATCCATTGTAATGACCTATCCTATGAATGATGTGCACTTCACCTCCAACTGTATAACTGATCGAGGCCCATCCGGATCTTTTTTTTTTTTAATTTTTGACTGTGTAATAAACCGAATTAGTGCTAATAATCGATATTTATATATATACACTTATTGATGTATTTGTAAGCTCGGTTACATTACTTCATTAGTACATTAAATTATTTATTTATTATTTATTACCTCTCCAATCCTTGTAACGACCTGTATGTCGAAATCGTGATCAGCGTCCGATATGCAAGAGGAATAGATTCTTTATTTTTTAAAAAAAAAAATGAGACTCTTTTCTTAATTCACTACAATTGTCCTATTATTAATCTTATTAACACACAATGGTCACAATGATATACATATAATATAATAATTTACATTTTTCTGTCCTTTTGTTTAGATGATCTGCGTAGGCTCTTACACTCGCTTCTGAACGTCTATGCTAATAGGACAGTAAACACACTGATGCTGTGGCACTGTAAACTCAGCTCCTTATATCTGATGTTGTGTGTATGTGTGCACGTGTGTGTGCGTGCGCGCGTGTGTAATAACTTATCAACATATTTTATTCTATTTAATATTTGTATAATATTCCTTATCCTAATTGATAATAATTATTATAATTATTTTATTATATAATTTTTAATTTAAAAGATATGATTGCTTAGCGCACATCATTACATCTGTACATATAAATACTTTTATCAGTAACTACTCATGGAATCATTTAAATCACTTTTATACAGTTTATAATAAAAAAGTTTACTAAATATAATTATTATCAATAATACATAATTCTGGTTATGTATTTAGTAGATCTTTTGATTAATAAAATATCATAACTGCTATTAGGATGAGAATTCGCAGTATATGACGCTCAATTTACCTCTATATTTATTCGATTACTTAATAAATATTCACGAATCGTATATTCTTCAGTTAATCATTTTCCAAGTCTCTGGGCTTATTACTTTATATAATATGATTGTTACGAGGTACCAATAATTGTTTTTAAAATAAAATATTACTAACTTGACAAAAATTACGTACTGAGTGCAATATAAACTTGCACCATTCACTGCACTCGCGGAGGTGCGTATATTTTGGCAAATAATGTTATCAATTTATTGTTTTATCATACATGCGATTAGTTCAATATTTTTTAATGAAAACGGTTTTTACGTTTTACGAATACATATTGACGTATTGTAGTAGAAATGCATAGTAATATTATGCATATTAAATTATGATAATATATATATTCAAACAAATATATCTTCAACCTTATTCGTTAACAGAAATAATAACTCAATAATATATATTTTTGAAACCAATGTTGTGACTGTAATATGGTTCATCATCTATAAGATTTGTTTTGTTTGTATACAATAAAGAATATGATAATATAATGTCAAACTGTTTTGTGCCAATCGAAAATCTAATCATTATGACTGTACATTCACCGAAATAAATGGTCGTATGCATTCATTTTTATTGCTTTAGTGAAGTATAAAATTGCTATTATCTAATGAAATATAGTAAATTTGATAATGCATGTTACGAGTAAGTTAGTGACATACATATACATTAAAAATAATTGTAGTAAAACACCAACAAAACATGCATGGGCGATAAAATAGTTAATTAAACAGGTAATTGCATCATTTGCACATCTATAGGTAGTTGTATAAGTATAATTAACAATATAAACTTATTACATGTATTATTACTTAGTACATGTAGGTACTTTTTATGTGGCGTGAATCTTTGTGAAGCATACAGTTCCTTTTTTTTTTATAAGTACTATATTACATGGTAATATATTATATAGATGGATTATATAATTATTATATTACTACGTGTTCGTATATTATAAGCTACATTGGATACAATATTTAAGAATCTTGAGCCAAGAAAGTAATAATTTATTTAACAAAAATTTTTCATTCTTGGAATAATATTTATAAAGTTAACTATTATTATACTTAACATTATTATACAAACAATTTTGTTTTTCATTTTTAAACTTTTTAAATTTTTTTATCACTCATATTGCATATTAAATGGGTGGGGGCGATGAAGACGTTTTTCCCGTCTATTATCATATTATAGCTAACTTTACTCGTGAATATATGTCATCTCGATAAAGTATTTCGACATGAATCTATGTATATACATATCTCATCCATCTTACATGTTGGACTTTGAAAGTTTGAAGCCACATGCTATCAATAATAGTATCAATATAATCGTCATGTCAAATCTTAAAATATAGTAGTACGTAACTCGGCAATTTTATTTATTTTTTGTAGCCAAAAGCATTAAACATAATTATATGATAAAATATTTTTATATTTGCCATCGATCATATCCATACTTTTATCTAGAAATATACTTTTTGTCACGTTTTGCCGTCTTGTGATCACGTATTATAATCTTATAAATTATGTTTCTATGTAAACTCTACTTGTATATATAAATATATAAAAACATAAATTATAACAATCGTAATCCGTTAAATGTTCAAAGTAGTTATTTGCATGCGCGGTAAATTATCTATTTTTAAGCTCTAAATGCTATTACAAGTGTTCTTCCTTCTGTTTGATTTTCAAGAACTCTGCGATTTCAATCCCACAATTAACATTTGAAAACAAATTACTCCAATTATTTTTTTGGGAACCATAAAAAATAATAAACGTATTCTGGTGGAATCTAGTACATTATTTCGAGTGAATTTTATCTCGTCTGTTCAGTTGGGGTTATAAATAACCGTAGACTTTTAAAATGACCCTTATATAATATGTGTACTGGAATGAAATAAGTCCATATAAATATTATAACTTTAGCTTGTATTCACAGAATATGATTTAAATGAAATACTACTCAGAATGGGCTGATGACATTGTTCAAGTGGAATAATTACATTGATCTAATTGATGCTTCTCAAATTTTTAAACGAACTTTATATTTATTGAATATTGTTTGATATTACTATAAAGTCCTTAGCATTTTTTTCAATTCATACCATATCATTTGCACTCTTTTTTTTGTCACAACGTAAACGAAACAACATAAAAGCAATTATATCATGGTTCGCGTTGGGATTCGTGTATTTATATTCCTCGATTTGGATATAATATAATCATTTTAATTGGAAAATATTGAAAACAATATTAACTGTCACGTCGTTTATTTTCAAACGAGCATTGAATAATATGTTAGTCTTGTAGAGAATTCAATTTATATTTTATTCTCTTTTTAATCGAAATACAACAAAGCCATCGTCGACGATTCCAAATATACATTACTAAAAAACTGAACACAAATAATAATTTTATAAAATGTTTGAAAGTACAACATTTATTCATTTGATAATAATATACTTTTAATATAATATCATCGAATATATTTTTTGATAATAATTATATTTTCAAATTTTTAATTTATTTAATAAATACCATGTAGTAGGTATTTCTCATTAATCACGTCATATTTCTTCCTATATGGTATAAGATTCTGAACGGTGTGATAAATACATTGATTTTACAATAATGTGTAATTTTTTTTTTTTTTGTTGTGTCTTATCACGTTTTGGAGTAGTAAAAATGCTTTGATTTCCTCAAACAGCATTTTTTCTGAAAGCAAAGTGATTGTATATGGTACTGGGGCAAGTCAAAAGTTAAACATTTTCAATAATTTTTAAAAACGTCGGGAAAAACCATAAAAAAATTACGGAAAAACAGGAATTTTTAGGTAAAATCACGTATTGACAAATTTTTTAAAATGCTAAAATAACTTAAAAACGAAAAACCGCAAGTACTTGAAATTTTCATCAAATGTTTATATTACCGTTTTCTATACATTGCTTGACTGGGATAAAATACTTGAAAATTTAATAGAAGATTCCAAAGAAATTGTTTTTATTGTCCTATCAAAATTATTGATATCTATAGACATAAATTTTATTTACAAGCGTTTAACAGAAAATATTGACATAATATAACAAATTAAATATAATATAATATATACTATTTTAGACTTATAAATCATCTCTGTTTTTGATTTTGTTCTAATTCAAAAACCAAAAACAGTAAATAGGTACTTGAAATTTTTGCCAAAGGTTTTTATTAACGTTTTCTATATACATATAGTTAAGTTTTGACTATTTTTATTCTATTCATAGGCAGTTGAAATTTTTTAATTTTATGAGAATTTTTTTTTGAAATAACGATAAAAAAAATTGACTCTCCAAAAAATATTGAAAATTTAACATAAGGTTTATTATAATTTGTAAATTCCATCTTGTTTAAAATTAATAATGAATCTTATGATTTTCATCTATAATCTTTTTTAACATAATACATTAATAATGATTCAAGATTTTGTTTAAATATTAGATGTAGTTCATTAACATAATAGGAGAAAGTCAGTTGAATTAATGTTTCACCTTATTGGTAGGCTAGTTGATACTAACCTTGATACTTTGAATAATAATTTGATCGTTTACCTGCATTCCGTGAAACGATTTTTACCGTTAAGGTGAATGCTAGACTGAAGATGCACTTGCACATTTTACGGAATTCTAAGAAATCGTTTAATTTCATACGAAAATCATTTTCTCCTTTATATTTTTATAATTTTGATAAATATCGATCAATATTAAACAACTAACGATAAACAGTTATTAATTATAATGAATATCGTACACATTACATCATAATACATTATATAATAACGAATCTATTAACTTTTACAATAGGAATTTACTATTTATATCTGAAAATCATAAGTAATTTATTAAATTTTATTTTAAATAATAATCATAACCATTAATGCGTTATGCCATTATATATGCTGTAAACATATTTTTAGGATAGTGATTATAGATATAATATTATCATAAATAATTTGGATGTCCTAAACGTCTATAGAAACATTAAAAATACATTATTTAAAAAAATTATTATAGTCTTTCGATAAATTTTTATTTATTTTATGTTAATAGCCATACAACAATTAAATTATTCTTTTTTTAATTTGGCCAACCTTTCCCCTTTATAGATTTTGAGTGAAACGTGGAATATATTGGTTTTTATTAAATGTGTTTTTTTTTTTTTTAATTCTTTGTTTTGTGTAAACATTTTTTTACCAAAAGACTTGTTTCATTATACATACAAAACTAAACATTTTTTAATAGGAAATTTAGACTTATGAGTAATCGAAATTTTAAAAGGAAATTCTGAATTTCTCAATACCTTTTTGAATAATTAAAAAAAAAAAAAAAAAACAGTACAAGAATTGCAAAAATTAGACTACGATATTATTAAGTTATTTGATTGTTATATTGGCTATCCCTGAAACACAAAACATTAATTACTAGTTACTTATATTTAACTATTATTTAATAAATATATCATATTTTTCGAAATATTTGAAAGAAATTTATGCGTACACATAGGATATAATATATCATAAGCATTTCGAATGTCCGATTTAATGTTTAGCGTATTTTATTATAAAATTCGATTCATATAGATACTATAATATTGTTCATTTATCGTTATAAATATAAACTAATCCACCCGATTTCCTTCACTCGTAGATTTTTAAGTTTTAAACATACAATAGTTATTCTAAAAGTAACATAATATATATTTCCTATCCTGAAAAAAAGTATCATGTGCACTTATGGATGACCAGTCATCATCTTTTTATTTTACTTTATTAATATTTTAGCGTATCCTGTGAATTACACTTACATAATATCTAAAAATAATATTGTAAGTATATTATATAATTTTAGAATACTTTTTCCGAATAAATGTGGTATTGTTTGTATACGCTTCGTTATTAGTTTATTCCAAATTTATCGTAGAAAATCTTATAAGCTTGGTGTTCTCTCCTAATGGTCGTTAAAATACGTTTCCAAACGATTAAATATGTTGAGACGAAAAAATCTCGGAGATAAATAAGTGACTTCAAAACTAATACGAAAGTAAATGTTTATCAAGGATAAATAGGTAGTGTAAACACAAATCTATAACAAAAATCGATGTTTGGAATGTAAAGTATATGTCCTTCGTTTAATAACTGTATTCGAGAATGCACTTGTTTTTAAACGTAAAATTGATCTATAAACTGTAATTACCATCGTCGCTTTACAGTTATACACTTAATATATACATTATATAACTGCATTTATTAAAACTTGTGTGATTGTTTGAGATTTATCTACTTGAGGATTCGTGGTTAACCAAATTGTGTATAATTTAAATTCAATTTTATGGCTTAATTGTACGATCGGTTTTTAATGTTTTGTACATTGCACTTTATATAATTTCCCTTCAAAGTAGCATTGTTTATATGCATACATACATTGTTTTTTATACCTAAATATATAATAATTGAGAGAACAGCTGATTTTATAATAGCATTATAGTAATCTTTAAATTATGTTTTATTATTAGGTCATAGTTGTAACTAATAACAACTAACAACTTATATTATTTTCAAGCGGTGAATTCGATTCTCGTACTTTTCAAATAACGAGTTCTGTAGAGTCATACCATATAAAGACACCACGTTATACACACGTAGAATTTAAATCTCATTAGTCATTGTATTTAAGTAAATGAAAAACGTTTATCAAAACATCACCTTCAACGAGGGAATAAGTTGAAAGCTATGTAGATTACAAAATTGTATGTAAATTTTGAAAATACATTTTTCTATTTGAACCAGTGTTGATACTAATTATTTATTAGTAGGTAACAACTCTTCTGTTTTTTCTTTTAACCTATTTTTTATACATTATTGTAACCTAGTTCTTTTAAAACTAAATGTTTATTGATTAGCTGAAAACAATTATTACATATTTATTATGTTGAGAGCTTGATGTAATAATGTGATTTTAATTAAATTATAATTAAATAAAAATAATTATTTTATCAATCAACTTGTTATTAAATAGATGAGATTCAAGAAACATAAATTGTTGAATAATAAATTAATAATACTATGCAATATAAAAATGTTAACGACTTACAACGACTTGTAATGTGAAGGAAATATGATTTATTGTATAGAAAGTGAAATCGAAATGGAAAAAAATTAAAATAAAATAATTCGATATTTGTTGAATGGACTCAAACACTTTGTCTTGAACTGAAACTATGAAAAACTTGACAAAACAAAAAAAAAAAAAAACTTGACAAAATAAAAAAAAAAAACTTATCAAAAACAAATTAATTTCGAAGTGTTTATAGAATACCATTGTATAGTGTTGGTTGATTGTTGGAACTGGAGTTTTCTGTAGGACACGTATGTTCTCTGGCACTGTACGGACAATTATTGTACATGGTCATTGGTCAATGGAATAGTTTTCGTTACACAATTTAATCAATATTTTCAATAACCACAATGTGCGGACATGTTAAAACATGCTTGTATGTTGTATTATAATGTACCTAGTTAAATGACAACATAGAACGAATATGTAAACGTTTGTTTTCAGTAGATTAAAATGTCACTCATGCTTACTATGTCTGTAATGACCAGTGACTATTTATTAATAATTTATTATACCTTTAGAAGTTAGAATCGTCCGTCCGTTGGAGATTTCGGTTCCTACGAATTACGATTGATAACAACTTGGAAAAAATGTGAAATGCATTTTGACAGTCGGCGAGTGGAATTCAAACAAAAAAATATTAATTCTGTTAAGTATTTTGGAGACAGAAATAATATTTATACGTTTCTAAGAAAAATAAAAACTATATTAAGTTAGTTACGTCTCTGATGTACAAGGAATACGTATACGAACTAATTGAAGTTGGATAGTTGCCAATTGCCCAACGTTTCGATAACGTCGGTTGATGGATGGTTATAGTTTCTCCGGAGAACAGCTTAGGAACACACATTATCGGAATCATACTGGAACGTTAATACGGATAATCGGTGAGGAGAGATGTGCAATGTCTTTTTGGTTTTTATCGTTGTGAACTGAAAAATTATACCATTTATACAAGACGAAGAAGTATTTAGATAAAAATTGAATTTACTGGTAGATGTTTGCAGCAAAATGCGGATTTGATGAAATATGTGTGTTGTTAAAAGTTAGTTTACGTTTACCCATAGTTCAGCGATTTATGATAATTTGTTATGATCATTATTACGAGATCTAACGAGTTTTATGATAAATGATTGCGAAAATGAAGCTAATAAACCTTAAACGTATCATTTTTTAATTATTTTAATTGATTGCTTTTAAATATTTTTTTTGTGTATTTTTTTCCAATCATAAATTACATTTTATTTATTTGTATTAACATAAGGCGTCAATAAGGCCAGTGTAAGGCTTGAACATTGTCCAAAAATCATGGTGAAAAAATAAATGACTAAAACAGTTCGATCAAAAAATTCTTTACAGTAGGTTATGGTAAAGAATCATTAAAATAAATAGCATAAAACGTTGTCCAATTTTAGAAATTTTATGGGACATTAACTCGTTATCATTCAGTCAATTTTAGTTTTAGAGCACGGTTAAGGAGTCGTAACGCTTTATAACATTCGGTCCATCCAAATTTGTTATTAAATACATCTTTTGCTATTTAAAACAATACAAGTTGAATTGCGCATGCGCGCAGTAAAAGATATAAAAAATTGAAATTCATCAAAAAATGTATACTTTTGTATTCCCTACCTCTTTCTAAAAACCCATATCAATTCTAGGTCTCTGAACTGAAATATTTTACTATTACTTTTAAAAGGAAACACATTGTTAATATTATATATATTTATATAAGTTATCGCCATAACCAGTATGATGGCCATCAAACATAGAATATATTTAATATTCTTTACTCATGTTTCATAAGAAAATCTAATGTTTTGGATTAAACATATTATAATATGTGGTCTGTATTTCAACGTAAAAAATCTAGATTAGTTTGTTTCTGTTCCACTGAAGTATTCTTATTGCACAAAAAACTATTAACTTTTAATATTGAAATAAAAAGTACAAAATAATATCATATAGTATGTTGAGTAGATTTTGTATTTAATTATGCTCTACATGAACTGGATAATAATTATATTGGTTTTATGAAATATTACCTATGTTCTTAGCCTGTTATACATTTTCTTAAATAAAATCATTGTGCGCTTGAAGTTTTATTTGATTTTTCAATTACAAATAGAACTCATATGGTACTTTCAAAAATGTGTCATGTTAGTAATTTCTCAGTAGTTTTCTCAAAGTAATTCGAGTCCAATCGTAAACCCGTGAAGATCTACTGACCAACTTCAATTCCCGTCGGGTATGAAACTTTTTGCATTTTATTTTATAACTTTTTACATCTCAAATAATTTGATGAATTTTGGTGATTTATACCATATAAAACATTTTTATCTTACTTTCAAAAATTCCAAACGTTGAACTTGTTTATTTGATACAAAGTCAATCTAATGCAATTATTATGATTAACTTTAGAATACGTGATTTAATTTAGAGCCTAAATTTATTTATATAACTGTTAGAGAAAAATATAATAAATTTATATAATATCTCTAAATTTTAAAAAAAATAACATTTATTTCCATTTTATTTATTAAATATAAAAAAAAATATCATTTTATGTAATTATAATTTTGTATGGAGGAAATATATTAATTTTAATAATTTTAAAGAGATAATTTAAAAAATATTCACTATTTTTTACTTTGATTGATTATTATGTTATTTTACACTTATGATGTAAGACTCTTGTATAATATTGTTGCTATACTATAATATAGTAATGTTATACTGAAGTATATGAATAACAAAATAAAATACTAATAACGTATTCCAATATATTTTTATACAATTTTCTTTTTGATAACCAAAAACTGTTCAAAATATATTTACGAAATATTTTTACCTTACCACTTAGAAAATTAAAATATGTATATATGTTCGAAACCCTTTTGTGAACTTTTCTAATTTAATTTAATTTTTTTTTACCGAATACACATTTTTGTTGTTGTAATAGAAGGATCCATTTAAACTGTAAACGTAAAATATTATTACTCACCCTACGTAATATGTTTTTCAAATGCTTGCGCGTTGTGTTATTATTGGTAGCAGTATGAAATATGTTAGCTATAAAACGGGTTTTTCTTTTCAGTAAGGGACAAACCGTGAAAATCGTTTCGGGAAGAAAGGCACTTCAAAAGTTCTATATGATATTTTTATAAATTGAAAGTTAATCGTGTAATTGTTTGGTTTTTAAATTTTTAAATTTTGTGGAAAAATCAAGGACCGCCAAAAACTCATTGCTCTTTTTTGTAACACTTTTAGTGGTTAATAGCTGGTTATAAAAAATGATTTATACTATTCATTATTTTAAAATTTATATAATCCTAGATACCAGGCAACAAATTTAAACTTGTTCATTATTTTCATTATTTTGTGAGACGTATAATATGAATTTATCATAGGTATTCAATTTGAAGTTTTAAAATAAACTATGTATAAAATATGTTAAAATAAAACATAAATATTTGTAAATTCATGTATTTGAACATGAGTAATATTTTAATTAAGTAGAATAACTGCGTACTATAAATAAATAAAAACATTATACATTTATATATATTTATAAGTTTAAGAGAATATTAATTTGAACGTAAATATCCATAGGCAATTCACGAATTGAGAATTTAATTAATTGTGTCATATGGATTAATGTACATATTAGAATATATATATTACTAAAATAGCCATCGAAAATTGTTGGAAATTCGGAAATATTATTATTTAATGTTGAAAATTGAAATCCAGATTTTTACATAAAACAAGATTTAACGAACAATGGAAATTCACATTTTAAGCTTAACAATCCTAGGTGACCTATTAACAATCTACTTTTTGGTACAATTGACATTTTGAAATTTCTGAATAGGTGCTGTAAAAGAACAATTCGAAAAATACTGGACCTACACATCAAACCGGAAAGATAAAAGTTGCCAATGCCGATGATATTTATTACTATTACTAATAGCGCGGTGTTTTGTCGGTGGTAGATTTTGTTTAACTTTTATCTTGAAAAACATGTCTTCCCCAAGGATATGTCGTAAACAAACAAAGAATATAAAAACACTATATATACAAATAAATTGCATTCAGCTAAATGTTTGTATTGTAAATGCTTTAGCATACACACGCGTGTACGTAATCAAAGACGTCACTGAGAAATTATTTTTTAAATTGAATTTCTCCGCTGGAAACACTTAGGTTTTATACCGTTGGTCGTACTCTCTCAATCAACATCGTCGAACAAGGTCATTGGCGATGATTTCCGTTAACACGGATTCCACGTGCACTCCATTAAGGTTAGGTCATCGAAAACAGGATATTATTTGAAATTATAAACAAACATTTGCGCAGTAAGAACTATTTTCGCGTTCACCGTGATGATATACGAATCCGTATTGAATGTACTGATATAAAGTTTACTGCTGCTGCAACTCTCAACGAACAGCATTTATTGCTTTACGAGAATAACGCTAAACGCGTGTTCGAACTACAGCTATACAATAAGACAATAATAATATATTATATTATGTACGCCGCCTACCTATGTCGATGAATGAACCAACTCGCACACGGTGCATGATAATCATGTGCGATTCAATCAGTTCCAAATAATATTATATAGTAGTTTGAAAAAAGGAAAAAAAAGAAAAACATAATTTTATTTAATCACATAATATTTTATTAGTATTGATGATGGATTACAACTAGATAATTCGGTCGACTTTGGTTGAAAAACGAAATTATTAGAAACCATGTGTATACACGACGGATATTTAATTTTATATGCACGTCACTTGCGAACTCTAAAATGTGTACGTATTTATGCGTGTTGCCAGTTATAAATACCGATTCGTACAGTACGAAGAAAAGTTTTTGAAAAATTGATGCTGTCACCGTTTACGTAAAACAGATTATGCATTAGATGTGTTATGAAGTCTGACAATCTGTTTGACTGTTTGTGCGGTGTGTAGACTGTAGAGTGTTTATCACCAGTGGTAGGTGAATGACTAATGTATTAAATAAATTATATCGTTTTAAATATTAACGTTCCACGGTGTTTTGGAACAATAATAAAATTATCATATCCTTGATCGACACGAATACGTTTTCGTTGATCGGAAATAAGATTTGTTAACACGAACGACATTGGTAAATATTAAACAATACGTATTGTCGAAAACAACAATATTACTTATTACTGTTATACTATTTCATTTTATTTTATTTTTAAAATTACACGGGATGACCCTCGAATACAAATATTTTAATTACCAAGAAAAAAAAGAAGAAAAAAGACTTATATTTATATATTATAGTATATTATATAATATATACAGTGGTGTGGTAGTTGTGTGAACTTTATTATTTTACGAGAAAAATTTAGATTATAAATATCGTCCACTATATCATGTTTATATCATATACATTTATACGTTTATCAACGTTGTGGATGTGATGACCCTCAAAACAGATCAAAAATAATGTCAGTCACTTCACGACCCACTTGTAATAAATACTGATTTGAGTCAAAATATCGGTTTTATGACTTATACAATCAATATTCTATCATTTACAAGACAAATAACCAGCATACGCTTGTAATGGAAAGAAAAAAATCATAACAATCATAACTATATGTTGTAATAACATCTGAAAACATTGAATTTCCATGAAACATGTTAGAAGCGAAATAATATATCGCGTACTGTTTCGTGTTTCCGAGAGCCGGGGTTATATAAGTTATGGCCATCATTCTTGGTCGGTGCGCGTTTCAGATGTCTCTCTCGAGTACGGGTCTTATGTAGTGAGCAGGAGTTTAGCGTCGCCACCACGTTAAAACCACTGAATTCCAAGGTCCATCGCCTTGATGGCAAAAAGATTTAAACCGACACCAACGGAGCAATTACGAGTGGAATATAAGGACGCGTGCCTGGACCTATAGACTCGGGGACGATGCACAGTTACGTTTACATGTCGCTTGGATACAACATAAATCGTGTCGTGGTCCGGCCGTCCGGGTTCGTCGCAGCCACCCTGAGAGAGTTGGCTGATTCTAAATGATTACTACGTAACGACGATGTATGTAATCACGAGTATTGTCGTGACCATGGTGGCGTAGTCAGGATTTGTAAATATAAGAGAGAGGGGACCAAAGCCAAAGTATTGAATATAAAAAAAAAAAAAAACAATTAACTTTTGATAATTTATTTTAATGTTTTAGACTTAAATATTTAAATTGATGTGCTTAATTTCGATCTATTTAATAATAGTAAACGTCGATGAAATTTTGAAGAAAACGGTTGTATAGGTAACTTTTTTTGTTATGATTTTTTCAGACTTGTCCAATCGTATAAAATAATAGCTATATAAATATGTATAAATACAGTTAATGGAGGGGAGTATGGGCACACTTTTTCTCCCCATGTCTATACTACTGGTCATGACACTATTGTAAATCATATTACGCTCCTTTGCAATAATCGTTGTTATTGTTTTTGCTGTTCCTAGACACGGGATGTTCTGAAAAAAGCAACACTTGGGTGGTTATCATTCCGACATCATACGTATCACAGAATTATGCGCCCTATAAATAATAATAATCAACAAATATTTTCTCCATTCGTACTCAATAATAATAATGCAATATGAAGTTACATAATACACTTAATAAAATTGAATATCAGTTCATATTTTCAACGTGATAATTATATAATATTATATTATGACTCATACGTATTATATTAAATTGTAAAACTGTAATACATTATATTTTCTATTCGTCAGATTTACTGTACTGTTGGCTGGTAATTCATTTTTTCTACTGGTAACAAAATATGGAATTTAATAATTATTGTAATTTATAACGACATATGAATATATGAAAATCAGTTTTTGTTGAAGTATTGAACTCACAAACGATAAATAACTACCTATGTCGTTTTATTATGTGTATAAAGTATAGACACAAACTGGTCATTGCACAAAAAAATCATTTTATTTTGTCTACAAACTCTGTTGCAATGAACACATTACATGAAAACTGCGTTGTACGTTATATGCGTACCTACTACAATATGCAATTTATTTATACATATTCACGTATAGTATGTAATATGTACCATAGTCTACAATATATACCCAAAAGGTTATGCCTTGTCCAAGGACCGTCGTACCATTATCGATGGCGACTGAAGCAGACGATATGACAAATCGACATGTACATCAGAAATGAATAATAATTAGATAGTTAACATCATCGAAATAAAAGACTCACAGAGAGTAAAAGTAGACAAAATATAGTCCATTTGAGTTAGAATATCGTATGGATATGATTTAAATTTGGAAATGTCATATTTTTGAACTTACGTAACTTCTTTGGAACACGAGTAATGAGAAAATGAGTAAAGAACATGAGCATGCAACATTTCAGACCTATCACGTAATACTGTTGTTTTTATACAGAAAAATTATTCCAAAGTTTCCAGAATTTATTTCAAACCTATTCTACATAACTTCTACAAATGATGTGAACTTTTGTAGTTGTTATGTTTTGAAGGATTCGTTGTTGTTATTGATAATCAAAAGATGTCGGTAACAGTTTGTGATATTTTTATCGTAGTAGTATGTATTTCATTTTTGCAACTACTATATAAATAAAAAAAAGCTAGTCAAAATGTTGAATAAGTATCTACAAAAAGCTCATAAGTTATGATCCTCGATCTACTATCGAAAAAACGTAACGAATTATAATTTATATGTCTTATGCACCTCTCTATGTCGCTTAATAAAAATGTTTTACTATTTGTTAGAGTTGCCTTATTTTTATCATTTACGTTATATAATTTATTCTTAATTTTAAACACTCAAAACTATATTGTTGCATTGAATATTGTGTACTTATGGAAATTGTCAAATATTGAAAACAACAACGATTTTATCGAGTGTGCAATAACTGAAAAATGTCACGCAGAACAACTTAAAGAGTAATTTATCGTTCTTTTAATATTTTTAATAAACTGAAGTACTGTAGGTACTCGAAAACTTAAGAGATCTGACGGTAGCTGAAATACATAAGTGAATAGCTTTCTAAGTGGTTTTGACAGTTAACGGGAAAAGCGACTTTTCTTGAAAATCAAAATATTATTATTGTACTTTACACTTGATATCCAGCTATCAGCTATAATATTTCTTATGTTCATAGTTATTTCTTTAAACATTGGACAAAATAAAACGCTGTAAACTTGTCGAGTGTTAAAAATCAGTAGCACTAGGAATACACAATGCAAATGTAACTTTTAATGGTTAGTCGGTTAGTTGGTTAGTGTCAGATAAGCGATTGGTATGCACAAGTACACAACATCTTATTATACTCGAACATTTTCCCAATAACTATGCAGTTGTAAGAGAGATGACCATCTTGATTTGTTAAAAGTTTGTATACGAACCGGAAATACGTGAAATGGTTTTTTTACCTAAACCTACCCTAAATGATAAAATCCATTTTTGAGTTACAAATAAAAATACTTTTAATATAGAATATTGAGTAGGGGATTTAAAATAGTATTTAAAATCACTGTATACATGTTCAGTTTTTAAAAGTTATCAAAAAATAAAAAGCAATAAAAAAAATTAAAGTTAAAGTATCAGAAACACTCACAACATTGAATAACATAGGTATATATTACATAACTCGTATTATGTTGTCATAACAGTAAATCCAGGGTAATATAAGGTAAACGACTTTATTATTGTCTGTTCCTAACCATGAAGTTTTCATAGTTTTATAAAATGTCAGTGATATCATATAATTATATATATTTCATTTTTCTATTACAAATAACATGTCTGAAGTTATATAATTATTTTATAAAATCGATCTTGATAGTTAACATCAGAACACATACTTTAATTTTTTTTTTTAATCCATCGTCTAACTCGTATGTATTAATAATGATAAGTAATAAGTAGTGACTTAATTGAGTTGGGATGATGATAAAATGAATGAAAATAAACAATGTCCATATGTGCCTCATAACCATTTATATTCCTCCGTCATGTTGAATAATATATTGTAATATCATTTGAATAAATCATTTTAAAAATTACCGTTATTTGTCAAGAAAAGATACTACCATCTAAAAACAAATATTCTTTCGTCCGTTCTTGACTAATAAAATAAGATGACAATGTTGAAAGTAGAAAACATTTATTTTTATCCATAAGTATATAATTATTTAAATTAGAACTAAATATTTTATACATGTTTTTCTACATAAGCGTGGAAGTTTTGATAAACTCTAATCTACCATAATTACTTATTTTCAATTTGAAACAGTCGTAAAACGTTTCTGGTCTGCTGTCGTCATACTTGTTTAACTATATGTAAAAGGACTTGTTTTTCGTAACTTTCTCCAACTGCTGAATTTTTGCAGTGGTCATGGTAGGATTCTCCATCGTATTTCGACTTTCGAGGGCTGTCAACGATGATAAGAATTAAGAAATAAACCCGTGCGGCCCCGGATATACTGAAATTTGTGTAATAGGGCTTTGTTATTTATAGCTATTCTACTCTGGACCAATGAACTTACCCACTTGACAGCGTGATTGTCGGTCCCTATATAATGTATGGTATACGTAATGCAATCTCTAAATGATATTATAGTGATAATCTACCCGAATTTGTTGCTTCGGTTGCGCTACATACGCTCAACGAGATCGTGTCGGTGACCGCCTATTGTTTAAATATAACAGTGGTAATTTTAACACTTCATAAATTCGGTAATTTTCTGTATTACGAGTGCAAATGTAAACTACGCCCACCGGTTATCACGGAGCTGAATTTATGTCATATGAATCGTAATACTATATATCACACGTGATTTTACTATTTTTTTTTTTCTAATTCGATCCATCTAGGATCTTCTGAGTTAATTTCGATGGATTCAAAATATAGCCTCAGTTATTTCGTTTTACTTCTGTTTTAGTAATTAATTAACAATGGTTAACCTCATGGTTTGATGTAATCGGTTATATAACGTTCCAAACATGACTCAATTATGTTTTTCTTTTTTCTTTCCTTTAGTTAATATTAATATGAACCGTGCCTAATTGCATGCTATAATAAATTAACGTATTATTTAAAAGACATATGTGCCAATATTAAGAAATACAAAAAGTAGAAAATAATTTTGATTATTTCTTTAAGCATCACGTAATAATAAGTTGTCAATGTCCAGTTTCATCGTTCTAACAATATGGTGATTAGTTAAAATTTATAGTTACAGTAATTCAGTTGAAATTTTCTTCACAAATTCGAAAGGTTTCAATGCTTTGCATATCTTAATATAAATCTAAAAATTAAGTGACCGATCAAAAGTAATACCTTATTCCAAAACACTACCACCGGAAAACTTTAGATTAACAATAATTTATAAAGTATATAAACATGATAAGATCATGAAAACGAGTGTAGGATATGAGATGATATTTAAGGATATTAAGCTTCAAGCCAAGTTTCCAAGTTCAAAGAACGACCGAGTTTAAATTGTTTAGTATTGTAACAATTTTTAATCGCTAGTAGATTTTATACGGAGGAAAAGCTTAATATCTTCCGCATATATAATAGAAACTCACAACGTTTTACCATACCCTTCATATCATTAACAAATAATGCAAAAAGAACGAGGGATAAATGTTCTATTAAATTACTGTTCGTATTTTTGTTTGATTTCCATTAAAATATTTTCAAATACGTTTTCGGAAGTATGTGATTATACTATTATAGTGATTACAAACGTTACGTTGAACATCAATTATTTCATGTTGCAATTAAACAAATTCGATCGATTTCATTTAGTCAAATGAATTAATTCAATTTAAATAATTTATAATAATTATTTATTTGATAATTTATTATTAAAACAGTTGAGTATTTTTTTCTGACATATGTGATCAAATTATCGATGTGGAACAAAAAAAAAAAAAAAACCCCAAATTTGAGCGTTGTACCGAACATTAACAAAGTTAACCAATATCCTATAAGGTTGGATAAATTATAATTCAACCTTATTAAGTTTTATACAGTTAATCTTTCATGTAAAGTTCCATTGATCATTGTAAAATCAATTACGTGCCAACGTTAAAACAGTCTTTAGTATTTCAATGTTTTAGTGAGAAACGTGTATTGTTAAGTTTTTGGTTTATTCACAAATTAAATTTAATGTGTACATGAGCTAAACATACAAAAATCTCGTTTACTTTTAATGAAACACTTTTTCATAAAACACATTATTAAATCATTACAAATCATGAGTACGTATGTATTCTGAAAGAAAAGCTTTCATAAACACTATTATAACAATGCGAAAAACGTGTAAATATCGAATTTTGAAATTAATTTAAATTCTGTTGTAAAATGTAACATAATTATGTTATATATATTATATATTATGTGAAAAGTGTATAAACATGTTTTTGGTATGGCTTGAAACCATTTATTGTTATAATATAAAATGAAGAAATTAGAAAATAAGCCCTAAGATAAAATTAAAACAAGTTTAATAAATTAGCTGTCATCATTCTAGTAGCTAAAATGACTATTTCAACTACATCACTACGATTATCGAATTCCAATAAATGTTATTTTACTAATTTATAATGCTCCTAAAAAATTGTTTTCATAGTTTTGTTTTTATTGATTTTTGTCTCATTTTATTGTAAATTAGTAATAAACCTATTTCCAATATTTTATCTTTAAATAATAACACATTTTTCATATATATTTTGTTTTCTTTTTTTTTTTCTTTTATAATTATCGGGTTAATTTAACGCATTTATAATTATAGATTAGAGATCATACGATCACAACGTTCACAATGGTTTTTCATTCCAAAGTTCCAATATTGATCATTTTAAGTTCTAGTATTTTGTAATTCCGTATTACACGATAAATTAACCATTGGAATAAAACGAATATCAACATATTTAATTTTATAATAATAAATTTAAAACTGCAGTTTATATTATATATTTGATATGTTTATTACTTGAAAACGAAGTTTTATTTTGATTAATTTATTTTAATAAACTATTATAAAACCTTAAATGACGAATGTTTTAAACAGTAATTACCGTATCATTCAGTAACATTCACACTATTCGCAGGATTTTTTTGGACTCATTGCTTTAACGTTTATAGATAAAATATATGTAAAATATACCCTAAAAACTAAAAAAATAAAGGTTAACTTTCCCCCCTTAGAAATTTACTTCCTCCTCGTCCTAACCTAGAATAATGTGGTCTTATTATTCTTTTTTACTCGTGCAATAATCAAACTTACTAACCCAGTTTAGATATCCGTAATAAAGTATACTTAGTTCTTTGTAAAGTATAACAGTGGTGCGTGTACAGGGAAGGGTTGTAGGGTTCATAAATTTGGAGATAGTAATAATAGTTTTAAATCGTACGAGCTTAAGTATTAATGGTGACCGAATAATCGTATTACAAGTGTCGAGTTCACATTAGCCAAATGTAACGAAAATACGGACGGAAAAATAGTAAAAGGATAGAAAACAATAATTTGAAACGTTACCGTAAAACTGATCACTGGACCAGAAATATCATAATCGAGGCGTTTTTCGAGTCGTCGTTGCCGTTTGCCGCTCATAAAAAGAAAAACTTTCTTCCCCGACAGCGGGCTTACCATTCAATACTCTTCCAAATCGAATAATAATGCGCGCCTTGTTTACCTTGAAAGTTGTACGATATTACCCTCCCACTAGATACAGTCATTTGAAATGCACAATACTTAATAATATTCTCTTATTTTTGCGTATTTGCGACTTAATTCGCGACTTTATTCCAACCGGGACTAGGGCTGTCCATAAAAGCGATTCTCAGCGACGAGTTGAAGTTGAATATTTTATCATCACGTTATTATATTATGAAACAACAGCGTGCCGAAGAGTTTTCCCTGGCCATTTCAAAGTTACACAGAAAATTGTAAACATTGCTTGCGTGGAACCAAGTTTCACTTCGGAATCTTGTGTTCAGTTCATGCATGAGTGGACGGAAATCAAAAGTCGCTTTATTTCGAAAGTTTAATTTATATACTTTTTTCTCCGCGCACACTACCTATTATTAGCACTGTTTTCTAATCGATATTCCGTGTGAAATATATTTTTTTTTCCAACCGCTAAGCAATATGCGGTTCCGATAGAATGAGTTTTTTAATGTCTTATTCGTATAATCAACGAGCGTGGATACGATTTTTATAGTTATCGTGAGTATATCTATTAAAATTATAATCCATGACTTTGTGCCCGAGCTGTCCGCGTATTTATTAAACAGTGCATTACTATTATACTGATACAATCGTGAAGAATATTGAATTTCGTCTACAATTTTCCACCAATAGCCAACCTAAAAGTAAAATAAAATACTTACACACCACGTGCACTATACCTATGCACACGTGTTAAGATTTACATTAATAGTATAATATATATGGCAGCTAATTGCATCGCGCTGGGCACTACACAGATATTGCAAGACCATGAGTGCTTTTAATGGTCGAATACTATTGTCAACACGTATCCTCATGTTATGTCGGTATAAGGTGTATGTCGCCTAAGAAATAATATTGAAGACATTGTGTCTTAAACACACATTAGCCTACTTCATTCGTTGGCAGTTCACAAGTTTTAAATAGTGGTTATAACAGGCGCATTGAATACGATAGGACTAATGATGAAAGTGTTTCGGCCTCTATTATATACAAACTAGTATATAGATAAAAATGTAATGTGTTGCACTAAAGTGATTGGGATAGTAATTATAAAAACGGTTTTAAAAAAAAATATATATATTTATGTAAAATGATCGATCAGCAAATATCCTTACATAGGACTATAATATTATCAAAGTTAATTTTTCATTTATAATTATCAAAAAAATAAATACATTAGTTTATCACAAAACAATAAATTGTCCTTAAGTACAAATGCATACACGTAATTTTATCTGTCTTTTATTTACACAGTTTTAATTAGTCAAAAGAAAAGATAAAAATGATTTTTAGACTTCATACGTGTATTAAATAATAAGTCTCCATATTGGTAATTCATCAAGATATAATTTCCAGTGCTTTCGATGTCATTTGATACACTAACGTCAAACAAATTTAATTTAATTGTTTTGTAACATTCTATAATATTGGGTATTTTAAATGATTATCCAAAGCTAGTTTCGAAGTTCTTTAATAAAACACTTAATGCGTTGATTTGTTTTGATTGCATCCTAATTGCGGTCGGCGTCGATTTTTGAGATAAGTAAACATAAACATAACAGTTGTAGTCATATTATTTTAAGGGTACATCCGAGTTGCGGTCATATTGATCATATTATAATGTTTTATGTTTTTAAAATTTTAAGTTAAAAAGTTAATAGCTTAAGTAAAGTGCAGTAAAGGTTGATTGATTAGCAACTGGTTTATCATTTACACACTATATAGTAGCATATCTTAATCTAACAAGCTTTTGATATTCGTTAAAATTAAGCCTTTTATGTTATTATGAAATATTTTAATTCCGAAAAATAGTAACTATACGCATAGAATTATTATTATTGCCTAAATACAATTTTCAGTTACAAATATTAATTTTATGTTATCTCTATGGTTTCAAAATGTTTAATTGAAACATAATTATTGTTTTTTTTTAATCAGTGTAATATTTGATTATTTAATTAAATATAATCAATATTTTTAACTATATCACACAATAAATAAAATCCCTAAGTCTGATAAATGGGAAGAAAAATGTTATAACTTTATATAAAAATGATAAAAAAAATTCTAAATTGAATACATTTTAATATGACAGCAACTAGTAAGTATTTTTATATTTTTATCATAACTATTACAATTGTAATAGAATATACGTAATAAAATTACGTTTAATTTTTTGTTCTGTATGAAAGTAACAACAATTATCTTGAAGAAACTACAAATCTTTTGAGTCAGTTGGTGTGTTGTATTATAAATACCCCTTCACATTATCAAATGAGGAAAAAAAAGGTCAAATATCAATCATTGGACTATATATTTGATCGTTATTTTCATCTCCTTTTTGAACTTTTCTATTATAAAAAAAAAAAATTCTCATTCTTAAATCCAATTTTAAATAAACCTAACCATGAGGCTAAGATTATTATATTTACTTTATTTATAATTAAAAATTTAAATTTACTTGTATGATTTTTCTAGTACTCTATTATAAATACTCTACCCGTCGCGTCATGTTCAAAAATATTATTAACTCGAAAATAAAATAATGAGTATTTTGTACAGATAAATACGTTTAAAGATGTATATGTACATATATTAATATATAACTCAAAGAGTTTAATTGTTTATAATTAAGTATTGTATTTTCGGATTTTTCTCATGGTTTTTGTTCTCATGAGCTACAGTTACAAATATTATTTTAATTTTTTTATTTTACTTAAATCATTTACCGCATTAATTATGTACTCAATTATTTTTTTTATTTTTCACCGTTATAATTCCGCTAGTTCTTTAGGTGAGTTACAGTTATATATTAACTTATTTCAAATAAATCTAGACGAGTGCTGTATATCAATTTTCCTTTCATTAAACATTTAATTTTTTTCAATATATCTATGTCTAACTCAATTATCATTTAACTAATGGAGGAACATGAATACAAGACTATGACTAACTAAACATATGTTGGGTAACATATATATTTAAACAGGATTTTAAAATACAGGGACATTTTGTAAGATAACCAAATACGTAATTTTAATGCAAACAAATAAAATTGTTAGTTATTTTTTGAACAAGTTCATTTGACATCAGATAATACAAATTTTGTAAATATAAGTTGAGTTATATTAAGTTATATTAAGTTAATATATTGAGTTATAAAAAAAAGAAAACGAAGCCAAAATTATGATAAAATATTTCTGAAATACTCAGATAAATAAATCCTTTTTAATTAAAATAAAAAATATAGTTTAATACTGAATAGAAAGTAAAAATATGTTCAATGATAAATGTGCTATTCTTTTATTTGTGATAGAAGAATTTTCGTGATTTTTGATATAAACTTTTTAATCTTGATGTTGAAAGGTTTATGTAGTACGTAATTCTATTTAAGTATTGAATTTATTTCCTCTTACAGATATATGTTACTCAAATCTTAAAACACTTAAGTCGACATTAATTTCTTGATGAATAATCTTTATTATAAGTAAAAATAATTCAGAAATTTCATATTTACAAAAATAATACTATCAACAGTTCAACATAATAAAATAATTGATCATATTCTTTTAAATATTTTACACGAGTTAAAATAATGTACGAAAAGCTAAATTTAAAATCGTAAAAATAATGATTGTATTAACTTATTAAATTATTATTGTATCATCAAAGAAAAAATGAATGGACAAAATAATATTGAGGTAATATCTCTTTTAAAGCGCGTATTCCCAGTCTAAATAAAGTATTCGATACTTTTGGCACTGATTACACATAATTTTAAAATTATTGCTCAAAATCTATTAAAACCTATAAATTTAAAATACTTAAGTATTATTTATGCTATTCAGTAACAGATAATTATTGAAAAAGTATGCCTTACGCCCTTACTTACTAGTTAAATACACAAAATATTTTTAACAAAAAGTAAAGATTTATACTTTATGGCTAAAACACAAAATGCACAATTTTCTTAAAAAATAGAAATGTGTAATAGAAGGTTAACGCATTTGAAATTTCTTTTTTACCATCTACTGTTTACATAATACAATCATCCTATTTTTATGAATAGAAAATCAATTGATTATTTGATACAAATAAAATTTTAGTCATAGGTATTATACTAACAAGGAGAATTATAGAAAACACTGAAAGTTTACGAGTTGATTCACTTTTAATATTATACACATACCTACGGTTTATACGATACTTTGTAAATGATTAAATTAATTACGGCTAATAACATGGTATATCACACACTTATGAATAATAATGTTTCCGCCCGAACAAATTCAATGAAACTCAACGACGCGTGATATTATGCAGTGAATCGTAGATTGAACTGTGTAACCTATAAATTGACATTTATAGTAAAATAATAACAGACATTTAGGTAGGTAGGTATACTGTACCTACCCGTCTCACCTTAAGCTATTTCGACTGTTTTTTTTGGCGTGCATAAACTTTCATATTAATGTTGACAATCAAATGTAGCCTATTCATTATAATTATTTTAATTAAACTTTCATACCATAAACGTTGAACATCATATTCCGAGAACAATGCATACACGTAACCGACCATAAATCCGAATAGGTTTTAATTATTAATATTTATTCGGATACGCTTAAATGTACGAAGCAAGTAACGTGATCATATTTTTTATAAAGCTCTTTGCACTACACTCTTAACGTTTTTTCTTGACGTATACAAATGCCTTGATCGAGTAGAACAAAACAATGAGTAATCCGAGAATTTGTAACTCGACATATTATATATGATTATACATATTATTATATAGACTGTTATATTTTGTTAATTTTAAGTAATAAAATATCAGTTCTATAATCATAAGCAAAACGAATTTGAATTACAATGTTGCCGATAAATTATTCGGAATGCAATGCACCAAATTTTGTTTTAAAATATATCTATTCAGAAAAAAACGGTCGTATTTGGAGGAGATAAAAGTGTATGGAGACACTATTTTACATTAAAATTATGTGTGTAACATATTATATGGTCTGACTCGTATAAATCTTATATTTAAGTGATCACAAAACATTGTTGGATTACATCGATTGAAAGTTGTTTTTATTTAAACATTAACATTAACATTAACAATAGTCTTTATAATTTTTGATTGTTATAATAATTACTGTTTTTATATACATCTATTTTGTTTAAAGTTTTATCTTTTTTTAAACAAATTTTAATTTAATTTTTATAGTTCTAGAATCTTAATGGTTTTCCGACTAAAGATTAAATGTTTCAAGAATCAGTGGTAATTAATACCTACGTATAAACAACTAAGGAAACAGTGTTTAAATTCAGAAGAATATTTTGTTTTAATTAAATAGTTATAACAAGTGATCAGCTCTAAGGATACAGAAAAAAAACAACATAAAACGCATATATTTTATAATATATTATGTAAACTTTTACATGGGTATTATACCTACATCTGTATCATTCGGCCAGTATCCATGCATTATATTTTACACTGTCTACTTATAATATTAACGTTAGTATTAAATTGTATAGGTACTATTGTAAGGCTGGGAACCGTAAAAGACAACACGGTGTGGTGAATTATTAAATTATAGGTATTTATAGACGGGTTAGGGATAGGTACCTACTATGAATATATTAAGATAATGCATATTTTATTTTTCTTTTCGATGATAATTTAATAACGCTATGACGACCATTGACGTACGCCTAATCAAAATACAATATTCTTACACTGAATATGGTTAACTTCGATAAAATTGATTTATTCATGATAATTATTGAATTTTCGTATAGTAATGAAATAATAGTTTATCGTTTTTGTACTTATAATACTTACTATAACCAAAAAAGTATCATAATATAGTTATTAATAATATGTTATATTTATCAATTATTGGTAAACAATGATTTTATCAATTGATTAATTCCTAATTGTTAAAATGTATTATTCTTATTTACTATTCTCAAATGTCTTCGTCTATAGTATTTCAATTTCAATACGATATTAGAAAAAACGAATCCTTAAAAATTCGAGTAATATCACTGTAAGTACTTAGTACTAAGTGATAAGTATAATTCACGTATATACATAATAATTAAAGCCGTGACGAATTAAAAGAAATTGAAAAGGCTATAGTTGGTAATAGATACGAATGGAGTAAGTATATGAGAAATTGCAAGACCAACACCTAAATGTAGTAGAATAAAGAAAAAAAAAATTGGTAAAAGGGTAGCAACACCGATTACTATTACACACTCTGACTATCACATCATCGTGTTCCATGTATAGTGTAGACTGTATATCGTACGTGGCGTGCTTACAATATTGCTTAACATGCTGTCGAACTATATCCCGCAACAGTTGAAAATATTAAACTTTTTACCGTGCGTTTGAATGCGGTTACTGGTTACTGATGTGGGTACATGGCGCGATATACCTGGTACATTATTCATGTTTTAAAAGGGGGTTATAAGCAAGTAGTAATTTCGCAGCACCCCCAATTGAAGTTTACGGCACCCTGGTCGGGAACGTCCGTGAAGTTTGTCACCCAAATTCGGTATTTAATTAGTAAGTCTGCCTGCCATACAAGAACCGCTCGGTTCAGCCAATCCGTTTTAATATACATATTATTTTACGCGAAACCGATGCCCGGCTTAAAAGACAAAAACGAAAAATCAAAAAAAAAGGAAAAAAAAAAAAAAAAAAAACACCGCCGTGGTTTGTCTTGGCCGTGCACCAGCGTTTCACCAACACGTAAACACGTCCGGTGTGATGCCGGTGCCCCTCGAACGGCCGTCGATTGCAAACGCTAGAGCACGCGCGTCGTTCGCTCGTTCGCAACCCGATGACGCAGCGATGTAACGATCTTGGCGCACGTCCGCGCAAGATTATGGCCGATACATATCCGTTTTAATTTATAAGATACGTTCATTGTAACTCCGTAGCCGCGCGCTCGTATTACCGCTGGACTAGGTACTTGCAGCTGAAACACGGTGAAAGGACCGGCGGCGGCGGCGGCGGCGGCCGTTACCGCCACCACGGTATTAGAACCGCGCGCGCGGTACGTCCACACTGATCCGGTAGCCGGTTGCCGGGTTGTCGAAGACCTACGTCCGACCGACTGCGTCCCGACGTGTGAGTGTGTGCTCGACCGTTCTTGTGCGTTCCCGTGCGCGTCGCCAGTGCTGTGCGTGTCCGTGCCGGTGTCGTGTCTACCGTGTCCCCGAGTGCTGTGTCCGTTACGTGTCGGTCCGAACCCGTCGCCCGTGCGTGTCTTAACGCGACCAACCGTCGTCCGACCCCAACCGGGTGTGCGAGTGCGATTCCAGCCGTGGCGAGTGCAACATTTCCCCGCGACCGCCAACCTGCCGCGCACCATGAGGATCTTGCCGTACGTCGTCTTTCTTCTGCTCATGGGTGAGTCCGAATATTCAAACTGTATTGAATGGGTGTTGTTGGTACGTTTAGCGACTGTTGTCCGAACACGAACGAATGTTACCGAACGGATTTGTTCGTAGATCCTCTGGAGATTCGACCGATTGCACCGTGCAGATTATCAATTGCCCGCTACTATAAGTGTCCCTGAGTAATTATGCTTTTCTCGGATTGTGCCGCCATCCGAGCGAACATGTCCGAGCGCAAACGAACCGTTTGGCGCCCATTCGACCGTGTTCGGAAAATGTTTCCACTACAGCATTCGGTACGATTCATCTGTCTGCCATAGTGACTCTAAACGCGCAACAAGATATTTTTATCATTTATAATATATGTTGTTATTTTTATTTTAAATTTTTTTTCCGACGATTGGAGTGCTCTGTGGAGATAAAGTAGTAATAATAATTATATACTTTCAATGGTGTATTTCAAGTTTTTGTTATTTTTTTTTTTTTTTTGGGGGGGGGGATGGGATGAAACTTGCATGGTAGACAGGCTATGTATTGTGTTGGAACAAAAATTAAGATTATTATACAATTTGTGTAAAGTATATCCTTTATCTATATTATCAATTCTATTCATAAAAATAATAACTATAATATTATATGATTTTATTTTATAAATAATGTAAAAATTGTATATTAGTAGTGCTGCACTACTGCTCGTGTCTATCTACTAGAGCTAGATATTAATATTATTACGTACGCGCTAGCTCGTCAAAATCTGCTGATGAAATTTTTATTCATATTCTGAACAGTAAAATATTTAAATACGTCGGTATTATACCAAAACTGAAATAGACACACTTATAAATCAACTGGACTGACAATCGACTAATAATCTTAAATCATCCATTGGCCAGGAACAGTCGCTATTATAAGATTCCAATCAAAATTGTTTATACTTTATAACACAAAATGCATAGTTTAGATATTTTATATTTGTATTATATCAAATCAAAAATATCACATTGCATTCAAAACATATTCGTTAAAAAAAAAAAAAAAACATATTAAAGCACACATTATTTAATGATTTATATTTACAGTATAAATACTAGGTAAAATATCAATAAATACACTTATGCTAATATTTTCTATTATAATTATTTCGTTGTGAAATAACTATAACTACAAAATATATGGTAATTTAAATTACTAATATAAAATATACTGTTGTGTATAATTATGTTTGTATTAATAACTCTCCTAAGTTTAATAATGGGCTATTAGCAAATTATCATAAAAACAGACTAGCACAACAACTAAAACGGTACAATTTAATTGTAAAGAAGGAAATGCAATGTAAAATGGTGAAAATCTTAATCTTAATTTCTGAGTAATTATTTTTATATTTTTAAAACGGATTTATAAAATATTTAGCGCATACAGTTAGTTGTGACGTTATAAAAACCAAATAAATTATATTATTCTAAGTATTAATAGGCACATATTATGTCAAATAAATAACAATAATTATTGATCAATATAATAATATGAAAATATTATGCTTTTTTTAACAAGTAAAATTTGAATGACATTCCGAATTGTAACTTGCAAATAACATCAGACAATTTATGACTGTGCAAATACTGCAAATTAACAATAGTCAATTGATAGAAGGAATAATATATCAATATATAGTACTATACTACTATAATAAATAATATATTAAGTAAACTAAGACACACTATTGTTTAATATACTTTTAATAGTAAAAAATGTATATAAATCGACCAAGAACCTTATAAATTAGTTCATCACTCTTTGATTTACGACATCATTTAATTAATTAATTAAAAGAAAATATTAAAATAAAATAGTGATTTTATATTGATTTATGATTGTAAAAACCTTTTTAAACCAAATATAAATATTATTGTAACATTCTTAATAATTTCAGTTTTGATCGGTATATATTGAATACATAATGTATGTATTCAAGTTATCATTCAGTTTTCATGAAAAAAAATACATAATTATTTTAAATTTTGAGTTAATTTATTGGTTTCTGCTATTCCCACGCAGGAAAAATAAGAAAGTTTGCATCGATTACCTTCGATATAATACAAGATGTTCGTTTTAATAAAATTTAAGTTTGGGGAGTACTTATTTTAAATGATTTGATTATACATTAGAAATTTCTGTTTTAATTATAATTTTAAAATAGAATAAATAAAAATTACCTTTTAAGATTATATATTGTAGACATTATACACTAGAGTACTTGACAGTACTTGTCAATTATTGGAAAGTAGGTAATCGAATAAATACAAATATTTCCTTTATGATTTTATTTTAAATAATGATGTACTATACCTAAAAATTATTTTAATCACATACTAATTATTTAAATATAATATCATGAGTATCAGAGTATGTATGAACACTGTAACTTATGTCTTGATTAATTTTCACTTTCTTAATAACTACATTTTACAAATTACATACACAAATACCGTTGCATGCGTGTTTTCTAGCATTTCATATGAAGTATTAAAGTTTGCGTTTAAGTCAACTTACAAGAGATCAATTTCCTCCAGATACGTGGCTTTACATTTATTGCATTTATTCAAAATAAAAATAATATAATGCTATAAATAGTTTTATAATTATCTTGTTTTTACTTTCGTTCGCGCATCTTGTCAATTTGTACTTAATAATTCGTGATACCTATGGTGCAAGCTATGGTGTCTAAAACAATCGATCTGGGAAACGTTGAAATCACTACTGTTTGATGTCACCGATACATAAACATAATAGTACTCATTGATAATAATGACCATACATTAATGCATAGTTTTAACTTTTAACGCACTGCCCGAGAGAATACTTGAAATTATATCCTATTGTTCGCACTTTTACTCACTCCAAATCGATTTATCGTTATAAAATATAAAACAAGCGTGAACAATAATTATTAGAAAACAACATTTTACAAAGGAGTAATTCAATAACCTCAGCAGTTAGACATAAATATGCGACCGGGAGTTGCCCGATAAAAATTAGTGCACTATGATGACCGATTTTAATCCAGCACGATGTACTCGAGGGTGATAGATTGTTTAATACGTTTATATTAAACAGCATAACATATTTTATTTCTTAATAATAAATAAATAAGTATATAGGTACGTATTTACGTATTTATATGGGTGAGACGAGAAAATGTTGTTTTAGTTTTCAAGGATTTTTGCGCATGCGGATTTTATTCAATAGAAATTTGAATAACAATAATACTATTAAAATAAATCTAATAAATTAAGAATTGAACCTGAAGAAAATCTTAATAGAATTGTCTAAAAATAAATTTATATAATATATATAACAAACGCACACACGTGAGAAGTAATAAAACTAGTTGATAGGCAATGGGCATGTCCGAATCACGTGTTGCCTGTGTACGACGTGATCATCGAACTCAAAGATATTACAACTTACTGTTATTGATGTATAAATAATGTTTTTGACGATTTCCAATTGTGAAAGTGTCATCGGAGGTACGGGTATCACTGAAATATATATTTGTCGAAATCGCGTCGAAAATTCACAATGCGCATTACATACACGAGACAAAGAAATAAAAATATGCTTAATAACAGTCGTTGTTTTTAATATTTACATAACATTTTTATAGAATTACAATATTATATGTACTTGAGTTTATTACGATTAAAGTCGAGTAGATAAATACGCAGTACCTATGTAAGAAGGTATTTTTTATATTTTTTTTTCGCGATTTTAATAAAATTTCTTTAATCTCTTCTACGAACACATCATAACAGATGCAAAGTAGAAATTTATATTTCCGAACGTTTTAAGCAGCAAGATAATATGTAATATTATCGTAATAGTTGTAAAATATGTGCTTTGGTAAAATTTGTCAGTGGGAGATGGAAAATGGAAATCTGTTAAATTGCATTTTCAAAATAAATTGAATCGTATACGATTCTAACGGTTACGTATTTTATCATCTCAATGATTTTTCATAACCTCAGTTCAATTTGCAAGAGATGAAAAAATATCCGAGTAAAAAAAAAAATATATATATATATAGCTAGTACAATTTTATTTTCATTTTCGGAAATTTAATAAACACCTGCTTGGAATATAAAATCACTGGTCTCTGTATGTAATATCTCATATTTGCCTTTCTTCACGCTGTAATTATTCTCAACCCTAGTAATTTGCTTAAATCATTAAATAATGAAATTTGTGAATAAATTACAAAAGACCGTGTTAATTGATTTTTACATTTCGGTATTCACTACGACTACTGCATGTCGTCCTTATGAATTCACTTGCATTTATTGTTATTTTTTGTTTAAATGTTCACAATATGCAGAATATTGACTCGTTTGCAGACACTAAATTTCCATATATAATATGTTTGTTTACAAATTTGAATTTAATTTTATTGTAGGTATTCGATTCTCGTGAAATGTTCTGTAATAATAACGACGCCCAAACGAGTGTATTTACTCAATTACTGCGTTGTGTACGTGGTTGAGCTGGTATTTGCGTTAATTACAATGGTCGTGACAAACCAAGATATATATAATATTATAAAAACATAACTTTGAAACTTCTTGGAATATTTGTTAAATGTTCAATTTACAAAGTGTGTAATAAATCAAAATTACATTTATATTTATATAATAAGTAATTTAATATCTATACCCAAAAACTATATTGTTACACCAGATTTTATTATTCTGTATGATAAGCTGAACCCAAACTTATGGCAAATGACCAATCCAAGCTTAAAATTTGCAAATCAAAAATAAATTGGACGTTGCGAAATATTTTATTTTTCTTCTATTTATTTTATTTTATTTTTGGTACTTGTTATTCTCAATATCTAACCATACGTCCATACCAACTATAATCTAACGTATATTCATGTATCATAGATTGAATTAAACTTTTAATGTAATTAGTGCTATACAATGCATTGAACCATCGATATTGCAACATTATGTAGATTAATTAATCACATTTACTGATTTATCAATCATGGACGCACGATTCACTAAATAACATCATTATATGATAGAATTTTATCCATACTTACTCGTATGTGCAAAAGTGAGCAACTTTCAATGACAAAAATGAACACTAATCAACAATAATTTGGCGACTCGTATCTAGGACAATGCAACGATCTCACTTCTCCTAATATTTAAAAGAAGAAAAAAATTAATTTTAATTATATAGAAAACGAAAAACGTATTAAATTGTTTTAAATTAAAATACGGATGTAGTAAAATTTGAAAATTTGGTTGTTACCATCCGAAACTGCGATCGGAAAAATTGTTTTATTCGGTTATAATGTGTGCGATATGCACATAAGTACGCATAAGGTGTGTACCACACTATCGGACTTCAGTATTATTGCTATTATTAGTATATACTAGACAAAATTTGGACGAATGTATCGTTGTTCGAATATTATATACATTACGCGTATCTACATATCTACCATCTTTCCGATTTTGTGATAAAGAATTATTGTCAGATGGTGTCTTATATTAATGGATTTTTTCACATATTTTTATTTTATAGCATAAGGGGTTAATGCATATGCATAGGATATAGCCGTTTTGGTAATTATTATTTTAATTTGCACTCCCGTCACTAATGGCCACGAAAAAACTGAAGTTAAGCTAGAACTACAAATTTACCTACCTAATTTGTAAGTTATCATCTGTTAATAAGACTAACATAAATCAATGTTTAAACTTAAAAGTGCCTGGTCTATTCATTTTTGTAATTTAAATCTCAGTCGTATAAAAATAAATGTGTTATGCATTTTTTAATTTTTTTTTTCAACTATGACCAAGCATTTCTTGAAGAGATCCATCACACTGCAGCTGCGCAACGAATGCCTCAACTTATTTTGTATTTATTCTATATGCAGCATGATAAAATTACAATGAATGAATACATTTTAAATTTCATTTTTCTTACCAAAAAATTGGAAACCGTTTAACTTTTTCAATATTCATTCATACTATTTAAAGTAAATTAAACCAACCATACATATTTTCGCCTTACAGCGTACTTTGATTACATAAAACGTGGTGTAATTTATTTATTCCACAAAACCATAATAACTATTATGACTAGATGATTATTATTAATCATAAAATGACTCTTATCATACGCTATAGGTTATGGAGAATCGAAAACTATTTTTCATTCAATCATATAAGGTATCTGATGGGATGTGCACATGTCTACGGCACATGTTTTTGCAACGGTAAAGTTTGTGAATAGTCTACTTTGAGTGCTCAAATTATGCACGATTCGATCCATAATTCATCAGAGTTGAAATAGTACTTACCAGAGCAAAATATATACTAATACTTTTCTTGATTTCGAATAATTTTTAAGTATTCTTATTCTTATTGTTTATGTAGTTAAATACTTATTTAACAATAGTACTGTAAGGTACATATTATTAATAATTTTACATGAACTTTTGTTCTTATTTTCTGTCTAAGTGGTATTTTACCACTATATTAATATTATAATGTTGGATTTTGACCCTAAAAGTATTTATACAAGAGTAAATAATCTTATTTAGATATTTTCCTCGATCTTGGAGAAAGTTTTTATAAATGTTTCTACGGTTTTCTCGTTTATTCAGAAAATATGATGGAAAATTCAAAAAAATTATCAAAAAATAATTTTTTTTTTTTAAAATTGTTATAACTTTTATTAAATTACCTAGGTATTTAATGTACTTATTTATTATAGCCGCACTACTCAAATTAACTAATAGTACTTTAATAAACAATGTCGTAGGCATGAAAATAATAAATTGTAACTAGTAAATGAATTGCATAGAAGTTTGAAAACTATGGTTTTATATTTGTTTTAAGTTCCCTCCATGGTATTTAAAAACGTTAATTTGTAAAATACTATTATTTATTTTATTAATTTGTTACCATTTTACTTTCTAAACTCAAAATACAATCCTGCAGGCTTGACAAGAGTTTAAAATCAAAATAATTATATCTATTTATGTTAAATTAATTTATTCCTGATGATTGACACTTTCATTGATGATGTGCAGTCGTGCAGATGTTGACTTAAGTCTTGGAATAATTACTAATTCTTTCTCAATAAATAAGTAGCAAATCAATTTTCTGTCTGTATAGTGAGTGTGTTTTTAATAAGATTTTCCCTCGAAGTGATTCACTTAAGTCATATACTCATATGTATACGATTTCAATTTAGTAAGTTTTATTTTTTTATTTAAGACATTTTGCATTATATAATTCCGCTTAAAAATTATAGATGACATTTTATATTTAAGAGAATATAATCATAATATGAGTAATAGTAGTGAAGGAAGTTAAATAATATATATATATATATATATATATATATATATGTCATACACGTTTATTACAATTTTAATTAAATTGATTGTTGCTTATAGGTATATCAATATCACTATAACCAATGTCATGGTAATTGACTAGCTAACATGTTTTATTATCATAAGGTATGTTTATAATACCTATACTTTAACCACTCTTCCATTTTCTGTTCGGGTCATCGAAAACTGGTTCGTTCACTTTAGTTCAACTAACGTACTGGAATCGACTGCTATCCAATTTATACCAGTTTTTTACTTGTTCCTCTCGAAATATAGGTCAAATAAACTGTGCATATTATGTAGGATATATATTTCTGTAATATACCGTGATTCATCGTTGAATATCCAAAAATGCATTTGCCAGTGAGTTTCACTATTTTTTTTAAAATTGCAATTGCAAACATAGAAATTCACGTCTTAACGTTTTGCGTTTTACTGAATACCATGAAAATAATATAATAATATGGTTAGCACATGAAATTACGATTTAAATATCAGTATAATTTTGGTATAAGAATTCCAAAACATTTGTAAAATCGTGAAAATAATGATTTTAGAAGTTCGAAAGTGATGGCCAAAAAAAAATCTAATCATAATCAATACTAAGAAATCGACAGCATTCTAGAACGACAGAGTCTAGGAAAAAATAAAATAATAGTAATGAATGCAAATACGATAATCGGCTGTTGACAACCTAGTCTGACCAGCCCGTGACCCACAGCCTCTACCAAAGAAATACCTACTTTATAATATGATATCGCGACTGGGAACGAAAATCGTAGTGGAATCGTATGACAACGATGAATAATACTTGTTGAATAATTTCAACGTCGGCAATAACGGTACTGTCTATGCGAATGCATTCACGTATGCGTGTAACGTGTATACAGGATGCCACGTGCGTCATTATATTTTGTTTATCCATTTATAGACACATTCGTTGCATGTCGAAATTACTACGATGATCTTTTCGAATTCAAAGATAATAAATAATAATACACATTATATAATAATATTATTATTATGCTACCGCAGCATACATCTATAAATTGAAGTGGGACTACTATACCTGATATCTAAATTTTTTTTTTTTAATGTGTTACTACCTAGTTAAGCAGTAAAATTATAAAAGTGAACTTTAATAAATATATATGAATTCTTTCAGAGGTAATATTTTATTTTTATATTTTTTTAATTGTATAAATACCATATAGCCATATTATATTGTAAAATAGTTTATACTTGTCTTATGTATTTGGTTTTTATCAATATTTGAAATTTAATATTAAACTTTTCAAATGTATGCATGACATATTTTAAGTTATATATTACATCAGTAATATTATATGTGTGTTGGCACAATTAAATTAATTTAATTTCTTTAGTTTTAGTATACCTACGTGATACGTACAATTTGATAACAAACAACAACATGGAATTAGACCTAATACTAGATGGTTTAGGGATATCTTTTTTAAAGAATAATATAAAAAAGTTAAACGTATAACAATAGCGATTGTGTTATTTACGTACACAATATTTAAGACAATAGAAGTTTTAAATTTTAACACTATATTGTATTGGCACACAACAATACAACAGTAGTTCATCTTACAAAATCAGAATTAAACATTATTTTCGTTTAAACAAAATTACATACAGGTCTGTTTTATTTGATTAAATACCCTGGTGATCACTGTCGTGATCTTTGAATACTATCCAACTAGCGTGAAAAGGAGATAAAATAAACACACACGTCTACCAACAATTTTCATTTTACACAATATATTACATTTAAAAATTAATACACAAAGGTATATTGAAATTAATATTTGACACATGCTAGATGAATGAATATATATAAATATATATATATTATAGATATGTATTACATTATACTCATTGTCTACTGATAAAGTTTCAATTATTTGTGCATAGATTTTTAATGGTTTCAAAAAGTTATTCATGAACATTATTATACTCTATCAAACTGCTATATACACATATAGTGTGTGTATCATATATCGTATAAATCATACACACGTACATATTATATGTAAAGATATATTTATTATTAATTATTTGCAAGTTAAACGTTTAATTTTACAAGAAACCATGTATATTTATAAGTTTAAGTTGACAACAACATGTGGAATCTCAACAAAATATTATTCCATACTACCTATATTATATACACAGCTGCATAAATTCATAGTTTTCTTTTTAGACACACAGCAAGGATAGTTTATATAAAAGAAGATACTCATTCATAAAATGTTGACCCAGATTCGTGCAAATAGTTCAACCATGAAATTAAATCGAATGCAATAATAACGTTACTTCGACTTTTAGTCAACGGAAACTATAATTATTGTTAGAATTAATGACATCGATGATTGTTCATTGTGTGGTTTGGCTGATAATTCAATGATAACAACATTACTACACCTAAATATTTGTAGATAAGTGAAATGGATATATTTTGGAAGTGGTGGTGTATAAAATAATTGTTTTACAAGAGTTTAATTTGAGAAAATATACTAATAAGATTAGTTCATTAAGTATATCGATTAGTTGATATAATGACGTATAATTTCAGAACAAATATTAAACTCTGGAAATATTAATGTTTATTGTATATAATATGCATATTGTCATTTATCTCACTCTCCCTTATATTTCTACATATTGACCTTTTGATTAAGACTTCAAAATCAAAAAAAAATAATGTTTATTATAATATATTGATACCTAATATAATAAAAATATATAATAGAGTACATACTATATTGTATTTTTATTTTAATAAAACATCAGTCGGCAGTACCTATTAAAATAAATTCGACGTAATGATGTAATATCTGATTTTAATATGTGCAATATCAATATGTATTATTTTGTAATTAAATTATAATCATTCCATTGATGATAACACCCACTCAAAGGGTTTTTATTCAAATTGAAGTTCAGTGACCTGGGTTCTGTGGTTTCTGAATCATTTTTGTGCAACTCACGAAAGTCTCAGATTTTCTCATATCAAACATTACTATCATCTAGGACAAATAACTGTCTCAGAAGAATAAGCTAGATTATCGTTTCGGTAGTATTTTAAATACGTTATTCTACAATTACATTAATTTAAAATGTCATATTAAATTGATGATATTGATCTTTAAAATCCCATGACGTAATACATTTTTTTTATTGATCTATTTAAAAGGAGAACTAAACAACTATGGGTATTAGACCTTCATGTATAATTTTTGGTTTGAAGGGATTTTTTTTTGATTAGGAGAACTTTAGAGGGTAAATATTCATGTAAGTATATGGTAATGTATGTATGGAGGCATGGACAACGCAGCTAGAGCCCTGTGGTCATCCATCCGACTGCTAGCAGCGCCGGGTGGTGATAAACCGTAGTACTGATAGTGACTACAGCGGTATACTGTTCCGTCACATCGTGCCACAATAAATCTTTTTAATATATTCATTTATTTCTCATTGATAAAAATGATTATGTTAACTCTCGATGGAAATTTCATCACCTTTCATCATGACTTTTGGTCTAGGTACTATAATCGGAGTATTTTGAGGTCATCATAAAAAAAAAAAAATTATATAGATATTGTAATAATTGTTTGAAAAAAAAGTTAAAAAAAAATATATTTTTGTTAGATCTTTTCAATGACTTTTCAGGTATCTATTTTCAAATGTTCAATTGGAAAAATTAACCTAGTAGAGACATCTAAGATAACGCGCGTTACCGGTTTTCTACTTTGTTTGATGTTAGAAAGCTAATCAACTGCAGAGGCAGGGTAATAAAATAAAACACTCAAAAAAGAGATCATATTTTGTATCTGTTTTAATAGAAGGGAAGAGAGGGGGGGGGGTAAAATTAAAGCTCTTACAGGAGTCACTTAAATTACAACATCCTACATAACAAAACCGTAAAAAAATTGAACATAAAACGTAAGGTACAATAATCCGGAAGTATTAAAAATAATAATGGTGTACAAAACCTGTTCACCCATAGAAACTTAAATAATAAATATAATTCTAATTTGTCTAAACCTAGTACCCTTTTACATACTCGAAGTTAGCCTTGTTTTACCACGTGCGGTGTCCTGACCACACCCGTCAAGATGTTATCGGAAACGATTTTTTGTTGGCCGAGTCACACTGGCCTAGTGCCCGAAATATATTCTCGTACAGTAATAATAATATGATATTCGGTACTAGTTGCTCGATGACGTCCGCAATTATATTATAATGTCATTGTATAGCTACTGAAGTTTAGTACCACTAGTTCGAAAACAAGCGAGAAACATTATTCTACATTATTCTCTTCTGTCGTATAGTATATTATTGTCTAGTCGTGTGTATAAAAATACAATAAGGATTTACATCAAAAGTCGCTGAACATCTTTGAAGTGCACCAGGACATTATTATTATCATTTTCGTCGTTTTATAAAATGTAATATTATGTATATACATTACAATATGTCGTTATAACTAGAGTTGCCCAAAGATAACTTTGAAAACGCTCGTGAAACTTTCAGGGGATAATAATGTTCTTGTTATTCTTATTTTTATCGATGTTAAATTGAACTGAAGAGAAAAAATCATTGAAACTCGTTTCACTTCAAACTGTTTCGAGCCGTTTAGTAATATATATATTATAGGCGTAAGCGACTACGTATCGTTGTATAGTGTTATCGCTATAAAATACTTGATGTAGCCGTAGGACGATCACTGGACCATACAAGCTTTTCAAACGCACGTTTTCGTGTCCGTGAATTGTATTTAAAAGTGTACTGCGTATAAAAAACGTAGATCATTAATGATTTACCAACTATAATAATTACCAAGTATTTGTATTATATTAGAATTAGGTGGTATTTCTAATATGAACTATTGGATGATAATTAGAAAAATATTATTATAATGCTCACTTCAATTATTATGCCTTGTAAAAATATAATTATAGTATCTCAGTTGCACGTGAAAATAATGTTTACTATTAATTTTTAAATAACAATCATTATCTCTGTCAATAGTATATTCTGGTGCTGAACATTCAACATTCAAATATAGGTTGGTACATTTGAAATTTGTAAGATATCTATATAAAAATATTCCTTCCCTGATCAAATTTGTTGTAAGATTTTAATCAACATTTAAATAAAAAAAATATCCTTATTTTTAGATTAATATTAAAGTTTTTTTTTATTATTTAAGGTTACCTTATTTTAAGGTTGGCCATTTGAAATTAAAAGTTAACAATATTATTACAAACATGAAACTTGTGAGGTGTAAAATAATTTTAATAAAATATTATACAGGATAGTATATTACTATGTAAATATGTTTAGATAATGCTGTACACATTGCGAATAGAAGAATTTTCACGAAAATGTTCTATATGTATATGCGTTAATTCTATATTCTTCTAGCAAACCCAATTGGAAAATCATAATAATATGAATATAATCATATGGATATATGAATAATAATGAATAGGTAGTATAATTAAATCATATTATAATCACTTTGATCTTTAGAAAAATAAATTGGTCTTCAACTATTCAGCTATAATATTATCTATCGTATTGGTGCTAATATCAAGTCGTGTGATGATGAACATGCTAATGATAGTTCGCTGCACGTTTTTTGGTTCACAATATGAATGTGAGTATGTAATACAAGCGATTTATAAATAAAAAATAGCATCACGTTTTTTAGGATGCTAGTATTATAGTCATAATTATCACATTATATTGTAATAATAGTATAGATACTTGTATTATTGTAATTTGTATTTATACTTGGTTATACGTAGTACTAGTTTTCATCAAATTTATTCGAGCTATATATCGTTGCCGCCAAATTCACGAGTTTCTAGTGGTTTCTATAGAGTTTGAGTAATTAGAATTTAAGACATAAAAAGTAAGTATGGATTTGCAAAAACACTAAATAACGTAATTTTCATTCTGAAAAATTCTGCTGTCAATTGAAATTTTATACCTTATGTGAACATATAGAACGGATAGTTTATTGGTGAAGCATTAAAAAATTATATTCGCCTTATTATAATCATTATCTGATTTTTAAACGCATTGAATCATTTGAATGACATTTGTAAGTTTTATTTTTTATCATTGATTTCACAAAAAAGCAATACATGAACGATAAACATTAGCAAACTATTAATGAAAATGAAATGAAATGTAAATTATTTTCAAACTATTTATGAGCGTATTTGGTCAATGAAGAATTAACATATTTTACTTCGTTGTTACATCAAAATATTTTATTTAAACTTCTATTAAAAAAAATGATTGCATTGCACAATATTTTACTTTGATGATTCAAAGGAATCATTATTGTTTATAGAATGATCATCGGTAGGTATCTATATAGTTTTTTTTTTTTAATGTATCTCAGTAGTTGCATGTTATACGGTACCTTTAGTTGAAATAGAAATTAGACAGTTTCTAATAATATCATTAATATTAATTCTAAAAGTAAAATATCTATAATCTTCTACTGTTTGACAGGTCTCGAGATTAATAATTTTACCTTCTATATTGTTTGGATATTATTTGATGTATTACTACGTGTACATCGATAAGATGGTTTTTACATTATATTTTATTTCTAAGTCCATAATATAATACACTTCCAAAGAAAATTTTTTTACCGTTTACTGTTCATGAAACATGAAGGATTTTTTTTATGAACATTATTTCAACTGTTATTAATCAAAATGTTTCTTTTCACCTTACAAACTTCCATTTTTTACATTTAATTATATAAATATATATATTTAACATTTAAAACTAAAATGTAACATGAAATATCAAATGCTACTTGTCAAGAAAATATTTCATATGTTACCTCAGCTGAAAAATGATTAAGTGATTCTTATTTTTTTGTTAAATCACCGCGTATAAAACCTAAATCTTTCAGATAAGTTTGAAATTTCTTAATTGTAGGATTGATAAACTAAGTTAACAAATCTAATAACAACTTCAATGTTAATATCGACGTTAAAATTCGTGTGGAAATAATATTTGTATTCATAAATCGTTCACATTTATGAATAAATGAAAAAAGAAAGATAAGGAACCAATGAATGATAATAAAGTACATATTAAAATAACTTTTTGCTGCTCCGTTGCAGCCACTAGACGATACTGTGTCAATGGTTTAAATATCGATCCACGTTCCGATTCTGAAAAAAGTGCATTTCGTATCATTGTGGATAATTTTAAGACTTATTAAGCTTATCAAATAATAAAATACCATCAGAGTAAATACGAACAAATAAAATTCAGCTAGTAAAGATTTAATTTTGATGTCATATAGAGATGTATAATTAAGATATATGCTGTTTAAAGAAAAAAATTTAAATATTGTCAATTACTATTAAGTTTTATTCTAAAATAACACCAATTGGTTTAATACACCAATGTTAAAAATTTACTAAATCCAGTGTATACACTAGATCAATATAGGTTATAACTTATAAGTTATATAACTCAGTAGCACGTGCAGTACTTTTTTCGTGGGGCTGTAATTGGGAAATGCTGAGAGAAAAATAAAGGTTGATTTCCTTTAGCTATATATTTATTTAGAGTGTCTATACAATTTATAAGTACATGTTTTTATAGTCGTATAATATACGTGTATTCACCGTAGTTATTGGTCACACTCATGGCTTTTACGGTATCCGCATAAGTAGAACAGTCGAAAGTGAAAATGATTTTGTATATAATATATTATATCCATTAACACAATTCATCATTGCAGTTTTATCAGAACGTGATTTTAGCACATTTGTAAAGTAAAATATTGTAGGGATACTTTTGTCAGAAGGGTGGGTTTATTTCCTAAGAAGTACGATATCGGATATTATAGCGAATTCGTGTGTGTATATAACGTGGTGTGTTATGAAAAGTATCTATTGTATGTTTATGGTAAAAATCATTTACTCGTGTATTATATCATACGATTTAGTTCAACATGGTTATTAGCGCTGTCTTACCTCATATTATAACGATTGAGAGTTTTTAACAGTCTAGGGTGAAAATAAAGTGCAATATACAGATGATTGATTTTATATTATTATGGTTTTACGGAGAAAGTAATACTACGCAGCGATCCGATGATATACTCATAATTGTTTATCATATGATTAGATCTAATTAGTGCACTATTTGAAAGTGGTTCGTTGGAAGTTAACTATGTTTGAATAAACTAATGGCCATGTCACCATGATATATTTATTTATGAAAAAAAAAATGAATAAAACAATAGATACCTAATCAATTCGTACCATTAATCATATTAATTAAGAACGTTACTATTTTTAAAACCGATAATCGAAATTGTCAATCATAAATATGTATGTGACGTGTTGTAGTTCAATAACAGCGTAGGGCCTGAGATTTACGGAATAATTAACATTCTACTCGTGCTGAGAAAAAATAATGAATTCATACCATTAAATAAGCAGGTACCTCAAGCGTCACAATTAAATAGCTTATTTATGTTAAATGTGTATAAGTGTATAACGACTATATTATAAAGCTTAATATTGACACACTTTGTTATCGTATTATTAGGTACTGCACTGCATGCATGTAATATTATCATTCAAAAGTCATTAGGATGTTGGGTGATTGCTTGAAAAACTAGATGACCCATTATTATGATATAATTTAATCAAAAAAAAACAAATACATATCATCTTTTGGGTCTTAAATAATTTTACCTGGTACTATTGTTTTTTTTTTTTTATATAATAATAAGAGATTTTAGCAGTAGTAACCTTGTGAATATAGTTTTGATATACGTATTGTTGATAAATCCGAAAAACGTTTTGGCGTTATTTTGTTTTAATTTTTATACTTGATTTAAAAATAATAAATATATTTGAGATATAATGTGTTCTGATAGGTTTTTCATATTTTGAATGCTACAATTATTAAACATTTACAGGCTTTTGAAACGTTATCATAATAATATCATATACATCGTTATTTTCTAATGAACAAGTATTATTTGTTATCCTTTTCAACTTGTTTACACGAAATCCATATGATATATGTATATTTTATATTTATTATATTTACTAACGTAATTTAAATTAATTAAATGTCAATATTTGAATAGGATGTATTAATAATATGTAATTGGAGTTTGATATATTAATTTGAATTTTGATTCTGAATTGGATTATACTGTTTAATTATTTGATTTAGGAATATGCATAGTGTTATTGATATTAATGTATTTCAGTATTTGACAATGTATAAATGAAAAAATTACTTAAATGTTTAAACTACTTAACAGAATATAAAAAAAAAACGTACAACATCACGTGTGGGGTTAGTAAAATACAAAAAATAAGGTGAGAACCTAACAATAGTTAATTATTATCAGAATTTGTTCTATTATATAATACATAGTAAGTAAAAAATTACGATGACAAACATTTTTTTTTCTCAATATAATGTTAGGATAATAATTAAATGTTCTCAATTTTCCATGTATTTCGGCTATAATAATATTAAAATTAAACTCAGTTGCTAAATTAACATAATGAAACGTTGATTTTTTTTTTCTATCATCTACACATTAAGGTGCTTATAAATACCTATGTCACATAATACTTAATAGACATATGTGATAATAGATTATCTCTTAATTCATTTGTTACGATAAAAGTTAAATTAATTATTCCTTACGTTGAAGCGACTACGTTTAGGACGAATTAAGGTTCATAGATATCTGATTGAACATTGGAGAAAGTAGTTATACTTTTTTGTGTTCAGATCATATAAGAGTGCATTCCGAGATACGTATTCAAAAATTATTATTTGTGTAACGGGTAGAAAAGAGAGTGAGTGAAAGAAAGGGAGTATTTGTAGGTAAAGAGGGAGGAAAACCAAGTGGAAAAAAAATAATAATAAACTGAATTCTGGTGAAAGCTGTATAATTATATTTCGATTGACGATTACAGTACTTTTCAATATCGTATAAAATCAGTATTTTAAATGCTAAACGCTATAAAACAGATAAATACAGGTGCATCTAGGATGTGGGTATCTATTTAAAATTAGGGACACCAACCGTAATAAAAAAATTAGTTTTCCTTATTTAGAAAAAAATTTCAAATTTCAATAAAAAAAAAATTAGAAAGAAATGCTGCACTCTATATGACACTATTTAGGCTAGATTTATCTTATCAGTCAATTTTAATGCACACAGAAAATTCTCGTTAAACCCTAGGTAAACTATAATGTGCAACATTATTAAGGTTTGAGAGGATATCTGTAATTTTTATAGCCCAAAATTGTTGGTTAATTTATATGAGATGCATTGGAATTATTTTAATAATAATTTCAATAAACAAAATTCTAAAGTGATTTATTCTTTTCATATTAAAATCATTCTAACAGCTTTAATGAGATTATTTTGCGGCTGATATTCAAAATTGGTGTCCAACATAGCATTGCTATCAAAAGAACGTTATTTAAAGCTCTATGCTAGTATTGATATTTTTCACATCGTTTTCTGATAATCAGCTTAAAATAATGTGTATATATAACTTTAAATAAAACTTTGTCATGAGTAATGTCTTACCAAAATAATGTAGTATTCAAAGTTTCTTGATTCTCTTAATAAAACTGGAAAAATATGATTTTACGAGTACATTTATACAGTCTAATATTTTACACATTTTTATTTTTCATTTGTTCTATCTATACAAATTTTTACTTTAGGATGGTAATACGCTGGTAATAATAATACTAGTACCTTTGTTTTAAATAAATATACCTGTGATATTATTATATTATTTCATTTAAATGATAATTTACAGTGAAATAGTCGTAATATTATTATAATTAAACTTATAACGTCTTAAGGATTATACTAAAATTATGTTCCTTTGATAAAAATATGTCTATGATAACCATCTACTATTGTAAATGTATACAAATATACATAAGACAACTTTACTTTTTAATTCATTTATAGTATTATAATATTTTATATGTAGCCTTGAAGTTGTTGCTTAATTTGTTGACTTTTCATTTATTATTGTATATTTTCATTGAGAATACTTTTCTGAAATATAATATGTATTCCGTATTTATTTTTCGATTACCTTCAATAAATAATAAATGTATCGTGGGATACAGTTAGACTGGGCGTCAAAAATACCGCCACGCTTCACTGACCTTGGCATAGTATGGTGGTGTAATAGTGCTTTAATTTTGAACAAGATAATGTTTTCATTTAACATATCATTACATTTATTATATCCCAGTCTACTGTCCTTTTTCCACTTGAAAAAAAAAAATATACCCATCCATATTTTAGTTTTAGAGTTTTTATCGAATACAATATGATTTGGGAAATTCGAAGACAGACTGCGCGCCTATAAGCATTTGATATGATACTTTATTTTAAAATTCTAATTGTACTACGTGTAGCCATAAACCTTTTAAGTGTTAAAATATTTATGAAAAACGTGTTAAAATTTATAATACAAAGTATGATTGTAAACTAATTACGTAGTGCAGACTTTTTGCCGGGAATTTAAAATATTATTTATTGACTGTTAAAAAAATCTAATATAATATATTTTATCACCGATGAACTTAAATAGCTGGGTATGTCGAAAAATGTATTGGACGTACCTATATGAGCCATAAAATTTTTAACAAATAATTTATTACATACCTATACTATATAAAACTATATACGAAACGAGAATTGTAGATGATGGATGAAATTCAAATTTAATTCGTTCATGCGCCCACCTGAACGAATATACGGTATATGCATTGTCCATATTCAAATTAAAACCACGAGCGTCTGACTTTCATTTAATATATATTATAATAATATATGCCACGAGTTTTCAAGCATTATTGCGTGCACACGTTCGTATCGGAACAATAATTAATAATCGTCGTTTATATAACAATAATTCTGGTGCAAATATATAATATACAATCGCGTTTCCTGCTGATGCGAAATGTCTTCGAATATCTGTTTCAAACCATTGTTCATCAAAATAATTCTCTATTGGTATGGGAATAGGAAAGATTAATCAGACCGTTTACCCGATGAAAATCACCCGACACCTACGCGTAGTAGTATATTCGTGGTGACCCGAATATTATATTACATTATTACCACTTGCCGAGCAGCTAATTGGAGTCATACCACGTATGTTGTTATCTCCGTTACAATTGTATCATTTTTGTGTTTAATTCGGATACTTCGGGAATGTTGTTCGACAATATTGCTATATTAAAATATTTCAATTGTATCCAAGTTATTATGTCAATGTTTGATTGCTGCTCAGTGATTCGGAAATCTACCTTGAAAATCTGACTATGTCATTCATATCAATCGGAAAGAGTTAAATCTTTATTGTTTTCTTGGTTTACTTAAAAAAAAAAATCAAATCAATAAAAATGATATATATTTACTCTAGTTTCAAAAAAAAAAAAACATACATTTTACTCGTGTGTATAAATTAGTATAATGTTATGTATACATTGTTAAGCTTCATAAAAATATATTTATGTATTATAGTCTTACAACGTATGATGAATTTCAGTTTGTTCCGAATATTTCGACTCTTTGTCCTATCCAATCTTCTTCATTAAATCACACTAATTATTATCTTTTTGAATTATGTTTCTTGAAATACATTCACATTAATAATTATAACATGGCAGTGTTTTGTTTTGTTTTGTTTTATTTTTCTTTTTTTTCTTTATTAGTAATATGTAATCATAAATTGTTTTAATTTAAATAATAATTGTAATTTATCAATAATTAAGCCTTCTAAACGTTATTTTAAATAAATTACAATTAAAATTAAAGAACACATAAGTGTATTATATTGGTTTAATAGATAGGTCTATTAATAGGTATCTTGATAAAGGAAAAACATAATTTCTTTGTATTCCTCAATTTCTAATTGAGAAGTTTTATTCAAAATGTTTCAAAATATACATCTCCAAATATCACCGTCTTATACGTAACCCTTTTTTTTTATTTTTATTTTTTTCATAGAATATAAGGCGAGATACAGAAAATGGTTTTTCATTTTCTTATATAGAACAATAAATGATGCGAATAAACACATAAAGAATCATAAATTAAGATAATTCGAATATAGTCTCAGCCATGAATTTTTGATTAAAAAATCAAAATAACACTTTTCTATCACTTATTAAATGTTTTAACAATTATTTGTATTGTAATAGTTTTTTGTCATATTTCCTTGCGGAGCTAAACCCAATCCAGCTATATCTTGTGACATAACAATATATTACTCGTGGATCGTGGTGTGTTATACGATGATTGCGGGCATGTCATGTGTTATTGTTTTAATTAAGACGAACGAAAAAAAAAAAATAATACATGAAAAATCATGATAAACGGTTGACCTTGCAGCGGGTAAGCAGTGTTTGGTTCCAAGGTCTCGTTTAGTGTTCGCGTACGCCACACACGCTGTAGCCGCCGCCGGGCTATGAGAGTATCTTCACCGCGTTCATACAAGTCCCGTGCCATGGTAGGAGAATCGAAGAGAAAGTATCATAACGGGTAATAAATGTAATCCGCGTTCCATGTAGAGTTACCATATTAATCGTATTAATAGCCTATATAATATTAGGCGTTTGTGGTCTGGTCATTGCGGATGACATATGTAGATTTGCGACCATTAGTAGTTCCGATTTTTTAATTGACTACCAACGACTCGTCCACTGCGAAACAACATATACTATTACGGTGCAAATACGATGCAACATGTCTCAGTGACGATGTATCATCGGTGTGTTACGGAAACCTGTTGGTCATTTTTCTTTTCCGTACCGACACAAATTATATTATATTTGTCTGTATACGTATTTGTATATTTCTTTTGGACCGTTTGCATTGTATATATTGAATAATTTGCAAACTAGAAACAGGAAAGAAACTAGACACGTTTTCCTTTAATTTGCTTTATGTACCCTATAGTAAAATTATGTCTATAGAAAATTATGTAAAATATGTTTTTTCCAGTAAAATTTAAGAGTGCTGGTTTTCAATGTTTCATGTATACATTACAACCCATGTATAGTATTTTCTATCCTTAAAACACTTTGTTGATTTCAGTATTACTCTCTGAGTAAAAAACTATGAAAAAAGAAACTAAAAACTCGATTAAATAATATGGGTGTATATAGGTATGTTTTAAAATTATGAAATCTTTTCAAATCAACAAAAATATTAATATTATGTTGATCGGCGATATTAAATTTATTAAGACTATAAAACTTTTTGTGCTAAATGTTTCGTTTAAAAAAGTGAGTCAGAAAAAGCATTGTATCCAGTATCCACGATTATGTTTACATACTTTTAGAATAGATCACTAATACTGCAGTATACCTTGCACGCTATTGCAGCAAACAAAATAACATTATTTTACACAATTATCCTAATTTGTTCTCGGATTATTGTTGTGCAAAATAATGAAAGATGATAAAATCGAAAAAAATGGTGTTTTTACTGACAGTGCAAAATACTTTTCTCGACATAAATCGTTAACAAGAGATGTTTCCTTTTATCGCTGTACATTATATACTGGTATACTAGCTACTGTTGTTTCGTGTTCATTAGAGTTATTATTATTAATAAAATTAAATTTAAGTACGTATACTTTAGTTATAGTAATCGATTTTTTTTTTTAGTTATTACGACGTACCTACGGATATATCTCGTAGAATATTACGTGAGTAAAGAAATTTTAAAAATACCAAACTGGATGAAAAAAAACTAATGAATTGTTGGCATAGTTTATCATAATATATGCACGATCCGTTGTAAATCGCTGCTATAAGACAGAATACATCAGTGTAATATGGTAATCATTATGAGTATTTTAAACTATATTAGGATGCTAAGCAACGCGATATGATGCCGTCCGTAAATAATTCGCCGTCTTACCTACATCGTCCTACTCCAATAACTTGGTTAACAGTTTCTTGAAAATCCAAGGCGCGTCTTACAAAATACTAACTGAGTCACGTCTTGCGATATTAAAACGACGATTTTTGAACTGAGTTCCAAATAAACTGTAATGGCTTTTGGCTAATAGCAATAATGCGTAGAGCTAACCGTATGGCGTTTGATGTTTCGAAAAAAATGAATTGTGTTTGTTGCAGTCATTCGAAAACCAGTTTCGTATGCAAAGAACAATATAAAGTTACGGCAGTGCGGCGGCGATTTCAATAAAACCTACCTATTTATGATATCATGTTTTATCATTCATCTTCAGCTCCGCAACGCACTAACTCTGCAAATGGAAAGTTTTGTGTTACAGGATATAATTTTCTACCGAAATTTTGTCAGAAATTCTTAATGAATAAAATAAAACATTCGTTCTATTTGTTGATTGACATATACTAAACTACATGTGTTGTATTTGAATTCGGATTATCGTTAATGTATATTGTTATAGCGTATATACCGTTAAAACATTTATGGGGCGGTGGGCTATAAAAACCAAATGCAGATATAGGTAATTCGTTAAAACCTAATTTTATATCATAATAATGTTTATAGTAGACTAGAGTTGTTAAAATCATTTTTATCAAAAATAATGCAGGTAAAAATAAATATTATTTTCTCAAGGGAATAAAGAAAAATATAATTTATATAATTTTATCAATTTTTAATTTTTAAATATTAATCGCATATAATTAATTATAACATAAAACAAACATTTGTATATGATATTTAATTCTCGTAAATGTATTTAAAGAAAAAAATTTAAAAAATATAAAAAATAAATATAATATAGAATAATATTATTATATAGGATACCTAATTATTATTATGTAATTTAATTAAAAACCTCCTAATACATGTAACCAAAGTAAGTAAAAACTAAAAAATTGAAATATTTTATACTAAACAAAATTGTAATGTATATATAAATAATATTATTTATCTATACATAACTTATTTACAATATTTTATTCATTTTTAAATATAAATATATATATATATATATATATATATATATATATACATATATCAAGGGGTTTTTAATGAGATAAGATAAAACGTATATTAATTTTATATATATTTTTTTTATTCTTATTTATTTAAATAATTGTTTTTGTATTTAAGCTTAACAGTAAAATATTTATATTATATACACATGTTGTTAAACGTTGATGCTAGTTGATTATATTGTTTTGTAAATTATGGTTGGTTGTTATGATTTTAGTACTTACCTAATTTATTTTTGAATAAAATACTCTTTTCAAGCATATTACATTCGTTACCAATCAATATTTGTTATCTTGAAACATTTTAGAAAGGTATGTATACATAATACTTTTTGAATAATCTGATTGGTATTAAAAAATAATACAATTAAAATTAAACATAAAGTACTGCTGAAAATTTTACACATACATTCTACGTTATTATTTTCAAGTGCTGACGCAGTCACGTTTTTGACTTAATAACAACAATTATTAATTTCTTACTACCAAACATATAACATAATAATATTATATATCATACTGTGACCGTGGCGGATACGGTTTACTTTAAAATATTCTGTTAGTCAATAATAAGGTAATAACATTCGTGAAAGCAGTTATTAGTGTTCCGATATTATTCATTTAGTGGTCAGATAAGTGTGTGAATGTTTTTATTTATCGTACGGGATATTATTGGTCTATCCTTGTGATTTGACTGAGGATAAAACTCAAAATTTATCACAAAACTTCGTGTTACACTCGACCGGCTTGAACTTCAACGCCGTAGTGTCCGTACATTTTTGATTTATTTTGTTCTATTATCAATATTATTATTTTTATAATTATATGTGATAAACTGATAATTGGCAATTGTTTCTGAAAACTATTTCTATCCAAACATGTATTTTATCAGATTTTTATTTGCTTTATGCTACCGTAGAAAGTGAAACTTTACGTGTTCACAGATATGTACTTATTGTCCATAATATGTTATGTTTCGCACGCAGCTCATGGACACGGACAGGATATAAATATTAAAGCGTACACAGGTCAGTGTTTAAAGAGGAACATTCTGTAAAATGTAAAAACTACATCGTAGAATCAAAAATATAATATTGTATTGATAGCTGTGCGTCAATTTATTTTTTTAAATTTTTTAAAGTTAATTTTACTAATTAATGAGAACTCACGACTAACAAGTGACAACATGCTCACTTTTGGGGTCCATAAAAACTTAAATTACATATCTTACGTGTTTAACTTAACGTTTTATCTCTATGTATACACGTATACACTAAACACTAAGCACCTACGTCCCGATGTTCGCTACGCGTTAACTGATCTTCGTACGAGTCCACCCAAAAAGTTAATGAGTTTTTTGTCGAATTTCAGACAGTGGACATCGAAGTATGAATAATATTCGAAATATTACAACTACGCTTAAACCAGCAATCGGCCTGATGAATTATATATACACGTAGTGTACATAGTAATAATAATAATACATTTACAACTAATACCACGCTTTGTTTTTTTATATATTTTTTTCACCTTTTTCTCTGTCCTCATCGTCGCGTCCACCTCCGCTTTCCTTTATGTTATGACTCACGTCCGTCGGCGTATATACTCGTTTCATATTATATCCTCGGGGATTGGACAATGATCCCTGGGATAGGTACATGATCACACGGCCATCCCGTTCGCTATAATCCCCGGTACTGAGCCGAATTCCAATCCTCTACCGTATACCCCGCACTATTCCGCCCTCAAAAAAAAAAAAAAATTACAAAATTTGTTGAAAAAAATTCACTGATACCTGAATTCAAATAATTTTGCTAACACCTATACCGTTTCACTTTCACTGTTTTTCGTGTACATATTATTCACACACATACATTTAAAACGAGATTTCATGGAGCGTGTGCGTGCGTGCACGGGACTTTCGACAAACCAATTGTGGTGACCACGTCCTCTCAATAATGTGTGTGTGCGTGTATACACGTGAGACATCCGAAACGACGGTAAAACCCATTCGAGTAGAAATCATGCCATGTCATCATGCGGTTTGGACATTATATTGGAAAGGGGGAAAAATATAGTATTTTTGATGTTCCCATCGAGTATAATGACATAAAAGTATTATAATGCATACTATCCGGCTGGCGTACCTATTGTTTTCTGATTTTCCGCTATTGACGATACGATAACGTAGTATAAAACGTTAACTATATCATCATACTAATAATATTTCATGGATAATTGATTTCAAGAGACAAATGCAAATACCGTGTTGTTATGAAATGCAATCGTTCGTTGTAATGATTTTATCACAGCAAATATAGTATATTAAAATACGAGTACGTCGGGAATTTGTTAAATTCGTCGTAATTAAATTTAATTAATATAAAAAAACCTTCTGTAACCTATATAATACATTTGTTATTTAGTAATCTACGGATATTTGATTAGATAGCATTTTTATCTTTTTTTTTTACACGATGGTTGATGGTTTGTAAAAAAGTTATTTTTACTATATTTCTCATTTTATACGAGTACGCGGTGTTGTTAAACGTAGGTTTATTGTAAAGGGCACGTAATTTTTGCGATTTCGAGTCAAAATGGACATAATTTTAACTGTATGCACTATCGTATTGTACAGGGTCAGCAACCTACGGCTATAAATCCCCAAGTGGCTCTTTAACTTGCAACCCGCCGGTTTTTGGTATAGGCTTAACATTGATATTTTATTGCTTATCATAATAATAATAATATTTTAACTATCAAATTTATTTGGAGTATGCTATGGCATTTTTAATATCTAGAACTATACCCTAATGAAATTGCTTGGTTTCCTTTTTCCTAATTATAATAGACTAGAGAACAGGGAATAAATTGAATGGTGGTGAGGAGTGGGGGGAGGGTTGAACGAGGAGTAAAAGAAAAAAGGTTGTTTGCACCAATGTCATATGTGGCAAATCATCATGGTTGTGTAACTTTTTAGAAAAGTGGCTCTTTCATACCGAGTGTAACATTTGCCGTGCATGTTTAGACCACGGTGCATAATTATTACAGGTTTTCCTGAACTAATTACGACGACGACCACTGTAATGTTATGATGTGATATGATCTCGTTTTTGTAACAATTCTTGACTTACGTGCACGGACATGCGCCAATTATACATCACTGTAATCGTTAATATACGTGTGTGTACAACAATATAATACATACGATATACATATAATACTATACGGCGGCTTCATCGACGGTTCAGACGCGTACGTCGTCGTCGTTGTTTCATACTCACACGGAAGACTGCGCGCGCCAAAAATTCGGTATCTTTTTAAAATATATACTAATGCATACCCGTGCAGAACGTGAGGCCATTCCATTTTATCGAACAACCATATATGCGTAAATACACAATACATACACATGTTCCATTTAATGTGCGATGTAAGTGTACACTATTAAAACATCCGAAATCGAATCTCAATATGTATTAAATGAACAAACAGCAAACTGCATTAGTCGTTTTCACGGACCAAATACAATATTGTAATTATAGAGATTTTAATTTACTTATACATACATACATACACCACTAATGTTATTAAATGCACGATTTTCATATTCAAATAACCGAACGGGCCGCTCCGAGCACTTCGTCGCGACCGCTGTAAGTATACCGTCAGGTATGTTCGGCACCGGTGATTACTGTTTCGATTAGCACTTGTACACTAAGAGAGCTGTATTTAATATGATATTTTCGTATTGTTTAACAACGCAAATGCCCGACGTTTAGTAATCTCGACTCTCGAGCCTCGGAACACCGTTTAGATTAAAAGAAATTTAACTATCTTTTTGCCGATGATGATGGAATAATATTACTTTTTATACTTTCTAAATAATAAACCTAAATTGTGTTTATTAGTGCTAATTTTTATTTTTTGCTTCTAACAGTCACTGTTATATTAATAAAAAAAAAATATTAATAAAAACCACATATAATAGCATATACCTATTTTTTTATTCCAATGAGGTAACTCATGGTTTTATATACGTTTTATTCATTTCACCGAAACGCCTTGTCAAAACACCTTGTCGAAAGTAGCCGAAGGCTTTACAGTGAAAAATATTTTTTATGAATAATTCAGTACGCCAAAAATGATGAATATGCCAAACTTAAATATTTAATGCACTCAACACGATATCTTGTGGAAATATAATTTCTAAATACCGCCGCTGCGTACGATGTATTGGATAGAACCCAGCACTGATCGTGTGAATGGTATGTGGTGCAACGTAATAATAATAAATAATATAAAATTATTCATTATAAGTGTGTTTAAACTACACATTTTGACTGGTTTTCATATTACAAGTTTTGTTAGCGATTAATTTGTAGCAATATTATGGTATTCGCTACAGACGAATACATATTTGAGTACATCAAATTATTTTTTATACTTATCGTATCCTTAATTATAATTTACCTATACAAACTACTCTAGAGCGATATTTATGATTTCTGAAACTTGTTTGGCTACAAAGTCCTGTTGAAGTCGTTGGCAACAATCTCTAGAAACACGAAAAACGAAGAGAACAAAATGAAACCACTGAGTATTTATAGTAATAAAATCAATTGCACAAAATATTATATACCCTCTAAGAATACCCAAAATTTTCTCACGGGATATAATTAAATAACATATCCATAAGAGTGATTGCATTAAGGTTAGTGCAAAATAATGGAATTTTAGATGGTGGATCTGAACGATTCGTATAGAAAAATATAGTGTGACCAATTGTGCGTAAACAAATGATCTGCATGCTGACGTGTTATCGTCCAAGATACCGAAATTTATTTGAAAACAACTATCATGGATGGTGTGAGTGTATTTGGGTTATATTATGCGTATAATAATAATATTTGGCTTTGTGTTGTATCAAGTCGGAAGATATTAAGCAAAGGATTAATCGAGCGGCTCTTGCACGTCGCATTTTATGTCGGATTCGGGATAAACAATATTGAAGCGTGTCGGGTAATAATAATATATTATGTTGTATAATTTATTTTCGAAAGCGAAAGAAACAAAAATCGATACTCCAGCATAAATTCTCCGTTCAACTAGTACACACACATCGTATAACGTGCAGTATCATATACTATACAGCTTCTATTATATTATAAATTATAATACACAAACTTCTTCCATCGTACACTCAGCCATAATCAAATTATATTATTAGTACGTTTAATATATTAATCTTGATTAGAAATAATATGAATTTAGTTTTCGGATATCAAAAATCAAGACTAATAAAATTAACGTAAGAACTAATATTGTTTCCAACTCTAGATAATCCAGCCCACATTGCATAACACCTCAATATTTCTACATTCATAGTATATATATATATAGTAGAAATGAACAACCTTTATAAGGTAATTTTGTATATCTTTAACAGCAAGTGGGTCAGAAAACAAAAACTAAAACTACTAAACGTATACAGCACGATGGATGATATTGGAATACTGTAATAACAGTAATAATATAATATAACAGTATAAGGATTATTCGTAGACATGGCATACTTAGATGTTTATAAATCAAAATATAAAAGCGTTCAAATATTAATATCAAAATTCTATAAACGATGTATTTAGTATTTACCTATACTGTTATATAATACATTGGTATTGTATAGTGCTAATTTATTAAATATAGATAAAATTTTTCTCAGATTCTAAAATCCAAAATTCGCATTTAATCCGAATTTTGTATTTTAAAATATTGATTTTGTCTGAGAATCAAAAAAGTGACCAAAATGTGGTGTGACGAAAGTTTTATCGTTAGAATACAAAAATCCGTAATGATAAAACCAAATCTCGGTTTTTTAAATCCAAAAATCCGGATTTTCGAAGAATCCTGATTTAATTCTCTTCACTACTACACACCTGGCACGATACCGTGTGGCGTGTGGTGTTTTTGACGTTCAACGGTTTAGGTGCTTATTTGCGCACTGTCTACAATCGACTGCGTTAGCCTGTGTACGTGGTTATAATTACTGTTATTTGTCAATATATACAACATATATTACTTAGTATCATGCATCGCATCGTTGTACTCTATGACAAAGACAAATAATAGGCGAGTGCGTCTTATAATTTCCTCGTGCTGACAATAAACCCGAATACGATTATTCACGTCGCAGCGTATACGATATTATACGATTTTTTAACGACCGTCAATTATCAATGCGACTTATTAGTGTATTGTTATGTTTGTTGTGTATGTGTATGTGTGTCTGTGTGTGTATGTGTGTGTGTGTGTGTGTGTGTGTGTGTGTGTGTGTGTGTGTGTGTTCATTTGAAAATGTCCAATAGGAAATTATATTGTCAGACTTAAATACAACAATACTATAGATAATTTGTTAACGTCTGACCTTTTCTACAGTTGTTAAGCGTTGATTAAATTATAATAAAAGTTCAGTCACAACATACTGTCATTAAACGGGATATTATTATTATTAGTATTGTTATTCAACGTTACGTTTCTTTTCTCCGAAAGCGATTTAGCTTTTTAATATAGCCTATGGCTGAATCAGGTAACATCCCCTCGCGAGGGAATATTTTTCCATTATCTTAATACACCGTTTCTGTTATCTATGAGTCACTTAGACATAATGCGTGCACTGCGTACGTAATGTTTCCACTTACTAAACACATTTGAGTATCTTTCTCGTAACATTCATTTAATAAATCGTATACATTATCGTGTATGAATAGTGATATCTAGATGGTAAAATTCTAGCAACGTTCATTTGATTTATTTCTAACATTATCACAAGACCAAATTACAATTAATAACTTCTACAATTTGTGGAGGGGGAAGGTAAACATTGTGTTTTCACTTTTCAACTACGACTTGTATCACTAATTATTATGATTTAGGTTGTCGTGAACATAATTACGAATTTGAACCATAGACAAATCAATTTATGTTCTCACGTCCCACGGTATGACATACATAATATCATGTGATGTATACACGTGTATTTATATACATTTTACTACGTACTCCTTTAGTCTTAGCGAGTTATGAGTGTTTAAGTGTCCAAAACTAATAAATTAAATTTAAAATATAGATATGATCTATAATCACAAATGTTGGGACATATCTCAATCCATATATTCTATATTCTACATCAATCGATGTTGCATAATTACAATAAGATGACAGACTAGGAACGTAGGTAAATTAAGTCTTATAGTATTATTGAAATATATCTTTTTTTTTCATTAAAATAAGAAATCAAAATCAAATCAAATCCCATATTTTCATTTGCACTTGAGTTTTAAAATTGTTACAATATCTAAGGTACCGCATGTTATAATTGCGGTACAGTTCCTGTACAAACGGCCATGATTTGTTATAATTATACGTTTTATCTACTAATGGCGTATTATTTCGTGTTGTATAATACATTGTGAATGATTTCAAATTATGATGATCAGTTCACTGCATGCACTGTTGTAATTTTTAAAAAGTTGACGATATTTAATCACCGGTTCGGATGGAAAGTCAAAGACGAAGGTGCGCACAAGTCATAAATATAATATAATATTCGTTATACACGGGATACCCTATGACACTATTATGAAAACATAATATTAATTACAATTATACGGAACCGTAAAAGAGGCATCATATTATGCACAAATTAAACGCAGTGTGAATGTAGTAACTATAAAAATATAATTGACAATTCATACATTGGTCACGGTTTACACATCAGCTTTCACCCGTTCGAAACATAATCACTATATCATATTATTTAGTATTATTATGTATCCGTTTATTTTGACATTACCAACGTATAAATAGTTAAAATTAATTGGATACGTCGAAATGCAATGACACTTGGAAAAATGACACTATAATGCTAACTATTATCATGTTAATACTGTAATATTATAATATAATAGCTATAGCACTTGGTATTGTGCTGAATCTTTAAACCAAACGCATTTAAAATATTATACTCTATCTAATGTACGATCAATTGTTTGAAAACAGGAATGACATGGAGACGCGTGCAATCTACGTGCGTTTTGGAAACGGACTTTGGGATTTCGATCAACTGTGGATTAAAAAAAACTGGAATGTTTCGTGTGAGAAATCTCGGAGGCCTTAAAGGATACGTTGGACTAGGTGAGTCTTTATGCTTCTAACAATTATTATTTATTTAAATTACAAGCTTACTTTTTTGAGTACATATTTTAGGTGTACTTAAATATTTTATTTTGCTATTTTAACGACTGATAAATATAGAGGTTTAGAGTTTTTCTCAAATATAACTCACATGTGAGTACGGAAAACAGTTATATTACTATATACGATTTTTCTTCTCTAACTCATTTGAATTATGAACACAAATTATAATCTACCAACTGTTAAATTGTCGAATTAACTGTGTGGAATAGTTATGTTAATAATTGGGGTTCATATCATTCTTGGCTTGTGTTGGACATAATGAAGATTAGTTTTGTCTGTGGTGCTATAAATTAAAATTAAATTACCACTTTCGCAATGAAAAGCCTTATGAATGTACATATCGTTTTTCTTACCATTTATATATAAATGATTACTGCAGAAAGCCATAAAATATTCGTTAAAAACATTGCACTCAAAAATAGTTTAATACTTTAACTTAGAATACTGAAAATAATATAATTGAGAAGCATAAATAAGAAAGTTACAGGTGCAAATGGATGAAAATTTGGTAAAAAAAACAATTAACAGTAAAAATAGATTGTATACAATACAGCAATTCTAAGACTGCTCTTATTTAAAAAGTTTTATAAAAAACTATTTAAAAAAAATTGATTAGGGAAAAATAAATAATTGTTCAAGGAATAACTTAAGTTTCAGTTTTTTAATATTTTAAAATGCAAAAATCTTGTAAGTTGTTGAAGTTTGAATGAACAAACTAAAATAATTACAAATTATGAACAGATAAAACTGGGTCATAAATTTAAATAGATATAATGTATATTTTAGAATATTCTACATTTTCAGTTTTAGCTTAAAATTATAAGTTTCTCATGATTAGAAATTAAAATAACAATCGAATTTCCCTCGAATTTCAAATAGCTTATTCAAGAGTACTTTTCAATAGTAAACATTTTAAATACCTAATAAAAATGCTAAATAATGCGGTTTATTTTATTTTTATTTTTTAAAATATTTACTCTTCTAAATGATGTATACATTAAAATATGAAGTATACTTAAACGAATATTTTTTCAAATTTTCAAATTCAACAACATATAAGCTAAAAGTGAGTATTTTTAAATTGCGCGTTGTAGAATTTCCCTACATACAGACACGTACGTATACTATACAGGAATGTCGTCAAATTAATTTGTGGAGGAGCAGTTTTGTGGGGCACCTTAACATTCTCGTACAATTCCTAATGTCTCACAGAGTTCTCATGGCATCCTCCTTTTATCTCCTCTATAACGATTATTTGGAGCAAAGATATTATCGATTGGTCTAAATCCAGCTCTATCTAAATATATGGTATGCCAAATCATACTTTAATGTTTTTAATAATAAAAATTTCATATACCAGTGCCTCCGAACAATATACTATATTTTTTTTCTATTCCCGTAGTCGAGCACTACGTATTTTTGTTTCCAATATAACCGAATTAATATAGTATACTGGAGTCTTTTGCAGTGCTTTCTGGAGGTGTGATATTTTAGTTCCCCAACGGCGTATTTATAATATTTGGTTTAAATCAAATCACAGTAATTCATAGTATTCATACAACTTTACTTATCACTAACCGAATAAAGCGTACCTAACTTAATTGTGATGTATGATATATTCGATAAATGTTAATGAATATACCATGTATAATATGCACGTTCAGTGTGTATGATTGATTTAAATATAACAAAATGAACTGCGGGACGTGCATTAATTTTATAAATAAAATAATCAATACCACACTACATGAAAAATAAAAAACAAAAAATAAAAACATTTTATTTTTATTTTTTTAAATTTGTACACGCTAATTGTTTACTAACGCAAAAAAACAAATATCTTTTATTTTTTTGGATCAAATTATTTTAGTGTCGTAAACCTCCCCTCCCCTTTTTATTGTCCTTTATCCGTAACAAATCGATTAACGTTTTAGTGCCTATCATTATTAGGTATTTAGTAGGTTGTTGAGATGAGAATATCATCCGTGATACGGATGTATCTATTATTTTAACATTAAAACACTTTTGGCGTTTATATAAAATATCCTATAAGCGGTTATATATTTGTCTTAGAGAAATGCTGAGCATATAAATTTAAACAGTATCATCATAATAATCACCATCTTTCGTTCACAGGTATTCAACTAGCCGATGAACTTGGTTTCAAAGAGTCGCTTTCGACACTGGAACAAAACAACAAACGTCGTTCTGTCAACGGATTCCTTGCGCCAGGATCGTTCGAGCCTCTGGCCGTACCACAGAATAATAAAAACCAAGCTGTAAGTATATAAATGTATATTATACATAACACACCCCACATACCTACGAGCCAGTAGAACACGTATTAATATATTATAATATAATATATTAGCAGCGTTGGCTAATTCGGATTTCATTGGGTAGACATGCTCTTATTATAGTATACTGTTGTAATATTAACATTGCCCATCATAAAAACAATATGTTTATGTAATTTCTGTATGAAGACTATCCGCACTTTAATTTTCTATAAATATCAATTTTAAATATATTCAAAAACACGTTCATTTTAAACATAGTTTTATTAAAAACTGAATCTTATAAGTAATATGATATTAATATTTAATAGTTACTGAAAGATATATTTATGTTTTCAATTGTATTATATTTCTCTTCATATGTCATTTTTCGTTTACATTAACCACAGAAAAATTGTAAGCCCACGTTGGCTTCGAGTTGATCAACAGTATTATGCTTTATTTCAATTTCATTTCTACGCAAAATTCCTTACCGCTGACGTGCTATTCAACAGTGGTAACCTATTAATTAATCTCTGCACTTCCCCTAAACTTGAATTGATTTTTATTTTTATTAGTCGCATGAACGGATGTAGACGCGTAAAATTATTTCACCTACATCTGTTTCGTGATCGGTAAAACACCGCGTATTATTGTATAGCGCATGCGTGTACCATGGTACTGACATTTTGTGCCTCGATTTCTCGCAAATCTTTTGCCTTCATTTATTACTACTGTATTGTTCTCTGATAATTTATATTCATTCTCGTTCGGTATTTCAGTCACGGTAGCGCGCTGCGATCCGGGATGTCTTAAATTATTCAGTAGGCACTATAGCTTTGAGAAATATGACGTACACACATATATACCTATATATATATATATATATATATATAAATGCACTACTACTACCACGCGATGAATTCACGGTGCAGGCGAATATTGTAGGTACAGCCTCCAAACGATGTTTACAATATAAATTATTCGACACACTTTGCAATTTTTTCTTCACGTTCGTGTATTATAAATCAGTAATCACTTTATGTGTTGTGACATTATTCATTTTATCTTTCAATCGATTATTATTATTATCATCATTTGTGTAAATGAGTCAGCTTTCTTAGAAACCACCAAACGCAATGTACAGTTATTATTTCTATGAACTACCTTAGTAATCGAAAACATATGCACACATATTATATAATCTTGAATGAATAATTATTGTAAAAAACAAAATTATATTTTATTCACCTAATGACCATGCTAGATTATGTCATTATTTTAATTATGAACCTATATACACTCGCCAGTGATTTGTTTTATTAGAATTTACGTACATGTCGTGGGCTGACAAAATAAAATTCAATTGCAATTCATATTTGTTTAAAATTATTATCAATAAATGAGAGAAAGGCAATTTTTATTTACAATATGCATGGTTAATATAAGTATTGAGTAGATAGGATTTATGAATAAAATACGTTACAACATCATTTTGATATTAACATTTCGTTCTGTTGTTTTTTAGAATATAACAATAGTTTGTTTATGATTTTACTTGATCTATAATAATTCCTGTGGTTCAATAAGTGTGCAGACACATAATTTGTATTTTATGCAAATACAACACAGAATGAAAAGCCAGGTATAACATAAAAAAATAAAATAAGTTTCAATGCTTGATAGTATATTTTTTTTAACAGTTCAATTGAAATAAAATAAAGTTAGCTAATTTATTAATAGACGATTCCATTTTAGGTCAGTTAACCGTCTAACTAAGGAAACTCTAACAACAACGACAAATTTTGGTTACAAATACGTCGAGTTCGATAATGCGACAGTTATCTGCAACCGACGGTATTTGAGTGGTATTTATCAATATTACTTGTATAAATGTAGTACACTAGTACCAAGTTTCACATTATTTTATACCTGTGTAATTTTGACGGTGCACTGTAACTCCGCATGCATCGCGATTCGCGGCCCTTTTAGAATATATCACCTAACCATACAAGGTTTTTTTTACACCTTAACTCCGCACAAAATTTTTTTTAACCACCCTAACTCCGCATATATTTTTTTTATTAATTAAATACAATATTTTATGTTATTAAAAAATAAAAAAACCATTTATATCAATTAAATTAATTTTTTTTTTAAACAAAAAACTAATTATCTAAGAGTAATAATAATAATTAACACAATTTACAATAAACATACTATGTCATTATGATGTAAATTAAAACTAAATACTATTAAATTTTATTAAATGATGCTAAATTTTTTACAAAATTATACCTATCAGTTTGGCCGTCGTTATATAATTCTTTTTTTTATTTATAAATTCCATATTGATTTTTGTTTACTAGTAATAATCCTACTTGCATTATTATTAGCAGAATTCATTCGTATATAAGAATTCGTCTGTATAGCTAATAAGTTTTTAACGAAGACTGAAATATTTGGATGTTTTGAAATAAATAAATTACCAAATTTGGCATAAAAAGACTTACAGTTGTTTGTAGTTCTTTCCAGTGTTGCCTCTTTTTTAGCCCAAATACTGGGTGAAAATTTTGCATCGGTTTTTGCGATGTTTTTTCTAAGTGATCATTTTTATAAATTCGTGTATCTTTGGGTTATTTATTTCCTTAGATATTTCAATCAATTTTATTCCATTTGAACTTTCGGTGTAAAAATATTTTTAGAATGTGGAGCTATGATGCATGTGGAGTTGCGGATTTTCAAAATAATTTTATTCATGCGGAGCTACGGTGCATCCAATTTTGAAGCTACTTAAGTAAAGCTAATCATCTGATATCTAATTAATTTAGCACCTACACTCATAATTAAAATAATTCCAAAAGTCCTTGTTTCAAATTTGACTACGTTACATCAAAAGTTCTATAAAAATAACTGAATGTTATTTCACGTAAAACATATGGAATTCCTATTTCAAAAAAACTAAGTTTGTACGGCTACATGGCATACTATGATGCCGACTTAGGTCAGCATAAAAAAATGTGGAAAACATAGTTTTTAAGGTAATTTGAAGATAAAAAAAAAAATTAATTTAATAATAAAGTGGGTAATCTTTCTTAACAAATCACCCTATATATATATATTTAATATCTTATTTTTTAGTAAAAGAAAAAACTACTATAAACAGGTTTAATAACTAATTTTAATGAGTTCTAATAATGTGTTGAATTGTATAAAGTTGTAATAGAAATGGAATATCGTCCCCCTGAAAGTGTAAGTAATTATTGTCGTTTTGTAGTGGTAAAGTACCAACAACTAATAACTACTATACCTGTTATTTTATAATTCCAAATTTAAGTGATTAAAAGTTTTGTAATTGTTATTAGTCATAAATCATAATAGTAATAAAACCTGAAAACGTAATTACTTAACATAAAATACATACATTCAGCTCATATAAATATGCAAATGTCTGTTACTTTTTTATGCGTGTACTGTATAATGTATGAGTACATAAATTGCATAAATGACAATATGTTAATATGAACATAATATCATATTAAAGTAATACTACTTATAATAATATTAATTAAAAAAAAGTTATTACATTATTATTTGTTGTTACCGAATGATCTAAATTGGAGCAAACAATTTTAAATAAAATTAACTTAATTAAAGTAAAAAGTATAACAATATACAACTATTCATTTAATAATTTTTGTATTTGAAATGACAATATTTGTTTTAAAAGGAGTAGCAATAATGCTACAGTTATAAACATCTACTATTCGATTGAAAATTTGCTGAACAAGGTAAAATTTATATCTCCAAGTTAAGAATTTCCTGTTATTTTTTTATAAATACTTCTTATTCCGATATTAATTATACAACCCAGTACATAATTGCCGAAATATATTAATAACGATGGGTGCTAAATTCATGTACATAGCAATATTATATTATACCAAACGGACAATAGTTAAAAAAAAAAAAAATCATTTTTACGTGCCAATTATTGGAGTGTTATATAATTGGCATTACCACTTGGTAGTAATATTTTAGTAATCCTAAAATATTCCTCCTCACTCCGATGGATTTTTTTTAAAAATAAAATTTTACGAAGGACTTGCAAAATAAATATTGTATATTATGCGACATACCTAGTGTGTACGTATTTTTAATTAATTTTTACGTTTACATATAACGATATATTTTGTATTTATACTAGACTTTGTCTAGTAAAAATTTGTGATATCCTTAGTTATAATAGAATTTCATACGCTAATTGATAATAGCACCAAATCCTGATAACCAAAGTTTGAACAACTCTAAAAATATAACGAATTTCAAAATAATAAATTGTTGAGGGTCCTATTTATTTCTGGAATTTAAAATTTAAAAAATATCTCAAAAATATTATGTAGTAGTTTAGTGAAACGTCAGATGAGTTTCTCTCAAAACCGCTTTCGAAAGAGTCATGATTTATCATTTCGTTTCAAAATTTATAACAGTAATAAATATGCTGGCTTTCTGCAAAACATAGTAAAACGATCCATGAAGGGTACGCTATGCATTGTGTAACTCGCGTAATATATCCAGGTCATCATTTTTATTCAAATAAGTGCTAAACACTAATACACTATTACGCTAAATTATAGCTAATTAAATAGGATACATTTTTCATTCTAATAGGAAGGAGCATCCATGGTGATAATAGATTATGTAATTTATATAATTATGATAAACCCGCTGTTATTCAGATGATTCTGAGAAAATCAATATGGCTATGAATCATGATTTAAATAAGCTACTAATGTACTTTCCAGCAAATACCGAACCAATTGGTTGTCATTTATTACTAATAAATATAACATATTACGTATTACATACCTAGTAGTTTGTATACGATATATAATAAACGATATTGATTGTTCTACATTTATATAATATAAAATTACATGTCCCGACTGATTCATCATCACCTAACCGGAACTGCTGAGGCTATTACTATGCTATTTGGTCAATATAGTACTGTTTTATGATGTAGAGATTCACTTGGAAAGAATATTTCCAAATTCAATCATTAAATGAGTTAAAAAGGATAAGAGGTTGTAAAAATTCTTGAGGGAAAAAAGGCAAACACATTATACAATATGGTAGAATTTTTTGAATCATTTTCTGTATAGGTATAGAAAAGTCAAATGACATTCACTCACCAATTGTTACACTTTAAAAATAACAAAACGTATACAAATGAACATAGACTTCATGTATTCTCTAATACTCTAGTATGGATTTTAAAAATTGTTGGCCTTAGCTAAGACTGTTAAATGCTAAACCGGGTGATTCAGCGTACAGCCAATACCATCATAACAATTTATTAATTTTTAATTTTGAAGGAATGTACTTATGAGTTATGACTATATGATATTGTATAAGCACACCGCGAAAGGATTTTTCAAAAATTGAATTTGTAAGGATCCAAACAGTTTTGTGTTAAATGTATATATTTTCGTAATTATTAATTTCTTGTTTTTATAGGTATACAACTGTTAAAAATTATTAAAGTCTACTAATTTTTTATTTTTATTTTTATTTTTATTTCTGTAATTGATCTTTCATTTTTTTCATTCGTTATATAGCCACTAGTAATAGTAGTTTACAATGTTCTTAACACGATTCGTAACACGTACATAGTGCACTGCACACAATATACCACGGCCGGTACAGATTTTCGGAAACAACTGTTGAACCTATAATTTATAATAATAGTTTCACGTATGAAATCGTACGGGCAATACGTTCGGCGTTGGATACGAGGCGAAAAACGAGTCATAATCGAATTAAATATTAAAAATGGATAACGGACCACACGCTTGCTCATAAAACGTGGTTATTAACGTCTTCTGAGAATTTTCTTTCAGCTATAATCCAATCTACCGTTTTGCACTATCGTCAGAGCAGTATATTATAAATACTATATAGCGTACGTACATAGTATAATAATATTGTGATAGTAATAAAGGAGAGGTCAATATTGGTGGTCTAAATCAATTTGCGATTGTGTTTTTCACTCGGAAAACAAATATCAATTAATTTCTGTACTGATTTCCAATATTGTTGATTTCATCTCGCACATGCGAATGGATGTTGTACACACATGCTCACCGCCCAACAATCATCTTTATCATATAAATATTTTTTTATTCTATATTGGTGACCGGAAACACCGGAAACATCATTAAATTAACAAATATGCATGTACTTATATATTATAATTCTACTCGCAATATTTAGGTAAATAATTTTGCATTACGTCGATAAGTAATTATTTATTATTAAGTTGTATATTATAAAGTTAGATACTTCAACATTTTCAACTTGACTAGTACTATAATATTTAAGGACATAGATTCAAAACCAATAATATGTACACATACTTGGGTATCAATGACATATTTACATGACAATTATAGGATAGTTGTCACGTTAGTGCAGTGAAAATATAAAAAAAGTTCCTCTATGGTCCCATATATTTTGGCACAAGAATAAATACATTTACATAGATACCCTCACATCAGTAGTTGTATATTCTAAACTCGTCCTGTATTATATCCGTTTTATTTTTATGTCTATAGTATAACCTCGTTTGGTAACAGGTGACGGCCGTTGGTGATTAAACATAGTAAAAAAAATGTCATTACAAATGTCAGCATTGGCGTTTTTGCGTATATTATTTGTTTAATTAAAACATTTTCCTTAGTCGTTAAATAACTCTATTTTATAACGTAACCCGTGCGTGCACGGTATAATAACTTTTTCGCTTTTATTATATGAATAAAACAACGATAACAACTGTAAAAACAGTAATATCCACTAACAATTGATAAGGTACTATTACAATACCTACCTATTGTTCATTAAATAGACGCACCCAAGACCGTCAAAGTTGATTTTTGTTGTTTTAGTAATTCATTTTTCCATATATTCCCACGTCATCGATATTTTAGATATTTATTTAATCAGCTGATTCGTATAATTGTATTCATGTCATCCATATTAATACGAAATGAATAATTACGACTGATGTTGCATAAAAAAAAAAAATTGGTTTCCGAAAAAATATGAATATATAGAATATTATTATTATTATTATTATTATTATTGTTTTTCTATAGACGACAACGGTAACCAATGGTAACAACGTGCAAGACCGGTCAGCATACGCAAAAATGAACGGCCGCACGGTGACCGTGCCTCCTTTCCGGCCTTTGGTGGCTGCAGCCAACACCATGGTACGTAACGTCCGATTGGCAGCTCAGCAACAGCAGCAACAACAGCCTTTGAAGCCACTCCCGGTGCCCGCGTTCGCCGCACTGCCTGAGTCTATAGCAAAGGTCACCGTCGAGACGCCCAAACAGCAACAGCAACCTTTCTCCGCCCCCAAACAGCCACAGTTGCCCGTTTCGATGCAATCGATGATACCATCTGCGTTCGCCTCCATTCGCCAACCGGTCTCTATGGTCCAGCCACAGCTTCCTCAAAATCTCCAGCCGCATCAGCAGCAGCAACTCATCCAGGTAGTCCAACTCCCTCAGAATCTCCAGCAGCAGCAACTTCTACAGCCACATGCTCAGAACCACCAACTGCAGCAGCAGCAGCAGCAGCAGCATCAGCAACTCGTCCAGGTAGTGCAAATTCCACAGACCCTTCAGCCACAACAACAGCAGCTCCTCCAGCAACAACAGCAACTTCACCAGCAACCGCAGTTGTCACCTGTTTACCAGCACAACGCTTTGCAGCAGGCAGCCAACAGACGTTACAACGTGAGCATACCCTTTTAGAGTCGCATAATTAACATAATATATTGTAACATGATATTATGTTACGGGTAAATCGTGTTATTCACTAACTCGTCTAGAAAATTTTTTTCATTGCATTGGACAAAATCGCATGTTGTATCCAATATAAACACTAATTTTAATTACATAACGGTTTATTGTAATAATTAAAACTAAAATTGAGAACAATAAACTATTCTCAATACACGTTATTATTTTTAATGCAATAAAAATGATTTCAAAGTTGCGTTTAAATACTATAAATCTGTTATGACGGTTCAATTCATTTTTACCACTAAGTTTTATTTTTGAATTCAGGTACATTAATTCATATAATCTTATTTATTGGTATTTCAAAACAATATTAATTCAAATAAAATTACATTTTCCAATTGTGTGAAATAGAAATATATTATTAAAGATATCAGATTTGTCTGAAATATATCATAAACAATGATCACTAGGAATTTTATATAAGAAAATTTGTTGTATTTGTAAATAAATGTGGTAATTAAAATGTATACTCTCACATTTAACAGTTAATATATTATCCGATTTATTTTCATTGAAAATGAATTAAAGTGAAGTATTAAATATTAAACCAACTAAAAATAGAGATATAATTGTTTTGTATTTTAACAATAATATATAATATATAATAACAATCGAAATTCCAAAAATTATGTCGAAAAAGTTAGGAAACTTATTTTTAAAAATTTTTCATCCTAAAACTGATGCTCATTTCAAGGGACGTATGCAATATTATAACAACATAGTTTTTGAATTTTACCCCTCGAGTGATTGTCAGTCGTTTGAATGGTTTTAGTTTTAGAGGGTACGAGACTGTCACAGAAAGATCACTCACCAATTCATGCGTGCATAATAATATTTATAAATTCAAATGTATTTATCGCACACCCGAGGAAACAATCGATTTATTTCCGAGACTTTATTGGAAGAAAAACATGCACGGCTGTCGCGTGACCTGTTCCGCCAACAGCTGTGATAATACACTTGATCGATTGCGATTTTCTTAATTTTTTCAAAACTTGTCTTTATTTTATTCATTACACGTATATATGAATATATGACAGCAAAAGTAGGTACCGGGAAATCTAGAGTTTAAATTGTATATGCAGAGTTATAGTAACAGGTACAAAAATATCAAAATCAAGACTATAAATATTTATTTAAAACCGTCAGAATCCAGTAAAAAAAAAAAAAAAAAAAATACAATAGATAATAGGTATATCCAAAAAAAGGTTTTATACCGTAAAACCTATCATACACACAAAAATGAATTCACGTTGTAAATGCAGTTAAATCCTGATAACGATTATAAATTTAAAATAGTCCATCAGGATGTGTTTAATAATTGTATCAATTGACTGTTGAGTCTTGTAATTAATCTAAATTTATAATTTTTTTTATAATTAATTGATATAACTATATAATTGAAAGTTTTTTGAAGATATAAGAATACAATTTTTTTATAATCCCCTGTTGCCTGTATTAAATTGTAAATAATTATATTAAATAAGAATGTTTAATTTTTATTTTTCGTGCTTTTACCGAAAATGGTTATTATATATCTTAAGATTTCTCGTATCTCGATTTTAAGAGTCTAAACTATAATAAGAGTTCCGAGTTGTACCATCATATCATTTTGTTCATCGTAGGTTTTACCGGTATTCATACTTTTACCATAACATATGTAATATGTATAATATATGTAAATATATAATATATTTATTTGTTTATTTATTTTATTTTTAAATTCTTCTTAATATGTAAATACGTGCTTTGTCTAGATTTTCCGAACAGCCATACAGGTTAATTTAAAATATCACGAAGCGTGTTTCATAAGTTAAACGATAAAACACACGTCCCCGGCTATCATGCGAATGTTTTCTCTAACAAAATGGGACACGTCTTGATGTGCTATAAAAAATCTCAACAAAAAGCTATAATACCTATATTATATTAATACGGGACGGGCATATATGGTAGTCGTCCATTTTTTATGAACAATATTTACTTGATTGCATTTTGATATTGTATTAGACATTTTTTAAGCATATAGTTTGTTCGGAGTTTCGTAACATTTGATAACATTTCAACAGTGTGGTTTTATGACAAACACAGTCCTAGAAACGAACGTCAACAATTTTCGAGGCTCGATCAATTACATGTATGTCTATTAAAAGCACTCACAACCGTATTGTATGATTTTTAATTAACTCAATGTGCCATTTACATCGTTCAAACATTAAATAATTCCACGTATGTTTAATATACATGTTTGGTATTCATATTAGCTATAATTTAGTAGGTATAAATCAAATCGATTACTTTGTGCAAACTTGAGAAGCTTCAGCGTACTTTTACAAATGTTACATTGTATATTTTTATACACTTGTTCCTATCCTCCAAACGAGTTTCCGTTTAAACCACAAATTATACACTTGTTAGTGGTGTAAATTAACTTATTTTCATGATTTTGAAAAATTCTAATTTTATACATAATAGGTTTCAATTCTATGTAATAAAAATAAAGACATAGAAAAAATAATGGAATTAAAATAATAACTATTTAACTGTATAAACTATTTTTAATCGTATCCAACTTTTAAACATTCAATTTGATTTTATGTAGATAATATTTAGGCAATAAATTCTATTAACGAAATATTGGTCTATTTGAATATAATATCACTTGAAAATTATTAGTTGCAATACAGAATAATAATGCTTAAACGCTGTCATGCAGAAAAATATTATTGTATTATGTTATGCCAGATCGCACATGGCCTGTGTAGTGGTGGTGTTACGAATTTTGACCATGGCTGATGACTATATAAATAGACAGAACGATGAATAGGTAGTGTTAAAATGAATCAGCTATTGGAGTCCGTGGCGATTAATAAACTATTATAGTTTGAAATTCTTTAAATATAAAATAACACTGCAGTCGTAAGACTCGTTTCGAAACAAAAATTTTTTTTTATCGTATTTCATAATATTATGTTGTATAGTTAATGATATTCTCAGAATGTACATAGGTAAACCATGCGTGTATAGTATTTTTATTTTTTATTTTTTTTACTATCGAGTGCAGGTACAAGTTAAAACCACGCAGCCGCATTTTTACAGATCTCGATAAAATAGTAGTTGATGTAGAAATTCCATCATAGCTTTGTTCTGTAACCAATGGTAAACATGTTTCTAACGCTGCCGCAACACTGCAGCTCGTTTTTGTTTTCACGATTGTTTCTGTGTCAACTATCTACGTTTTGTTCTTATTACTTATAAATTGACCCAGCGTAAAGGGTTTCACGTTTTATTTACGACGAAATAGGAATACAATGTTTTATTTTTCTTATGCAAGTTAAATAAATGAAATCAACTTTTTAAATTAATCCCATAGGCATACGTATGGTTTTTGAGTTTGAATAACTGTGAAAGTATATTGAACCGGGGGATTCTGGAAACTTTTAAAAGTCAGTAGGAACCAATTAGTGACCCATATTTTTGCTAGTTGAACCGTCAACGTTGAGTATAGTGCCTATGCATTACTGCCTCGGAATTGGTGTTTAAACTTAGTGTAACAAAAATATTCATTAATCAGTTTCTAAAATGTAATGTCGACTGCAAAATATCAGCACAATTCTAAAATGAACGGGTTAAAGTTTGTTTGCTTTTCTGGTTAAAATTTCTTTATTTGTATGTCAATTAGTAATTATTGAACACGTTTCCAGTACATCAGATATTTAACTATTATACTATAAGGTAATGGCCGGTTTTGTTCCCGTTTGTGGAATTTCTTTTTTAACTTGTGTGTCCTATTCGAGTTTTCGTAAAGATTAGCAAAAAATATTACTAACATGTATAAAGTATAATATTATTGTACGAATAAAAATTAATATCTAAATTACCTAGGAAAACTGTGAATTTAATTAATTTAACAAACTACGAAGTTAAAATAAAAATTAATCAATATAATATAATATATAGGTATATATAATACATTATAATAACCTAACCTTATAATAAGTAACCAAATTAAAAGATACAAGTCTTAATGCACATTTAATAGTATTAAGCTATAAAAACCTTTTTTAATTATCAATGCAGATACTTAAAATATTGAACTGGCGCCAGATATGCATAATTAAGATTCCATTAACATTATATATTACATAAAATGTAAAATTAAGAAAAAAACTACGTTGAACGCTCAAAGTCTAATAAACGAAACCAAAATGCGAAAATACACGTTACATGTTTCTTTAGAAAATATAATATATAACACTCATAACTATATCTCAGTGTATGTTTTATGTACATTATATTTATAACTTAAAAGAACCAACACAATTTTTATACTGCATGTAAACCGAGAATGAAAAACAAAAACAGCATTCAGTGAAACCTTCGTTAAAATTTTTATTACGAAAAATTGAATAAAAATATATAGCATAAAATGTGTATTTGAATTTAGTCAAATATCATTACGTGACAGGTTGCCTTAAATAATTTTCCGACGAAATGGTCACAAAAATGGTTTATGGTACCGACAACGAATAAATGAACGGAATTTTTTTAATTTTATATTCTTAATGCTGCTTTGTTAAATGTTTTCCCGACAACTTCTCAAATGTGACAGTTACTTTTTAATAAAAAAAAAAAAACATGTGTATTTACGTATGAAAGTGTTCATTTTGGAAATAAGCACTTCACGTAATGCCGGAACAAATTATAACCGTTAATGTGTTCGTGTAAAAAAACAAAACATATAACGTCAAACTTTTCAAACAAAAATCATCGTTCTAAACGAATTTGAGTGCAAGATTTATGAGTATTATTTTCGTAAAATTTGGAAACTGAAGCAGATCTTGATATTACTGATTTGATATTATCTTCGAATCAAGTATACAATATTTTCGTAAATTTAAGTTACTACCTATATGTCTGTAAATATCTTATGTATTATTGTAATTGCGTGGACGATCGCTTTTGGGAGACTGAAAATTTGCAATACTGTGTTTGTGTAGACAATAATAATATGTACAGTGGTACAATGTTGTGCGCATAGTATAACGATTTCGGTGAGAAAGTAAAAACTATAATGACCCTGATCTGTCGAGCGAACACTTTTCGTAAGTCTAATAAAAATTAATTGTGTCCGTACGTATGTGTGTGTGCGTATAGGTATAATAATGATGATGATAATGCGCGTTTTATCATGCTGCACTGCGGGTTAAACGCGATGCGTCGGGCGTTTTACTTTGCAGTAGGGTAACGCTTTACGGTAATGTTTATGAATGACTGCTTATGTGTAACAGGTACTTTATGCCTGCTGCAGGTACGTGATATTATTATAGTGGAACGTATTTCCGTTTCTGGCGTCGTGTCGTGCCACCGTCTTCCCGAGTTCTATTATATATATATATATTTTTTTTTTATTATTAGAGTTTTCCGCTCTTTTTAAACCATCAACTGTATTATAATTCGCGTTTTAATCTAGCCGTACTATAGGCGCGTCATCACCGCCTCAGAGTATAATATGGAAATTATCACACGGACATGATGAACGCGGTGTAACGTGTGTGAAGTACGGCCTACTATATACTAACACGTTTTCTGCTGCGGTACCATTGTACGACGTTACATTATTATTATCATCATGCACTTTTGGACGAAAAGTTTTAACGGTTTTCGTGGATGACAATAAAGTGAACATGATTTTGTTACACAACGAGACGGTACTATTATACCACTTTCATGTTATAATAATAATAATATTATGTATCTGTTTATGTCGTTGGAATATAATTCCCCCCAGAGTGTCATCATTAAATCAACCTTATTTAAATATAATATTCATTTTTCAGCTTAAACGAAGCATAAATCAATTTGTAATTGCTATACTGCAGCAGTGGATTACCATATCATAGTTTATTTTCATATTAAAAAACTCCATTAGGAAAAAAAAACTTTTATTATTTTTGCGTTATATAAAAAGTTTGTTCAACAAATAACTAATCTTATATATTATATTTCCTTTAAATTTTTTTTTTCGTTCTTAAACATTTAATGGTAACTTATTGTCCTAGGAAAGTAATATTGATTTTAATCTGCTCGTTTATTATTTGAGATGAGTGAGATAAATTATTATAAATTCCCTGTGTATTATTAGTTTTTTCCTAAATTCTAAACTTTAACAAATTGATTAACAAAAAAATAAAAATCTTGCCATAGGTCAGCATGATTTTTTTGTATTTATTCATTTTATATATTTTTTTTATAGAAATAGATATGATTTTTTTCATAAAACGTAGTTACAAATTTCTATTTAGTGTTAAACTATTAAAAATGTTTTAGTAAAAATAAATGTTAAAATGTAGAATTTCTTGCCTTTTTTTTTTTTTTTGCTGTTTATATTCCTTAGCCTGCTAGATTTTGTTTTTAATCTCATTAAATTGACCCTCTAGTAGCATTTCGTTGCTCATCCTTGTTATAGGTTACAAAAATAATTCACCTATTATTTATGAAGAAATAAATAATGTGTGGTTTCATCCGGTCCGGTATAATATGTTTTACCGTACGATAAATTGTGCATTCTTCTTTGCATGATACAAATTATTGTATCAATTTCGGTTAGGACCACATCACGATGTCGGTTGTGCTAAACGATTTATTGTTTTAATCGATGGAATTCCCGTAGGTTTTCACCGTAAACACTAGGTGATTTGTTAAGTATGCTTACCCAGCTATTAAGCTTAATAGTTATGCGTTCATTCAAATTCTACATTTTGGTGATTTTACCATTTCTACGACTAATTGAAAATGATTAACAACAGTAAAATAATGAATAATAATGATAAAACTCGGTGTACGAATAGATTTTCGCGTGGAACGTAAAATAATATAATTTAGTTCTCCAATTATTTTTCTTCTTGAACTGATTAATTAAATATCTTGTACTCTTACTATTTAAACTATGTTTGTTAAAAAAACAATGTGTTTATTTTAGATATATTTGTTTTTGAGTTAGAGCATTTTAAAAAATGTATTTTGTAAAAACGTGATTTTGCGTAAAATTTCCTGTTTTTTCGTAATTTTTTTATCGTTTTTTTCGATTTTTTAAAAAAGTGCCTAAGTACCATCTACATTCACTTTCCTTTCATAAAAGTTGCAGTTTAAAAAATCGAAGCATTTTTACTACCAAAAAAGGTTCCTCAGACACAAAAAAAAAAATAAAAACACACATCATTCTAAAACCAATAGATTCCATCACTCCGTTCAGAATCTAAAATAAAACGTTTACTGTTGTTGGAACAAGGGAGAATTTTTTTGATTTTTTTCAATTGAATTAAGTTTTTATAATTTTATTATGTTTTTCTATGCAACTTGTTTTTTGATAATATTTTCTGAGGAAAGAAATTTATTAATGTCAAACATGGCTCTGAAAAAATATTTGCAGTAAACCCACTGTTGATTTTCAGTGAATATTTTTACTTAATTTATTATGTTGATAACAATAACAATAATTTTGTACTATTGCTCATATAATATAGAGAAGCAAAGAAAAGAAAAAAAATCCAACTCGAAGTTATAATCGTCATAATCAGAAACGTTCTCATAACTTTTTACTGTGAGGGGGGATATAAAAAAGATATTCAAAAATGAGCCGTGATAGCTCCGGGCTCCCACCCCTTTCCTTATTTAAAAACAACATACATTAAATTAAATATTTTATAAAATGACAATTTTTCTTGATTGTTGGTTCATTACATCAAGTACTTGTTAGGAATCAATTGAGACTTCTCTGTGGACAATCAACATAGATCATTGTATACCATAAAGCTATTAATCCATAACCATAGACATAGACAATACCACGATTTACAAAATTATAAACACTGTCTGTTAAAGTACGTATAGTCTTTACAGTGTGATTAATTATAACAAGTCGAATAAATGTTTACTATGAATAATGTATTTAATTTATTGATTATTTTCATTAAATAACAGTTAAACAGGAAACCCCATACTATTGATTATGTAACGAAAAATACTATGGGGGATCCGTTCCCCACAACCATCCCCCCTCGGGAACGTCCATGAATTGTATTATTCATTATAATATATATATAATAATATCCTTAAACTGATGTTTTAGGCATTAGCGACGAACCAACAAAACACGGTGGACGTGCGGCCGATAATCGTGATGCCGACGCCGGCGGTGGACAACCGGAAGAAGCAACCCGAGACCGCGCTGCTGACCAACGACGTGGACCCCGCGTCCATGATGTCTCTGTTCAATGTGGCCGCGGCCAACAACGTGAGCGTCGAGCAACTGGCCATGGCCCTGAGACACCGACAACAGCGTCCGACATTCAACCCCGTGGCGGCCACTGCGTTGGACGTTAGCCCGACGACGACGACCACCACCACCACCACGACAACCACCGCACCACCACCACCGCTGACTACCACGACCACGGTATACGTGCCGGAACCGTTGCCGGTGACCAAGAAAATCGCCATCAAACCGTACAAGTCCAAGTTCGCGAGCGGCCAGAAAGTGATGAATGCGCCCAACGAGTACTACCCCGTGGGCTACGACAAGAATTTCGACGACAACTTCGTGTCCAAGGTTGATTTGCCCGACACGAGCTTCAGCTGCGGCGAACAGAAACACTTCCCCGGACTGTACGGCGACGAAGATTTGGGTTGCATGGTAAGTGCCTTGATGGGTGAAGTTATTATTAATATTTTTATTTTTTTTTATTTTTATATTGGCAATTTTTCCGTTTTGTTCGCGTCAGACGGTTTTTCGGGCAGCCGTTTTCACATAGGCGATTGAAGTGCCCTTAAACATGTTTAATAATTGAAAAGAAATTGTTAAAAACAAAATTATCCAACTAAAACGTTTAATCTCTGTCGAGTTCTTAACATGTGTAAGTCATATCCATCCACGATCCACCCTATAATAATGAAAATAACAAAAAAAACTATTATTGCAATGGTTTTCATTTTCAAACTTTCTTTATCATAAATCTTCATTATGCAATATGAATATATTCAATAATATATTCAATATGCATTTTCAAACTTTCTTTATCATAAATCTGTAGTACAAATCATTTGGCTATATAAGCTATTGTGATTGAAACGTTGGTAATCAAATCTATTTAAGAAGTTTGATTCTCAAATAAAAAAAAAAATTACATTTTTAAATTCTAAGATCATTGTTAAAATGTATAACGTAAAAGTGGATTTGATTGTCCGTCACAACAACGATATTTTGATGTTACGCAACTAGCTTTGTCCATGTTACATACATTTTCCACATACAAACACATATGAACATGTTTTGTCTCCATCTTACAAATGTACAGCATTATACCCATGGGCGTTCTCACGGGGGGGATATAGGGAATAGATCCCCCCCAAGGTTCTTTATTTTCTTACATATTAGTAACACACATTTTGTCTACTTTTGATAAATGTTTTAAATATTGACTAGTCATTATTTTTATTTTATTTCTTGCTATTTTTCTTTATCGTGATTATTGATTCCACCAACCATAAAAAATATTATTATACTAATAAAGTGATAACATATAGCAGGCAATTTGTTGAAACACAAATTATTGAACATGAACCATTTGAAAAACTTGTTAAATTTTACCTTGATACAGATGTTCATATACAGTTATTGCTTTATTGAAAATATGGCAATCAAAATTAAAGATAATTGATAAATTTCCTAAAACAGCCATAGATGTACTACGTTTGTGTAGTTTTGAAATTTATCCAAGTATCTACTAACTTTTAAAAATACTATGCACCTTGCTAGTCTCCATACCAACTCCATAAAGAACTTTCTCATGTTCAAAATAAAGAATTAAAACCTATCTGAGAAACACAATGACTGAAGTAAATAGTAAATTTATTATAATTATAATTAATTATTTTTCTTATATTATGATTATATTTTCTATGACCGTCTAAATGGACTTACATGGTTGGCCGTTCATAAAGAGGTGCCTATTAATTCGGAAAAAATTCTCGATACTTTAGCTCAAAAATTGAGATAAATCATTAGGTAAATTAATTAAAATTTTTACATAAAATGAATTATTAAAATAATTGTTTAGAAATTAAAATATCCTGTTTGACTGTCTTATAGTTTTAAATAAAATGTACAGTAAAAATGACTTGAATTAGGTAGTTATTTGATATTATCAACTATCATTATTTTAATATTCATTATTAAAATGTGGGAGTTGTGAGGTGAAACCTTAACCTAACCTTACGGCTAATTATGTTACCATTTTTTTCATCCCCCCTCCATTGAAATATCCTGAGAACGCCTCTGATTATACCTATTATCATGTTGACCTATTATCAAACTTATTGGGAAGAATATTCTCTGTATTTTGTAAGGCGGTATTTTTACAAAATTTTAATTTTGAAACGAGCTAGCTAAGTTCTTTTTAATTGTAATAATTCATATACTCATGACTCACCTAGAAATTAAAATATCGTTAAAAAGCGCACAACGAAACATAGATAACGTTCTTTCCGTATTGATATGATTTGATAATTGGTCAGTTTACGCTAATATTAAAGTTAAAAACACAGTATTTGAACTATATTGAATGCAAATTTGCAATGTTTTACGTTAGTGTATATGGAGACAACACATGCGGGTGTGGCGTCCTCTTAAATGATAAAATAACGAGTATTAGGACGAGTTGTTGTGAACGAGTAAGGCAAATATGAAGCAACACTGAACGTGAATTGAGCCATCAAACTGAGGGGTATCGCTGAACGTGAATTAATAAAATATAATCGCATTACATGTCGAGAAACAAGTTAACCTAATTAAATCCAAAATGAAAAATCCGACCATTTCGTTGTCATTCGTGGTGTTCAAAAAAATTCTTTTACGAATATTGGAGTCGCACGATGAGAAGAAAGCGGTAATTTTTCGGATTCGATTATACGATTTATTCTCTGAGGAGTCTGCTTTGATTGGTGAAGACTGTTAAAGGGTTGCTCACAAGAATTAATTATTCACCGTACCGATGACACGTTTCGGATTTGACTACACAGTCTATTTTCTAAAGAGGCTGCGTGGGCATGAAGATTTCTTCAGCGATTTCAAACAGGAATTTATTATTCGCCATACCGATGACACATTGTCACGTTCGTGATAGATGAACGCCCGTGCCACGGCAATATACGCGCGCGCCGTTGTCTAGACACATTCATGGACGAGAAAACAGGAACGAGTATATGTAACGAAAATACATCGACTAGTCTCACCGTACTACGGTAGTTTAAACTCGTATGCAACGAGGTTCTATGCATGGTCATGAACAAATCGATTTGGATTTTGAAGATATATAAATATAATATAATATATTTGTTGATAAGTTTTATCGAGATCATCACCTTGGTTCCTTTTCTATTGCAACACACTATATTATTATTATACATGTGGGTATAACATTTAGGAATTCATTTTACCTACTGTCTCAATGTATTCGTAAATACGTTCGCACCGGAGCAATTTTTAGAACAGTACAATATTCAATCGAAATAAATATCTAAGCCAGCGTGTTTTCAATCATTAGCCAGAGCCGTTTGTGATAAATATTAGTGATACTGTGCATTCTAAACATTGTTAAATAACACACATTTTGAGTGAAAAAAAAAGGTTTATTTGATAAAGTTTCGTCATTGGTTGTATTTATTAACACACTGATAGTTAAAAATAAGGTTTGATCGAATATTGTTAATCTCACACACGATGAAAATAAATAAAATTCTGATTAGAATTGTAATTTTCTTCAAAAAACGTGAGTATTTTATCAATAAATTTTAGTTTACAAATAATATGCTAATAAATGTTCAGAAACATAACTGTCTAAGTTACACATATCTTTAATTTTCTAAATATATACAATTTTAGTAGTTTAAATTAAAATACAAAATAAATTACGACAGAATCTAAGTGTACAGCACTCACACGCAATCACTATAATGATGATCTAGAACTGGAAATTTAAAATTACCAAGATATATAGTATTTTAAATTGAACATGATTCCATATGGTTAACCATGACCTGTATTATAATATTTACGTAGGAAACACATAACGTATTTACACATCCTGTAATTGTATCCATGTATAGTCTATATGATTTTTAGAATTCAAAATATTAAAATATTACATTGTCAATCTAATAAAATAATTTACGCTTTAAAAGAATAAAGTAAAATAATGAAAACTATTGAACCGAATAAAATAGTACAATAAGATTATAGAAAGTTTGTGGACTGCGAGAAAACGTATTACAATTTAAAATAATATTACATGACTCTTAAGACATAAAACAAAATATTCAATTTATCAAAAACATAATTCAAACATTTCAAACTAAATGTGAATTATGACATGAAAATTGTAAAATGTTGTTCTAATTTATAAAAAAAAAGTTCGCTCAAACTCAAACTCAAATTAACTATTTATAATATAAATTGACTTGGCCAAACCTTTAATTTTTTGGTATAAAGTATGATTGAATATCATTAGCTTAGACTAACGTTTTCAAATAATAAAAATTAATTAAACAATTTATTATTAATTATTATTTTGAAAATGAAAAGCTTCTTTCATCCTTATAATCCAATAACATGTATCATTTTTAATTTTTGCTGCTTAAGTTCGTAATAAAAAAAATGGCAAATTATTTTAAACTTTCATGTTCAGTTGTTGATTTATTTTTAGTTACTCTGTAGATCTTTTAAAATAATTTCGCTATCAAAAAATCCATACTAAAATGTCTATTTATATTATAGCACTTAGTTCGTATGACCTTTTACTAACCAATCGAAATAATTTGAAAGTTATTATTTTTTGTATACATGTAGCTGATACTTTTGGCAGCAAATATATCGAAATAGATAATATAATATAGATAAAATGTATTTGCCGAATGAAGCATACGTTATATTAAGTTTCAATTTTGATGATATTATGAATATCCATTGACTGGAATTCTTATTATAATTTACATTTCAATCGAAGTGACTTTCACATAATTAAAGATTTTAGATGAATTACATACTTTAAATCAAAGGTATTAAGATTAATGACTACATTCACAAGATAACTGTTATTATACCTAATAAAACGGTTTTTATTAAAGCTATAAGTAAAAATCGAAAGCAAACCATATTAAAGAGTCAACACCAATTATAGTATTTTAATCTGGAATCAAAGAAAATTATTTCACTACGAAATTGTAAACTAATTTAGATAACGTTTCTAACCGATCCGACCTTGGGAATACCATTGGAAAGTTTCTTACTAAATTCAATCCACCTTCATAATTTTACTAAACGACTGCGACATTCACATTTTAACTCTAAGCATTATTCCTTACAACGGTCTCTGATGTTTTCTGATGGCTTTTATTGGAAATCGGTGTATTAGAAAAAGTTAATATGCTACAATAACTTTCGTTTTTTTTTTTAATTATTTTATTTTTATATATCCTACAAGCAAAAAAATATATGGTCAAAATTACTCAGCCTTGTAAATTTTGCATTTATCGCTTATGCTTAGAGCATCACAACATTTTTATACATTTATATATAACTAATATTATTTATTAATTAAATTATGAAATAATTAATGTGCTCAAATCTCACTATCAGTGAAAATTCAAAGAAAATCATTATAATTACAACCGGTGACAAATATGTAAACTTAAAAACAAACATCATAGTTAACAATAAAATGTTGAATTTAAAGGACTTAAATGTATATAGAATGTTTTATTTTATTTATGAAATACACAAATGCTGGTATAAATTAAAACTAATATAACTAAACCTTATCAACTTTTATTTCTAAAGCACTGTTGAAAGAAACGTAAAATCATAAAACTTTTCTCCGATCACAGTTTTATCATAAAGATAGTGAAATGGAACAGTTTATATTATATGTAACTAATACACGGGCATTAAAAATCTACAACATACGTTTACAGGAATTAGAACTTTTTTTTTTAATTTTTGTTTTTAATATTTTATTTTACCTTTTTACTTTTATATCAACATAAAATTATAAATGGTAAAATTCATAAGAATAACCAAATTAATTAATTAAATATCTAAATATCTATATACTATTTTTTATAGTACTTACGTTTTTTTATTCGTTTGAAAAATTGTCCAATAGTCAAATATTATAAGAATACTCAAGTAGATTGTAATTAATTAAAATAATTCGTATTTTCTTAAATGTATTGATATTTAATAAATAACTATTACATAAATATGATTGAATTTATTTTACACAATTTTTTCTACTTTCGTATTTTAATTTAACCATTGCAAATTACTTTGAAAGACATAATATTATTTAATTTTAATTTTAAAGTAATATTTTGAGCTAACGTTGAATCAAATAAAATAAAGATTTATAGAGTGTATGTTTATACATATATATATATATATATATATATATAAAATGTAATTGAAAAATTCTGCATTGTATTTATTGCATAATTATTTTATTATTTACATTAGCACTATATACTATATAGTGTATTCAAATCACTATTAGCATTTTAAAGTGTTCAATTAATATAAATCGGAAGTATTTTCTTATTAGTTTTGAATTTATTAAATACATTTCACGTACAATGTATTAATTACTAATTTAAAATAATACCAGTTCATTTGAAAATAAAATAAAATTACATAATAGTCATAAAAAGTGAAGAATTAGTTCTTCAATACTATCAATCATATCCTTTATATCACTTAATGAAAAATCACGTTTGTAACAAAGAACATTTAAAATAAAAATAAAACAATATGTATGGATTTAATTAACACCAATCATTAAGTAAATTATAACTAAATCAACATAAAGGTAAGTCACTACTATGTTTTATAAGTTGCGTCAATGATCTTTTTGAATCTAGATTCTAGAGGTTTTCGATAATATAACCAAGTTATGTAATGTTTTGTTACAATATGCTTTAATAAGGATTCGCGTAGATGACGTAGTCTCATTATATTATTTTCGTATTTATATTTTAAGTGTTAACTAAATAGTAATTACTATACAAATTAAAGTAAATAAGTATTAAGTAGTCAACGGTTTTCATAACGATTGACTGGATTAGCGCTGACACTAAACCGTCAAATGATACAAGATAAATCTATTTTTTATTACAGTTTTTAATAACGTTCATGAAAATGCAAAAAGTTGATTTGTTATAACTATGATATATATACAGTGATTGCCTGGGGTATTTTGTATAAAATAAATATTATAAAATGAGATGAACTGTAATAGCAAAACCGATCGTCACTAATGTCATATAATCTTTTTTTTTTTTTTGCCTCGTCATTGTACAGCTTGATTACCAAAGAAAAAAAAAATCATAGTACATAATGATTTTTTTTGTTTTTCATATTCTGATCTTTGACATTTACTGCAGAGTTTATCCGTTTACTTTCACCAATCACGTGTACAATACAAGATACATATGCAAAAGCTTATTATAACATTAAGATAAATAATATTGATCAATAATGTTTCTCACTCTATTTAAATCAATATGAACAATAATTTCGTATTGACAGCACGTTTACCTAAACACCTTGGACGATTGATTCGGTGTTGGTTTAAATAAACTATTGCGTTACAGAGTACATCGACAATGAAGAAAACGATAAATATGGAATAAACTGTCAGTGTGCGCGTTACGGCTAATTTATTGTATAATTCGAACGGCACTCAAAAGTTCATAATCCCGGTTAAAACAATGTTCATTACATACAATACACTGGGTATTAATACAGAGAGTTCTTTACGGGTAAAATTAATTTCAAATAGGATAATAAAGTTTCCACCGCGGTAAATAAATCAACAACGCGCGTATAGTAGTTGCTGGGCCATAGGTATACCGTTCGAAAAGGCGTACGCACCTTTGCATAACAACACGCATATGAATTACATTAATATTTATTATTGTTGTTATTATTATTTATATTGCAACGTACTTATCGATATTGTACAGTGTACTTATTGGGCGCGTCCGCCTAAAAGAAAACGAATTTCTAACGGAAAACTCCGTGCACATTTTTACCGGTACCCATATTTATAATAAATTAATGTATTATATGACGAATGAAAATACCGTATTGTCGTTTAAACGGAAAACGATAGATTAAATTATTGTAGTTGATTGGTGGAGAGATTTTGCGGCGATTCTGACGGTAAACAACTTTTGACGCCGCCGAAGATTTAAATTTCGCACAAAACTCAGTACAATGGGAAAATCTATCGTTAACATGCGCGTGTTCCACAACTATAAGTACGCCATGAATGTTAGACTACACCGCCGCAGGAAAGTAAGACGAGGGTCGTATCTGCAGCGACATGTTCACATCGAGCACTCGGCAACGGGCATGTTTCACACAGATAACAGGAATATACACTACACACACACACACACACACACGCACACGCACACGCACACAAACATGCACGCATGTCGTGATCCCTACTGTTGGGTTATAACGTCGCGTGTTGTGGTTCTCATAATAATATAACAACGATGATTATGATGATGATGATGATGATGATGATGATGATGATGATAATAATATAGGAACATTGAAACGCATCTCGTTCCAAATCGGACTACGAGTTGATATTATTTCATAGCGAATTTAAACGTCCTCTACCCCCCCCCTCGGTTCTATATATCCTGAAATCACGGTCAACCCTTTATATCATAATATTATTGCAGTTCACTGTTATTTTCTATTGGGTAGTAATTATTATTATTAATTTTGATTCACAGTAACACCAAATAAAGTGTACTTAGTTCAAAATTTATAATAGGTTTGCGATAGATTTTCATAACAATCAATATTTATTTATTTGTTCATTCCAAAAACATTGTTGGACAAGTTAAACCGTGATTTGTAATTTGGAGCATATTTTTTTTTCAATTGAACGTTTTCCGAAATAATCACACACGGAGTCTTTCAATGCACCATTCATTTTGCTCTATGTTAGCGACTGATTTACGACGGCCAAATTTTTACAAAACATTTGATCGCTTCGAGGATTACCGAGTACTGAGTAGTAATAAATTACTGGTGTATGAAAGACGCAAATTTGGTTTTTTTTTCTCTCGTTCACAATAGCCACGGATTTTCCTCGTTTTATTCAAGCTCGGATGACGTATACATTAGCAGCCTCCATGTTCGGCAAAACGGATCGTTATTATTCTCTAAATAATCAACTTTTACGCCAGCGTACGATTAATCGAGTTCACGATTGGAAACATTTCGTTAATAATGTCAGCATGCCGCCACGCTGCCGCCGCCGGTCGGAAGCCTGATGCTACGTTCGGCTGTGTTGTACACGTAGAAGCAACAGAATTGCCTATACACGACGCCGCCGTGTCTGTAATTTGTTATCGCATCAACCTAATATTATTATTACCATTGATAATACAGATACGCTTTAACACAGATATACAGATACGCCATCCTATTGAAACAACAGTGATAACTCATGATAGTTTTCCATTGTTGAAAATCTGTTTTCATCGATAGTTGCATGCGCAAACGAATACAGCGACGACGTGACGACCCACGTCTATTGCGATTGCGTCCACGTTTTCGTAGTACAAATATTTTTTGCCCGCAAAACGGCGTATCGCAACTGAGTAAAATAAATGCGCATTGTTAAAAACATGCAGTTAGAGCCTGCTAATATTATTATCACGTTATATTAAGATGTACATAAAATAATGAGCTTTGATCATACAACTGTTGACCATTATTGAGGGAATCGTATTGTATTGATTCATTTATATGTATAAAATGTATACATATTTATAGGTACTTATATATATATATATATTTTTTTTTTCGCGTCACCCGTATCCCGCGAACACGTATAATATGTGCATTTATACTCCTGTGTGTACGAACTGTGTCAGCGATGTGAAACAGTTCGGGCGGATATCCGTAGGGAATTCGGAAAGGTTATGTATAACAAATGTATGAGATCTGTATTACGGATTTGTTTTGCGTTATCTTTTTCGACAACAAGGTGTAACAAGGTCGCGCCGCAATAGATAGAAGAAACGTAGTAACATATGTCACGTTGGTGACACTTCTTATACTTGCCAACGTCGTAAATAAAGTTTTCAATACGGCACCGTCCGATGAATCGTCCTGGAAAAGTGGAAAATAAAACGAAATACGGATTAATGGTATGAAAGAAAAAAAAAATGTAAGAATAACAAATTGAACCGCTGCTCGCGGTGTACTTATCGATGATATGAAAATAATACACAGTTGCACGCACTTATTGTCGGAGTACTTCTCGGATATTGTTACATTTTTCGTACGCACACAGAATTGAATTATCATTATTATTTTATTCGTTATTCTTTTATAGTAAAATACAAGTTCAGTAATTGTCTAATACCATAATATTGGTTTTAGAATTTACGAATACGCAAACAATCGTTTTATTAAAGTCGATGTAGCGCCTACATGGACGAAAATAGACGTTGTGGTAATCGTTTGCGTTCGACTTTTTACAAACAATAGAAACAATTTAATCAATAGTTTCGGCTGTTGAATATTTGCTCTTATCTAGTTGAACGCAAACGATTACACCGACGACGCGTGTAGTGGTTGTATCCACGTGACAATATGGGCAGTGCTAGATTTAGAACAAGTGATGCCCTAGACCCTACCCTGCCACCTCTAACCTAAAAAAAAAGACCACAGACTTAACCAATATGTCAAAACCATGGATTTATTACGTTGTTTTTAAATATATTTATTAAATATATTATATAGTATTAATTTACGCAGTTACATAATGACATAAAATATTGATATGATATTTCTTACAAAATTTTCCGCCCTAGGTCCGGGCCTCACGGGCCTAGGTGTTATTCCAGCCCTGCATATGGGCACAACATATACAGGATAGTGGCACTATCTATAAATTATTGTCAAATAAATGCCAATGCGATCAATGGTACCTGCGGGATCACGATATCTGTACAATAATCGTTCGCTACCAACGGTAAAGCTTATTATACTATCAGACGATTCGCTGTATGATGGCTGTATGATGATAGCAATAATTGAAAGGAGTGATCTAACAAACTCGCTGTTTGTGTTAGATTATAATAGGCCATGACGAAACCACAAGATTTTTCTATCGGCCGAATGTGAATAACATATTAAGTCGATAAGAACGTAAAAATATTTCGAATACAATAATAATGGTTAATGCGTCGTCGTCAGGGATTATACCTACTGGAATGTGTATTTTATTCGAAAACGGGACATCAAGCTACAACGAGCGTGCGGCAAGACGATGACGGCGATAATGACGCATAATCAAGTAAACTAGACGAACGAAGAGATAACATTTTGAGAAAACAATAACTAGACATACCACGCATTGTTATTATTCTTATGGCTGCACCGTGCGAGTACATAATATAATATCACATACTAAAGAAAACAACACAAACGCAGTGCACTTTAATATTGTAATAACGTTTGCGTACACAGATGATAAAACATATTGTGTACGATTGTGTCGTCGGGAATAATATTACGGTGTTGGTATTTATTTTTTTACCACATAACATTTTCGCATTCCGTTATTAGTCGGCTGCTGTATGATAATATATACGTATATTATAGGTTCGCACCGTGTGTGCACGACACGGGTAATTGCGAACGATAATAAAACTATTTAAACATAGTAATTATTTACATAATTATATATTATAAGGATTATGTTATCGTTAATGCCTGATGGTCATAAACACTCGAAAGGTACCTACATATAATATAGTTTTAAACGATATGATGAAGGAAATTATTGTGCGACCGCAATTGGATTCAAAATATATCAAACCTCTAAATGCTTATAGTATAATAACACGCGTGAACTGAAAAGCAATATTAAATATTAATAAGGAAATTGAAATTGAAATCGGTTTTTCTTTTTTTTTGCTTTTAAAATATTTAAATTTTCTCCGACCACACGTAGTAATTATTGTTGTGCGTTTTGAATAAAAAAATAATAATAAAATATTTATCAAGTTAACAAATCATCGTTATTATTGTATTAGGTATCATGTTCAATATGATAATAATAATATTATTAATTATTTTATAACGCATATTACGAATTCAATCCCGTTTTATCTTTTCTTTTTTTTCTTTTTCCACCGAGAGACTGAGCTGGAACTGTTTTCACATTACTACAGCTCAGTTCCCCATCATTTATAATTAGAAATAATTACATATTTTAGCTGGGTAGCAAACGGGACATGCCCCACCGGCCTCAACCCTTACAGTTCAATACTTTGTCTTGGAGTTCTTGGATTCAGCTTAGAGTCCCAACTCTCACCATCCTGAGTGTCCCGTGCTCCCGTCCTGTTCACGGACCGGTGACAGCGAATCCCGTTTTATCTAGTGTATGTACGTACCTATGTTGAAACCTTCTACTGAATACATTGTCCATCGAACATAATAATATTATAACAATAATAATATAGCATAACGCCTGTAAAGTTCACGTCGAACTGCAGACGGATTTGGAAAAATGTTCATTTTCGTTCCAACCTATGGTGGGCGTGTATGAATATACGTGGTATACGTGTGTTTACCGCGGTGCGTTATAAGTTTGCAGGCAACGACGCCATTTCATTAGAACCACGTGACGTACACTTAAGCAATTGGTGCAAGATCGGTGAAATCTTCGAGTAACCTGTTATTATTATTATTATTATTATTATTATTATTATTATTATTATTATTATTATTATTGTCATTATTATTTATATTTCGAGAGATCGCAAAAACTGCACAGCAAAATCGACGTAACCTATGTGTAGCTGGAACAGTCTATTCATGTTTTATCGCCCCCCTCTTTCTTTACACGAATAACGAGAATTAATTTCCATATTATCATCACTAATTGGTATTATAACCAATGGCGTACCGGCTGAACCCCCCCCCCCATAAGAAAAAAGTTGATATAAGAATAGAATCGTATAAAAAAAAAAAAAAAATGTAATTATACTAATGTGTAATAACCATCCACCCCTTCCCATAAACGAATTCTTTCGTTTACCACTAGCTAGCCGATTATAACGTAAAAATAATATTATGTTTATTATATAGTTTATTACTGAGACGATGGTTAATCGTTGCTCGTTGCCCGCAGGTGTTCCACGTGTGCGCGTTCACCGACGACGGTCTGACGCAGAAGAGCTTCTTGTGCCCCGAGTCCACGCTATTCGACCAGACCATACTCAAGTGCAACTGGTGGTTCTACGTGGACTGCAAGTCGTCCAAGAAGCTGTACGACAGCAACATTCCCATATCGAAGAGCTATCAGCTGATGAAAGCGTTGACGTTCTTCTCGTCGTACGCGGGCGGGCCCACCGTGGACGCGTCGGTGGCCGCCGCGACCGCGGCCGTATCGTCGTCGTCCACCGCGGATGACGACAGCCACCACAACGACAACGCTTCGCCGCCGCCAGCACCGTCCACCGAGTCCAGTTTCCTGCCCGCCACCACACCGTCGTCCACCGCCGCGGCTAGTTCCACCGAGATCCTGGACAACGTGTCCTTCCGGAGACGACGATGATTCGACAATCAACATCATCATCGTCATCGTCGTCATTATGGTCATCATTGTCATCATCGCCCAGACATTGTTTTAACAGTTTTTTTTTTTTTGTTTTTTGTTTTTTTTTTTTTTAAACACGTGCGGGCGCACGATAGATTAAATTTTTCGTTTTATTTATTTTACCGTGACGACATTATTTTACTTTTTGTTTTAATTTATTCTTATTATATTATTATTTGATTCGTGTCAACGACGACAAACACATATCTTATACGAATGTGTCGTAATTTATTTGATTCCCCCCCCCCCTTAGAGACTAATTTTACATATGTACCTTGTGGTATTTATGGTGATAAAACTATATTATATTATTATATTCGAAACGATAAACACTTTTGAACGTGTGTGTATAATAATGATGAATGATCATTATTATCATAATCACACATATTACGTTTCAAATATGTTTTTAAGCTGCTCATTTTAAATTTAAATCATTATTACTTTGACGATATAATATAATTCTATTTTTAATTTGAATACAATTATTTTTGTATCGTTTAAGTTTACAACTTGTATTAGAGTATTGCGAAGTATTATTTTATAAGTACAAAACTTTTATACATTTATATCATTTTTTTTTTTTTATATATATATATATATATAAACTCACAATCTTAAATACATTTACAAAGTATAAATGTTGTTACAATTTTAACTTTATAGTTAGCTAAATATATTTATATCCTTATTTAAGTATACAAACTTTATAGAACCATTTTATATCGAAAGTGCCATTATATTGTCCAGCTTACCATACGTTGCAAATCGATATTATATCATGTAGGCACCTTTTTTTCACAAATAAAATAATACGTTTTAAACATTTCCCCTCATGATGTAAATATTAATAATTTCATTTTAATTTTCATCGACATTTCTCCCTATCATAATATTCGGTTATCTTTGGAACTGACATTTTCTTTTTGGCTAATTATGCGTACCACTAAAATATTTACCTTCCTCTATAATTACTTATACTTTTTCACGTTTATTAAATGATCCATTTATTGATTAAAATACGTGTAAATTATTTTAATTATGGTAGGTGGAACGAAAGAAGTTAATTTGTATTTACGTATTCAGTTTTAATGGAAATAGTTTAAATTTTTTGTTGCATAATTTAATAAAATATTTTATAAATAATTTTAATCTATCATAATAATATATATTCGACATAAATTACTAGTCTGTATCTGCGTACTAACTAATTAATACAATATAATATAAAGAGAATTTTGATTTTGTTTTTGAAATTTCGATAAAAAAATTTGGCTGTCCAAAAACCGCCTGAAAATGTAATACAAGGTTTATTATAACTATAATTTTTTTTTAATCCATGAATTTCAAATTTGTATAAAATAAATTGTTTATAGTTGGAAATTCATAAAAATTTTTGAATTTATATATATTCGAGTTAAAAATTTGAATAAAAAATTGTCCATATCTTCAAATAACTATAGAAAAAATTCTACCGGATCTTCATGAAAAATTTCTATGACCATCTGAAATTTTAATTTTTATAAAATTGCATAAAATAACGATTTATACGATTTATGCTCAAACGATTTTAAATATTTTTTATTACTCAAAAAGGATAAGTTACAGAAGTTTGAAACTTCTACTAGTTGTTTAGATTGGAATTTTCTTAAAGTTATTGATTTAACAAAATATTATACTAATTTTTAGGCATTTGAAATATTCGATTATTAATTTTTGTTTTTATAACTGTTGATAAAAAAAATTTGGCTGTGACAAAATATTTAAAAATTTAATAGAAGATTTCACATAAGTTTTTCTTATTGTTGTTTTAAAATTATTGAAATCCGTTTGCATATTCTTTTTTTTTTATAAGGATTTGAACAGTAAATATAGACATAATTTTTACAATTTAAATATACCTAACATGATATTTATTATAAATACCTATTCTAGACTAACAAATCTTCTCCGTACAGAATTGTTTTTCGTTTGATACCTAGCATTGCGTTCAGATTTAACAAATCCATTATAATGATCTATCCTATGAATGAGGTGCACTCCATTCCCTACTGTACAGCAGAGCGAGGCCCATCCGGTTCTTTTTTTATTTTTATTTTTTGAATTTTTATCGTTTGGAAGTGTAGAATCACACGCGATTATCAGTATAGCGTAATATACGTGCAACCATTTCGAAACTGCCTATATTGCTGAAATAGTAGATAGTATATCATATAATATTGCATATTATTATGACCATAACGCGCCATAGAATTCAGTTCGCACTTTCGCAGCGAACGATATATTTATACCTGCACGTTCGTATTTTAATCTTTAAAATGTTATAAACAATATTACTATTTCATTGTATGGGCACCATAACTTATGCAGAAACATTGCTTTAGTCGAATAATAATACCTTAATACGACTTGGGTGTGTTGACGCGTTATATATAGATGTATTGGATAGCGTGCGATTTGTACGGTATCCGTGAAAATACAGTTTTTACGGTACATCGGTCGACTTGATTTATGCACAATCTAACAATATTTCATACGTACGTGTATACATATATCTATAATATATAATATATTCATATTATTATTGTACATTTTTCTTGGCAGTATTTTGCATACATCCATCATAAAATAGAATATAATATATGTATATATGTATGCTTTTCTCGGAAAGTCAGTCGTAAGTAAATAAATTCATGTTAAGCCCTCGACTTCCACAAAATCCACGACGACTAACCTTTTGCTTCATCTGTGCATAACACATAATATTAATAATACCATAACAATATGCTGTTATATATACAAGGTGTACCATGATTAACTTACGTTGTACGGAATAGCTTATTTCTAATCGTTATTTTTTTTTTTTTTTTTTTGGGGTTTATTATGTTAGTACAACAATTAAACTCGTATTTAACTTTTCTTTTGAATAATTCAAAACGGCTATTCTTTTAACTTTATTTTTACCAAAATATTGGTGGTTAAAATTTCTATTCAGGTGTTGTCATTTATTTCTATACATTTTTCCAATCTTCCACAAATTTCGAGAATTATTTTCTCTCATTGTCATATAATGAAATAATATACGAATTTTAGATAATATCAATAAAATAAATATTGAGTAGAGTTCCGTTGTAGTGCAGTCCTATAATAATATTATGAAATTAAAATCACAATTGAATAGGAAAACGAGTAATTCTATCCATCGGATCTTCGTAATACACCCTGTATATTATTATATCGTACAGTTTTGTTTTGCATCGGAGGTATTTTGCCTCTTATTCACTACCCACGACGTCACGTGTCTTTTTACCCTTCATTCGTGGCACTTCATCGACCGCGACGGACCTGTAAGTTCTCGGGCTCGTTTGTTCACGGCCACCACTTGTATTTGTGAAATCTGCGATCAACTAAATTGCCGGCTCTTTGGCAGTTGAAAACTTTGCTCGTGAAATTGTCCATGGAATTATTGAAATCGAGACTGTCATCGTGCTGTGATAAATTTATTTCAACTTCCTACTGTTAAATCGCGCACAATTATTATTAGTGAAGTTGGCGTGGCTAAAGCTATACACTAAAGTGATTTCCGTGGGGCAGCGACAATATTTTCCGTCCGTGTTTGACGTATACCAAATTGTTTTTGAACTGTAATTTGTTATTCGATGTTTTATTTAATAGCACTCGGTGAAACCTATTGAAAATCTGCAACGATTACAGAAGTAATTAATTATTATTCCGTTGAACGCATAACAGTACTGCGAGAACTCCGAGAGGTCTTATTAATAAAATGGGAAGTATTATTTTGAGTGTTTTGGGTCGTTGATTTTTTAACACTAGAGAAAGGTTTTTGATTTGGATTTGGTAGACTTTACACTTCTAAAAATCGGCTGAGTGATCCTCGGAACAGAGAGCGCATTTTGCTGGGTTACTTGTGATCCTTGTTTGAGGCGTTTGAGCTTCACGAAATTGAACACAACGAGTGATTCACTTTCAATTCCATATCATCGTTTATTGTTTAAAATTCATTATGAAACCGATAATTTGGTAGATCGCAACCATTCGAATAATAATATTAAGTTTATAGACGCCCATTTATATAGGGCAATTGAATATTATTACAACAATTTTAAAAGACAAATATTTTAATTGAACTATGAATCTATACTTAGGAATTACCGTAAATAATCTGAAACTATTGGCGTATTATCAAGACCGTATGCTTTACAAATAATATTTCAATCAGATATTTTCGTAGTTAAAAAAATAATAGCAATAATGGTTAATAAACTATACTTTCATCTATATACGCGCCATGTATGTTTAAATACCGTGTAGTGTATTAAAATATATTATATTGAAGTAAGAATCTTCATTTAGCGCCACATAAATATTGCGCTATGAGGTTGTGACAAGTTATGAGAGCTAAACTTAATAAACCGCATTTGTACTGTCAGACAAGGAAGAGGAAAAAATAAACTTCATTGAATAAAATTTGAAATTCATAATATTATACATTGTTATTTACGAATATATTACGGCTTGATAATAACTGCATGGCAAACGGTTATATTCAAATTCAATTATTAACATAATTTTAATAGGCTTTTAATGTTAAAAATCATAGAATACAGTTAATGCGTTCACTGCAACTGTCAGCTGCTGTACTACTATTAACGATGTATAGGTATCTAAACATCACTGTGTATTAGATATAGCCGAAAACAGGTCTGTTAAATTAAAAGTAGATATCTACTGTAAAATCATATTCATTTGTTTGAATTTATAAATTTAATGTCAATATTATATGATATTTGTTGTATTAAAAATATGATTCTAATCAATTTTGAAAACAGAATTTATTTAATATAATTTTTAACGTTATTGCAAAATTATTATTTTAGGTACATAATAACGTTTTTGTTTTTCATTTAAATCGTGATGTCGATTAAGGGACTAATTTTAATATTGGAACTAAGCTTAAGGTTGCTAAGCTCCCCCCTGAATTGCGCTTATGTTTGAAATGATGACGCACACTATAGCAAAGTTTTGATTTGTACAGAGCACGTCTCCACAGAAAAGGTTTGGTTATGTCAATCCGTTTAAAAATGACTATTTATATTTGGGATTTTTTTTTCTCGTCAGACAATACAAAAAAAAAAAAAAAAAAAATGGTGGCCGTTTCTAGTGAAGTGTACCAAAACATGTTAAGCCTCGAACGTGTCATAACTATTTTTTTTTTTTTTAACGTAGCAAATGTACGTATTTATATTTCATACAGGAACATTATGCGGGTGTACGCAAGTCGAACGGAAACTCGGTGGTTCGCGACTCCTCAATACAATTTTGACCAAGCACACGCCATTTCATAATACATATACCAGTCGCCGGTCGTCGCGTCCCACTCCCCTACCAATATAGTTACAGTGTGCACAGTGCGCTGGATGTGAACATAATTGCTGTGTTCGAATATCGTGTTTGCACTCGAGTCGCCGGGTGAAAGTACAAACGAAAATCGCTTTAAATGCGTTAATGTTCCATCACTTCTCCATCCTTCGGTAGCTCAGTTGGTAGAGCGGTGGACTGTAGTGGCACACATATAACACCATAGATATCCATAGGTCGCTGGTTCAAATCCGGCCCGAAGGAAATATTTTTTGCCGTTTAAAATATACGATAATATTTCACCAACGACGGGTTAATACTCGTGTATTATATATGATATGACTTTAATCGTATGGTTTCCCTTATTGTTTCGTTAGCGCGAAAAATTACCAGCTATATATGTTACATCATGCGCGTTCGGCAGTACGCTGTATAGTATAGTGCTTTGTTTTTCGCAAGACCTCAGTTGAACGCGCTTCATCACGCTGAAAAACATAAACAGTTTATTTACGCGGTTTTTGTATAATATTTCGAATAGAACGAAATAAAACTCGTATTTTTAACATGGTTATGTGCCGTTTTCAGATTTATCTTTATTCTGTAATCGGTACATTACAAATGCCCATAAGACTTAAAACTAACAACTACCACAGAACTGACCAAAATAACTTACAAACGCTTTCATCAAAATTTAAACACACATACTAACCTACTCATATCACAAATGTCTACCCTCACTCTGCCGAAAAATTCACCACGCAGACTCAAGCGAAAATGGTGTAGAGATCAACTAAATTAAAGAGGTGTAACCAATGGGTTGCTTCCTTATCACGATACTCATGCCAATTTAATCTATGTTACTCAAATTTGCTTATGTTATTATATATGTATAGATTGTAAATTTTCTTTTAATAAAAAAAAATGCCCATATAGAACTTCGATAACATTCAAAATACATTTTTACTCATCACTCTCAAGGGTCTCCTACCTACGACTCGTCTGGAAATTTTGACTGGCCCACCAACATAACTGATGTTATGTAAATATTATAATTATTTTCTATTTAAAAAAAAAAAAACAATTTATCAAGTTCTAAATAATGGATTACATTTGTTTTTCGCGGTGTTGTTTTTAACAATTATATTAAAATACAATATAAAATAATAAAATGGTCGGAAAATAATTCTTGTTCATCTTCGATTAAATGTTCTATGTAATCTCTAAGTAATTTTGGCCAATTTCGATTCTCAACCAAATTTTAGATTTGGGCCACTGTAAAAAAAAGGTTGGAGACCCCTGTACTAAATCATTGATGACTTGATTGTCCCATTCCTGCAGAGTTCTGCTTTCGATTCTAAAGTCTAAGTATAACTGACGGTTTTTTTTTCCCTTGTGTTTGGTTTTAATCTTTATAGTATATATACACCACCACCTACACCGCTCTTATCACCTTCAAATTTCAATTATAATTGGCGTGGTTACACCCTATCGTATACAACTTTGGTCGGCATTAGCCTGGAGGACTCGGGTGACCACACCATGTCCGATGAAGTCATTTATGTATAATATGCGACAATGGAGTGATATATTATATCAAACTACATTTATCGTATGTAACATAAATTATTATTCATAGTGTTTATTATGTACCTACTGACACCATACAAGATAAATAATAAAACCCATCATTATGTTTCTAAACAAAAGTTTAAAACTCCTTATTCGTATACCCTTTATTTTATTTATGCCTCTTGTAATTATATACCCCTAGTTTATACACCTACTGTGTCCGTTCGTCCATCTAATCATTATTTGTCATTGTTGTGATATTAAATTATTATCATTCTAGCCAATATTAAAAACATTGAAATGTGAGTAGGTATTTTATATATTGTATTCATACAATCATACCAACCATTGATAAAAGAAAACTTATCAGAATTATAAATACTTTATATACAAATTAAGGTATTTAATTTAATTTATTTAATTTTCAACGCAAGAGCATAATAGAACATATTATTATCATTATAATAAATTCATTTAAATGTACAATAATAATTATTTACTAATTATATAATTATACTGAGATATCTTTTGCATTTTTATTAAATCACGTTGACCATCATTGTTTTCTGTACTCCACGGTTGCGTTAATTGATGATCTGAACCTAAGAATAAAATGTTTTGAGTTTTTGATTAAATCATTATGAACGTTAAAACTTAATTAGTCATTATAGTACAATATTTTTTCGTATTTATAATAATGATATTAAGATACATCCCACCCCTCCTATAACAAATTCGATCTTTGATAATAAACTTCAGATCATTTGAATTCAAAGTATTCAACATTGATATTTATTAATTAAATTATTACAGTGCCCATTCTCTAGACCGCAATTCAATCTTCCTTTTTCACGTCCAAACAACTTTTAATACTTTTTTGTTATTAAATATATACACTTGCAAGTCTTTAATTATGTATACACATATTATACGTGAACTAAGGGAAATAATGCGTATTATTTAAACATTATAAATCGAATACAGATAATATCTATTATATTATATAAAACAGATAATAACAGATATAATGTGTTTTAAATATTTGAGTAATTTATAAAAAAAAAATATTTCGTTTTAAATTGTATTAGGTAATATCACGTTAAAAACTCTGTAAGGGAACAATTTAAACAAATGAAGATTATAAATCAACCAAAATATAAAGTTTAAGCAATATATTATAACAATACTGCGATCGTCCTTAATAAATTATAACCATGATTCGTTAAAAAAAAAAAAATTATAACAGTACCGGAAATTATAAACCTTCCTAATATTTATGTGTAAACATAAAAAAGTTATCTATGTGTAAGGTAGACTTAAAAACAACCATAAAAACTTTGACCACTTTTTCCATTATTATAATTAAACCAGAATAACAATGTATACATAATATATAACTGGATTTTGGGGTATTATCCTGGAGGATTTCCCTATTCCACCTTATGATATTTTTTCATACTATTTTGCCTAAAAACATATTTACAGCATAATCGGGTAAAAATAACCGTTGGAACACGGTTAAACTATAACAGACTTTTGGTGGGCGTCTGATTTTGCTCGATCAGGATAACTAGAGCTATAGATACACGAATAAATCATAAAAATACAAATATTACTTCTAATAAATTATAAAAATACAAATATTACTTCTAATAGAATAACAGTATATATATTTACATATATATTTATAGTAGATTTTGATTCTTCTGGATAATGCACCAAAAAGGGGCAAAAGAAAACGGCCTGGATATATCTAACAATAATAAAATCAATTTTTTTTTTCAACATTTATTTGAATACAGGCAATGTGTAATAGTATTCCCAATAAGCATATATGCCTAACACATACTAAGACATGAAGGCATGAGGCAAGAAGTCACCCAGTAGTAACACTATGAATAAAATAAACTAAATAACTTAATTCATAATAATGGTGATACTGCTGAGTGTCTTCCAATAAATGCTGAACTCACCATAATTATAAAATTACTGTAGAGTTTACTAAATATATGTTTATTTTGTATAGATTGTAAATAAAATAAATATAATAAAACAGTTAGATTTTAATTTATAACCAAATTAAATCTTTAGCAAATATATTATAGTTAATTATTCTTAATCTAAAAACATAATTGAGTAAGATAATAACTTGCTTAAATATAATATAGTTATAATATATAATATAAAATATATTATATTATAATATAATAATCATATTATGATAGTCTGATAATTACGTAAGATTTCTTGACAAACATAAAATCAAAAAATAAGTAATGGTTGGATTCGCGGTGTTAGAAAATATAATTTATTTTGTTTTCGAAGAAATTGATAAATGTTAAATACTTACAATATATTTGTATTTTGTTGGTACGTGACACATAAAAGTTTAGAATCACTATTATTCATTATGTGCTGCAAAATGATTTATGATACGAATATAAAAAAGAGAAAAAAAATATTTACAGAGCTTGTTGTAAAACCAGCAAAAGCTTTTCCGCTATCACATAAGTAAAATTATACGAGTACGTCCGAGTAACGATGATTTTATTATGTCGCGATTGATAAATGAGTTTCGAATCTAAAATGAACCGCCGTCCTCAAGACAGAGACAACCGTAGCTGGAGTTGTTAAAAACGGTATTTCCACTTTAAGACGTATACCGTAATTCGTGTAATCCGCGCATATAACAATAAAATTTATGGCGCGGTTACGCATAAAAACTACAATAAACTATCGCATCCAAGTAATATGTCCGAAATATGCACACACTTCCATTGGTGTTTTATGCGAAACGATTCGGTACGTGATAAACGTGATGTATCCAAAGATATGTGTTTGGAAATCGCTTATTTTTTTTTTTTTTTGTTGAAAACTAATTTTCCGAACTGCTTAGTAGGATGAGTGATTGTTGAAAATATGTTATGCGCCCCAAAAATCCTAAAAATTCTGGTTATCTTATATTTTTTAATTACAAAATGTTTTTTCTATTGTTCAAATAACCGTCGTGGACACAAATAATATACGGTTTATCACCATCGATGTCAGGGCTTACGGTAATAAAGAGGAGACTCAACAATATTTTTATCAAAACAATGTATTTTGATCGAGCGGGACAACCGGACGAGTTCTTCTAACAGCAGACACCACTGATCGGATTTCTTTGATTTACAAAGGTACCCGTGAATTTCTATTTGGTACAGGTATATCTATTGTTCTGTTCTATATATAATCAAAATATTTTCATAAATTTCACTCCTCACTTCTATAAATAATATGTGTACGGTATATTATGGACATTAAGATGTAAAAATTGAAAATTCTCATTAGCGAGTGGAATATGTATGTTTTGAGTTGCGCAAAATCAGCAGGACGCAATCAGATGATCTAAAATAAGCTATATATTATATTGTTTTAACGTTTCGGTTTAAAAATAAACCATGTTGCACCAAATTTCCTCCAAGTTCCGCCGTTACAGTTCACGTCTACGATACGTGCGTTCTCGTGAAAACGCCGCTCATCTCGTAAACTTTAATACCACGACGTCCACTGTTTTATGTTCGGGTTGTATAGTATATGCACGTAGGTTTATATAGGTAAAACTTAAGTGTGCAGACGCTATGATATAAAAGTAGTATAAATTTACATTATAATCCCGTGCGCACTAAAACCGGAAACATAACTTACTTTCGTTCAAGTGTGTATAATAATAATACGTACAACGGGTATAAAATTGTGATAATGTTTACGTACGATAATATTATTACGACTAGTTTAAAAATATAGGCACATATGTAGTGCTCTGCACTACCGTAGCACGTCGTACATCATAATTCTTGTATGTACCTATATAAAAGAACGGACCTTTTTCATGTACCAATTTTACGACGACACTATTTAACTTTTTCCGATTTTTTTTTTCACAAATTTGTTCCAAATATCCATCTGAGTGTTACCATAATGCCTAATTTTTAATTTTTTTTTTTGTCTGAGGGTAGGGAGATGGGTGTATTTCATTTAAAGGTTATGGTTTCTCTGCGAAGAATTTGAATACTTTTATAATTTTTTTTTTATGAATTTCGGCAAGAATAGAGGAGGAGAGTGGGATTTATTATATTTAAATGTACCTACTTTCTGACGACATTATTGAATTTGTTTCCACACATAGTTGTTCTTTGATTTCCATGAGTGTCGCTGCCTCACCCGATTTTTCATTTTCTTATCTAAGAGGAGTGAAAAATGGTGTATTACATTTAAAGAATACGGTTTTTCGGGGAGACATTTGTATGTTACAATATTTTTCACAAAGTTGTTCCAAATAATTCTCCGCAAGTTAAGTGATGATTTTTTTTTATCAATTTTGGCTAGTATACAGGAAGAGAGGAGGATTTTTTATATTTAGCTGTCTTACATATAATATAGATGAGTTTTTTAAATTACTCTTACAAATTGGCAGTGATGCTGCAAATGATAATAATGATGCATACATCACAATTGTATATATAATTGCGAATAAATCAACGAAGTTATTGGAATAATTCATACAAAATGTGTGCCTAAATAATAAAAATTTAGAAAAATCAAAATTGTGGATGATTATGCAAACACATTATTTTAACAACAACAATAAATAATTGAGCTGATGTAATAACCTCGCAAATAATTAGTGGATTTAAAACAATGGAAATTGATTAATTTTCTATCGATACAGTAGTTAAAAGTGATAAAAATCGGTTAATTTTCTACAAGGTTTTTAAATTTAGAAATACCATCTGGTATGTCTCCACATAAAATATCAATTAAGATTAGAATTTCAATGAAGTTATTAAAAAATATAAATTGTCCTAGAATATGTAATGATACTCGACTCCGTGTCACATCTCTCATAAAAATGTAATGGAAGCTGAAATTTTGACAGGATGAAGAAAAAAAATATTTTTACCGAAAATTCCCCAATTATACCCCAATGGATTTCCAGTTAAATTCAAAAGAATTCAATTTCTAATAAATGTTTATTTTACAATGACAATAAATAAAAGTCAAACATTAACCCATTATGGAGAAGATTTAAAAGATAACAGTTCATCACATAGATGATTGTATGTAGTATTTTCTAGAGCTTGGAGACCTAACTATTAGACGTTTACGTATATACGGTTAGGTAGATTTTATTTGAGGTCAAACTTGGTTAACATATATACAAACATATTCACCAGTAAATTACCGCACTATTACTTTTATAATATTATGTGTTAAGAGTATCAAACTGTTTGGCCGTGTATTATAATGCACAGTTACCTATATACGACCATGATGAAAATAATATGAGTTAATAGTATTATAAATTTAATGCAAATTATTTTTGGTCTGTTGAAATATTATTATTTTAATATAAGTGGATAATATTATAATGAACAAATTATCACATCCAAACACGGAACGTACACCACCGTGGTGTACACGGATCGTGTTGTTATGGTGGAATGGTACATTAACAGTTCAGAAACATTTGCGGTTTCGAATTGAAGTCATGTTTAATTAATTTATCTACGTCAAAGGTAAAAAAAAAAATAATAATAATATAATTCCCGGCAGCCCGTGAACCAGAACAACATGATACGGCGCCTGATCGCGTTTCGGGACGACCGTCTTATTTGCTCGTCGTCAGCCATGAACACGGCACCGTTCACGCGCACGGCGCATCGCGTTCACCGAACGATGGGTGCACTTGTGTACCTGCACCGTCGCACGTTTGTGTTGCGATACGGAGAAAGTTGCAGTGAGATCGCTTTTAAAAACGCGTCGGCCAGCTTCATTCTTCACATCCTTCGGTAGCTCAGTTGGTAGAGCGGTGGACTGTAGTGGCGTTCACAGATATCCATAGGTCGCTGGTTCAAATCCGGCCCGAAGGAACATTTTTTTTTTTCTTGTTTTTCTCACTCCACCCACCGTCTCCACACATATTATAATTCGGCGCGAGTTATCAACTCACCGATCGCGTCTCTTGTCAAAATTAAGTGCTCGGTTTTTTCGGCCTTACCAAAAAAAGTGTTCAGAAAAGAGACGAAAAATTAAAAAAAGAACTTACAGATAACTAAGTAGCTATAGCGATAATACCATAACGTTTTACTAACCGAGAACATTGAATCTCATTTCCTGGTATACTATTCGTTTATCGATAAATAATGACATTATTTTGTTCTCGAACCGATTTGATTTTTTTTAACTCTTTTTGAGGTTCAATCACTTTATTCATTTGTTTGCTCATGAAATCTCGTTCACTTTTTTCCAAATTCACATAAGTTTAATCGTTTAAAACTATATTCACACAATACTTTTCGGGCAGTTATTTTAGCCTATCATTCAATCGGAGTTTGAATAAGTGCAGACATTTTTTTCTACAAAATAAAAAATATAAAATACGAGGTAATTAATTTTATTGCGATTAGGTTTACATAAATAACTACTCAAAAAGACATAAATAAATTTAAAAACTATGATATTAATTGCCGTACATATAGCTGTGTTTTATTTTAATTATTGTACAATAAAATTAACCTTGTAAAATTTTAAAATTTTATAAAATAACAAATAATTATAATTATGACTTTAAAATTTATCATGTAAAAGTTTTAACACATGTAATAATATATCTATGTGAGTTATAAAAGAAGAAAATACAATTTGATAATCTCCAAACACAAGTACATATGGCAATAATTAGAAAATCCTCGTGAGACTCCCTATATACCTCTAAAGTCGTGATGTTAACCAGGCTATTAAGAGTTTATACAAATTATTACTTTCATTACGTTTATTGCAGTCATAGTCGTGACTAGCGATGCTATAATGTAGGTAACAAGGAAATACTTTTTGGTACGAAATTTGTTTGCTCGACGTTTATCATCATAAATGTCCGAGTTCGTGATAGCGAAAATTAAACGATGGCATTAATGATCATTGATAAACGAACGGCAATGATTAGAAAATAGTAAAAAACCTTTATAATAGGTGTGCACGGTAAATTACAAAAGCTTTTACTGAATTCAATTTGTTCTATTATTTTTGATATTTGCAGTACCTTATCTGGCATTCATCTAACAAATGTTTATAAATGAAAACTGTTAGGTACGTTCACCTTACTGCAGTATAATAGTTCTGAAATTTTCTTTACTTTTATCTCTCCATCTTTCAACGAAAACCCTAACAATAATCATTAGTTATATATATATTGTTAAAATCATATATATTTAAAAATGTATCATTATCACGTTTTGCAAGTACTACGAATGTCACTAGGCTGAAAAACTATAAATAAAGATAACAGCTTATTGACATTATACAGTTTTGATATTATGTTGATTGAATGAATAGTATATAAAACTACAGAATAAATACTACAAAGCAACACTGTGACACTGACACATTTTTAAAAATTTTTTATATTAAATGTTTGAATTGTAATATAATAGCAACACAAATTTAATATGAAATAATTTGTAATGAGTATTTAAAAAATTAAAAATAATTAGTATAGATTTTATTTCAAAAACGTTTATACGTTATATATCCCCACCCCCTTCATCATCGTCTCAAAAAACGTTGGTATCGTGATTTTTAGATTAAATCACTGTCCATTCGCATACCTAAACATGCCAAAAGGATTTTATCACTAGCTTCCCTGATGAATATCTCAAAGACAAATTATTTATAAATTCTTTTTTATCACATTTACTTTATTTATTTTTAATACGGATTGTATAATTATTTATTTATTTTTAATAAAAAAAAAAAAATTATATATTTACTACAAGATAATATTGTGTTTATCTATAGTAATACTTAAAGTCATAAAGTATACAGTTCTAAACAAATAAACTGTTTACAGAGATAAAAATGTAAAATAATATTATTAAATCAAATATTGCTTATAAGTCACTTTGTAAAAATTGAGAATATTATTTATGTGAAAATGTAACTGCTAACAATTTTTTTTAGACCACAATTTATATATAATATAGTACAATGTTTATTAATAATACAATACAAATTATCATAAATTGTAATTTTCTTTAGTATGTCGACCGTTATTGTAATTTATTGTAATATTCAACATGTTTTGTAACTAACCATGTTGATGATATAAAGCAATTATTGTGGTGTATCTGTAAAAACGTTGAACTCTCCTGTATTTACAGTAATCGAAAGACAGTATTAGGAATATTATTACATTCGGATTAGATATAAACATAATGTTATACATAGGAAATAAAAAAATTACGATTCATTCATTTAATTTTCTTTGGATTTAAAAAAATTAAAATCTGGTATCGTCATCATTATAACCGTTGCAATTAACTTGAATACTGAAGCTATCCACAATATTAACAATAACATTTTTATGTAAATGAACGTAAATGAAATGCTTCGAAAATTGTATACCTAATAGACTGTATTACTGTACTTGTACATTTGTGTACTATACATCGGATCTTGGGGGGTTCATTATTTGTTTAAAGATATACCTCTTACTTTTTTATCAATTAAATTCGAATTAGTATTATTCGTTCAACGTGTTTCATAATTCTTTCTATCACATTACATTATATATGTATTAATATCGAAATACGGAAGGGTTAATAAAACGTTATGTATTTATGTAGAATTTGTTTCACGTGGTACCTAATTTTGTCTTTTACAACACATACCGGACGATACAATTAGAGGATGACATTTTATTATCATTATTCCTTTTACTACCGAAAGTCATTATGTCCGTTATGCAATCAAGTTTAGAAATTAAGGATACGAAAAAATACCATAATAATGGTTTATAAGGATATTTTTGTATATACTTTTTGTTCGTACCTACATAATAGTACAAGTGATGCGTGAATGTGTGATGGATGGATGATTAATAGATTTTTATTTACAAATATGTTTATGTAATCATATTAATATATGTTACTCCAATAATTCAGTTGAATTTCAAAATTGACATTATTGGTATTATTAATTTAACTTTAGGAAATGGCTTACATAATTTGGTATTATGATTAATCCATGTTATAATTATTCCTTATTTGATTTAATTTTTGCGTACGTCTTTTCATACTTATCATGCATGAGCTATCGAAACAAAAATATAAAACAATTTTAGCTCTATAGCGAAAATTTCTGATTTGTTCACATGAACAAAATAATATATAACAAATCTTAGATATCGAAATATCAGTGTTTATTGTTCGCCACTATTATAGTTCTTAGACAAATATAAGTGCAATGATGATGGTATGCATAACGTGTGTTAAACGAATTTCACGCACAACATAAAGTGACAGAGACTGTGACATAATATTATGGGTACAATTATTATTCGTATTTCGTACATATTATTATTAAAATAAGCATTCAACAGTTAGGTGTGAATACCTGGACTTTGACGTGCTCAACGATCCCCGGCTATTTTGTCAGGCATCCGTTCTTCGCGTTCACTACCAAATAAAGAGCACAAAGGGCGCAAGATAACGAAAACGTATATTATGTTGAAAACTTTCTACGCGGTTTATTTATCAGACAGCTGGTACCGTTTGAAACGGTCACATTTAGATAAATATTTGAAAATATTGATTCTGCATGCTTATGGAAATTACATCTATAGTGTATTCATCACCATCATCTAAAGGCTGCGCCTTGTCGTGATGGCCATAATATGTCTCTGTCGTTTGCCACGTTTCTCATCTGTGAATAAGATGTGACATGCATGAGGTGTTTGTAGTCTTGGAAATATGATGTTCTTGGACGTTGATTTAATAATCAATAGTAGAAAAAAATTAAATGTTTAAATCCATTGCGAACAGCAGTTAGCTTATTAAAAAAATGTATGTACTGAAAAATAGTATTGCCTTAAAAATTAACCATGAAATGTAGGGAATATTATAAGAATATTGTTTACTAGTTTTAAACTCGAATTTATTGTAATATTGTATAATAATATAGAAATGTATACAAATATGGATTTCGAATCAGATGCGTTCACATAATAATACATACATATTAGGTACAGGCATGCACATTTTCAAGTAATTAATAAGTATGAAAGCTGTTTATCGATACTATTACTAAATTAAATGTTAAATAAATAGGTATGCGCGTTGTGCACGTAGTATAATTTCACTCCAGTGCTATTACGAAGTAAAATATACTACAATTGAGTAAAAATGTAACACGTTTTATTTTTATAGGAAATATTATTATTCCAATATGTATTTTTTAAAAATAAAAGTTGTTCTCTCGCTCTTTATGGTAGATTTATGAATAAAATCTTATAAAATCTAAAACTATCACTCATCGGGCTCAATTTTTATTATTTTTTATAATCAATTCTATTATCATGTCGTTTTGCCAATCGTATTAGTTGATATCAATTAAAATTGAGCTTATTATAACAACAATTTTGTTTGCGAAAATTGCAAAAACTAATTTTCTTGCTGATTAACATGTATATAATATGTTCATAGTAGATTAAATATACTTTACATGTCGTCATGTAAACAAGTTAAGCAACTCTTTCGAAATTCAGACGCAGTTTCATTGATTTTTACCTATATGGGCTATATGGTATATTATGGCTGCACGGTTATTGTTTTGTAACTTATATAGGTAATAGAAATGGTGCTTATGAACAGTGTACCTATAAAATATTATAGTATCTTAATTCTTACCCTTACATTAGTTTTGTATTCGTGAAAACCATTGCTGTATTAATAATTTTGTTTTAAAGCCACACATGAGCTGTACACACATGGCGAGCCAATTTCGGGAACATAAAAAGATTAAGCTCGGCACCGTTGTATTATAATTCTTCTGCTGCAGGGCGTATCTGTTATTTTTTTTTTTTACAAATTTTAAACGTCCAATAATCGAAACCAAATTAAATTATGTACATGGTAACTATATCAATTATTATTAATCTGTGTGCGAAGCGAAATGATATAAAATGCATTTGGCCCTCACACTCACACATACGCATACACACAAAACAATAATAAATCAATACAATAGTAAATTCAAGATTGTAGTAGCATATATGATACGCACTATATATACATATATATATATATATATATTTATGTATATGCGCTATTGTGCTGCGATACGATTCACGGGACGGACCGAACTACTTAAGAAGCGCGTAACGCGTCCGATTGCCTAACGAGTCCAACGGAATAGTGCTTACTCGCATTCTATAGACAAGTAATATACAGCAACGAGAAAGTAAAACAAAAATGGGTTCGAATACAATCGGAATCGTTCTTGGACGGTCGTGTCTGGAAAGCGATTTGCATCACTGAACGTTTCCTATATACAGGTATATATTGTACAGGTGGCTGTAGGACGCACGATACGATATAATGTAATATATTATTATAATTGTAGTACATTTTACCGTCACCATGATTTTGCATTCAACGTCGTTTTAATTATTTTATTTTACATTGTATATATATATATATATATATATATATATATTTTTCTTTATACCCGCTGAAATCTGTTTTGCCGCGCACACGCTTCGTCGTCGTAGTAGACATACAACAGAGTCGTTATCGCGTTACATACTCAGTGCCATAATAATCTCCATTGTTGTCACCGACAACGACCCGAGTGCGTTTTTTATTATTTTTTGATTTTCCATTTCAATCTCTGACCGACTAATAGTGACAATAGACGATAGTAAATTAGTTATCACTTATTTGTGCTTACAAAAAAAAAAAAAAAATTTAAAAAAAATCGCATAGCGGTGAATCTGAATGCAAACGAGAACGCGGTCATTGTCGTCGTTGGACTCTACTAATGTAGTATGTAGATGATCTAGATTATCTAGATAATCTTATGCATAAGATTCAGAAATTCCGATCCAAGAGTCTGACGTTATTCGCTATGCAATTCTACTAATCAAACACGGCTTACGAATTACGATGGTGTACTGCGATTATATTTTGTTTATACATAAAAATGCATAATGTTATATAAATATAATTGTGTATTTATTATTTGATTTAATGTCAACCATCAAGAGGAACGTAAGAGTTCCGTAACAAGGATAACAAAATGTATTGGGAATAATAATACAATAAAACTATCTCAAATAAAAATAAATGAAGGGCTGATGAACATGATATTAGTATCGTCTGATCCGTTAGTATCATCGACCAGAGGATGATTCCCTATGAAAAAGTTCAAACATTTTCAGAAGATGCTCAAAATTTAATCAATTTTGAAAAAATATAGTTAATGTGCAAGTGCTACTTGAACAAGTCTAAGTGTAACTGAATCTGGATCTCATTGTGATTTAGAATAATGATTTTTTTTTATGTATTAAAACTATAACCTAATGTTCAATATGATCTATTTGCAAAATTAAATATTATTATTATTATTATTATTCTCATTATTATTTATTATTATTAGCAATAACTATAATTATTATAATGCAAAATATATTTTTATATTAAAAATACATTTCAAACCACTATGTGGTGGTACGGTAGGGTGATACAGCTACAAAAACATTATGACTATTATTACTTAACTATTGATCTAAATTTGTTACAATATTATCGTAAATCAAATTAATAAATATAATTAAAATTCATGGAAAATATCTATTATATAGATTCAAATAAAACGACAAAATATAAATAAACCTAATGTTTTTCACATTATCAGAATTTGTATTTTTCATTCTAAATATTACGATGACGTATAACAATAGATACTTAAATTGAATTTATTTAAAATTGTATAAATATAATTAATCGAGTGTAATGACGACTATAATGACGTTATATTTATGGGTAAAAATGTTAACGTATTTTCGTCACACATATTTAATATTAAAGAACTTAGACCAAAACAATGCTGGTTTTGATTTATCTCACGGCAGAGAAATAATAATCTTTTTACGATTTTATAATATTCTTTAGAAACTTTTGAAATATTGATAATAGTTGACTTCTCTTGTTGTTGTAAAATAAACGAGTATACAAATACTGCAGCTAACGGTATGTATATTCAAATAATACACAGTAACAGTGTTATAAGTGATGTAGTGTTATATAGCGTAGAACGAAATCGTACTCATTGTACACCGCGTGTTTTATTAAATAATATTAATGTCTTCTTCTCGTCTGACGTAAACACGAAAACATTTCAGTTTTCAAACGTGGGTTCTAAAGCGTCCCGAATCGAGCGTAATATGGTGGAGCAGTGCGTGCTGCAACGATTACGGCCTGGTTCTCTCTGCCAAGACTGTACCATTAGGAATAATATTTTTCATCATAATTGATTATAATTGTGTGTAGCGAAATAAATTACTAGTGCGCGCAGTACATAATATTATAATCATAATATGTTTACCTATACCTATGTAATGTACTTTTACTAGCTAATCCACACTCACATGACACAATTGCTGCAGCAGAATAATCGTTCGTGTGCGCGCGAATATCACCTTGGTTCAGGGGCGTCATTTTAATTTTTGGTACGCATAAATATTGAGCAGAGCATTATTTTTTTTTCAATATATTTCACATTATTAATATTGCAGTAGAATAATACTAATTATTAACATATACCAATTGACAGGTCAAATAACATATGACTGTGATTCAATAATTCAAGTTACCCCTAATGAGGAGATGAGGAGATGTTTTAACAGTATAAATTATTCGGAAAGCCACAATTAATATTATGATGGCTTTATTAAATTATAATATTATGATTGATGATTCAAACAATTAAAACACTGCTATGTCATTTAAATCATGTTATTATTATTATAGTACTTATTCTTAACTATTATGACTATTCTGTAATAGGTACTTTATTGATTACTTTTTTTTGATATATAATACCTATATATGTTTTATTATCATAAAACAGTGCTGTTGACTGATATCAACTGTCAATGTCATCAATTTATATTTTCTAGTGATGGCAAAACTTGGAATTCATCAAAGTTTGAAAAATCGGATTTTTGAAATTCGAAATCCGAAATCCGAATTTTACTATAGATTTGGATCTCGGGTTCTAAAATCCGAAATTCGCATTGAATGCGGATTTTGGATTCTAAATAATATTGATTTGTCCGAGAGTCAAAAAAACGACAAAAAAGGAATGTGGCGAAAGTTTTATCGTCAAAATACAGAAATCCGTAATAATAGCCCAAATCTCAGATTTCTAAATCCAAAAATCTGGATTTCTGATTTTGAAATCCGAAAATCCGGAAATCCGGATTTAATTCCCATCACTAATATTTTCCATTGATATTAACATATTTATTTATTATATTAACAAGTGGGATACTCTATGTCGGGTGAAATTTGCTTATTATCAAATTTGAAATTATATTGTTTTATTTATTTATTTATTTTTTGTGATATGGTTGAGCTGGGTCAAGTGGCGGTGCCTTGTGGACCAAAAACTACGATATAGAATTTTAGATACGCAAATGTATATCCTGTGTACCCCAAATGACGCCTCTAACTTGGTTTGTTCGATAATCAGGTATGTTTTTCGGTTTTCAACGACTAAAAATTTATTGAAGTTTTGATAAGAAATTTAGTAAAATTTTTAAGACCTTAGGGTTATATATCGTATTAAACACGGTATATTTACGGTCAGGCTATATCAATGTAAATTTAATATTTTAATCCCACTAGAAATTATAATATTTAAGTGTTTATTATACATAAAATTTATATTATGAAACTAGGATCATACATTTTATTTTCCCACAGGAAAAATATTAAATATTTACATTATGTATACATTATATGTTCAATTTGAAAGGAACGGTAAAATAATGTCAAAATTACTACATAATAAAAGAGCACGAAAATTATTGTTATAAATAACAACAGAAACTATAACAATAATAATACCTAATATTATTGTGATTCTCCAGTGATAAAATCTTTTTTTTTCATTTCGACAGGAAATAAATAAAAAGGTTAATGGATTTTATACAACCGTCTGCATTGTACTTGTGTTTAATTTTTTTTTTTTTTTTTCTGAAAGAATGACAAAAAATAGTTATTTCAAACTGATACTCGTATGTATATTATAATATTAATAAATATGGACTATAATTATTTTAATAATCATGTTATACAATATTATAATTTACATTACTATATATCAATCTATTAGGTATATTTTTTATGTGTAATTATTTAAGTATACATACATTTTTAATTGTTTTTTGACGTAGGTAATCAAGATTTGTCGAAAATACAGTTTATTTTTGTAATTTTTATTTGAGCTTTTAATTTGTTAACGTTTTTAATTGAATGCATTTTGAATAGAAAATACTAAATCTATTATATGGATATATTGAGCCATTGTATTATATTCTATTTTAATACACCTACGGGATTGATATCATTTAAAATTTTATATTAATTAATGTCGTAAAGTGCAATTGTTTTTGGCCAAATCAATTAATTAATGATTACTAATTTTAATTAAATTATTAAATTAACTGATTTTGATTTAAGTTCAAGATTACAACAATTGAAGTTGGATGATTGATCGAATATATCAGTTATAACTTATAACTTTAAATACAACTTTGGATATACTTAAAAATGCCATCGATCAAAGGTAGCAAGTATTAATACTTTATATTTGTATACATTCGAAATCAATAGTTCAAAATCATTGACAGAGAGATGAATTCAATATTCAACAAAATACCGTTAAAGTTATCAGGTGTTTGTGGTATCAACAGAATACGAAATAAGTATACTATTATGTTATAAATCCTTATAAATAACACGAAATCAGCCAAAGCTTTTAATCAAACATGCATCGAAACTAAGTAGGACGAATTCTAATAGGCGATCCATTGTATCATAATTATTTTTTATTCTGTTTCAAGATGAATTGAATAAGAAAACTATTGTACTGCATACATTCGTTCTACATACGTTTATTTTAATTAAAAAAATAAATTGTACTGATTGTTATATTTGTAATATTTTTACAGTCTAAACTAAGAGACATGATTAAATATTTTTAAAAATGTATGAGAAATTTTAACATTCACTAAAATGCTGGATTTTATACTTATAAACGCTGATATTGTTTGGATATATGGAACTTGTGTTAAAAGCAAGTCACGTCTGTTATAAGGTTGTATTCTGATTCATTATTTGGAGCGCTTAAAGTTATATACTCATAACTTTTCAAAGTACTTATTTCATCTTTCGTATTTTCGAATTCTAGGTATTATTATTATTACCCTCGTGAATATTACATTTACTAAAACCGAATAGTAATAATCCATCAAAAGTGAATGAAAAATTATGTTTGGAAATCATAACTGTTGTAGAATATTCAGAGTAAAAATAAATTATGGAATTTTATATGCATTCCTATTTTGAAAAATTAATCAATACTCAACAAATCTGATTTAAATTGTTATTAATTACTTCAATACATTTTTACGATTTCAAATTGTATTTTAACCAGAGAGTATACAAAATCAGAAAGTACTTATTTATTTTTATTATCATTAAGATTTATGCATGATAATATTGTAGGTATTTTATTTCTTTGTTTTCATTTCATTCGTAAATAATAATTTTTATTTATGACATAATATTTTCTAAATAGAAGAAGGTGATGATTATTTAAAGATTAAATATTCCTTTTCTACGTCAATGGTTTTTGAAGATATTATTTTGTCATACGATTTGGAATTATTTACATTATTAATGTAAGATAAAATTAGAATATTTTCTGCCGGCAGTATGAATACATGAAATTCGTTTAAATGCAAATCTATCGGCTTAAACACAAAAGTTTATAAAGTTCTTCCTTATTACACACCTATAGATTATTATAGGATTACAGGAAGCGTTGTTTTAGATTTAATGTTCATACATCTTGTTGTTTCTAAGACGAAGCGATCAGTAAGTGAGTATTTGAATTTGATAGTAAACAATAAAAGTTATTATGAGTATAAAATAATTAAAATTGATAAAATCATATTGTGTTAATTTAATTTTCTAAATTTCCATATAAATGCAATTATTACTAGGTAATATTTTTTCTAATCTAAGAATCTGATACGAAGCTACATTATTACATATTCTATATTCATGTGTTGTAGTAATTATATCAAAAACTATATTTATAAATACTAATTATAAGGTAAGTACCTATGTATTATGTATATTATATTAACTATAGATATACAGGTAGATATCTTCACTCGCTATAAATGTGTCACATCAAGGTATCAAGTTATCAAGGTTAATTCATTATTTTGCATAATATTTCAAAATATGTAAGTAGAAAAATAAATTTTAAATTAACTAAATACAGCGTAGATGGGTTAATATAAGAGTATGTAATTTTATTTTTTAATATTAATTTTGAATTTTGATACGATTATTGTTATAAGGTACATGTGAGTTTCAGCAGAACAAATATCAATAGAAAAGTAACCTTATGGTGTATTTCAACTTTTTTTTTTAAATTATTTCAGCAAAATAAAGAAGTTTAATTTTTACTGAATTTGTAAACCAAAAATTCTGAACAAAGTTCGTAATGCTGAAGTAATTGTAAATGTAATTAGGTTAAAATAAATGGAAGTAATATAATTCTGTGCTTATAAGTGAGCCGTAGAGTTTACTGCATTTCACATTCCTAACCAAATCAAAATAGTACATTGAATAATTAAACATGTTCTCATTCAAAAATAATAATATTCATAAATTTTGTTCTTTTAAAACAATAATATATTTATTTTTTTATTTTATTATTTTTTTTTAAATTATGGTAAAATTCGTTTAATTTCCTTTCTGTACTAAAATATGTTTTTTAATATTTTATAACATGAAAGTATAAACTGTGTATATATATATATATATATTAGCTGACAAATTTATTGTAGAGAAAGTTATAATTTTTAAACTATGAAAAATTAAAAACTAATATGTTGTGTCACCAATGAAAAAATATATATTTTCAGGTTTGAATAATATTTGTTAAGACACTCGAGGATAAAGTAAGTTTATAACTATAAAATAAAATGTCCACAAACACAAAAAAAAAACTAAAATCGTTTATAATATATTTATTATATTTACGATTTATTTTAATTAATTAATTTATTTTATTGTTAATATATGTATAGAAAACTGAGAATTTAAAAGCTAAGATTTTCCTGATTTTTTTTTGTACATATTAAATCTAGGTATAAAATCTAACTGTAATTTAAAATGATTAATGCACAATATAAATAAAACAAACCATGTTTTATTATAGCACAAATTTTTTTCTTTGTTTTTTTTATAAAGTTTTCCTGACTACAGTTAACTAAACTTAGTAGTTGCAGTATCTTTTTTTTCTTTTTAGCATTTGTACAGTTGAAAATTATAAAAATTCTAGTACATATAGGCCATATGAAATAGAACAATAACAAACTCCGGAACTTTTGTTATTTGAGCTTATACTATTATATGTTTAGTGTATAAATAATTTGCCGATAGTCAAAAGAAATAATAACAATTAACTTTGTAACGAAAATATTATCTTTGTATGTAAATAAGAAATTCGATAAAACCTTATTCTCTGTATCGAATCACTGTATAGGATGTATGTTTTAATATATTTACTGTCAATAATCTTTTATTCGTAATAATTTTTTAATTTATGTGTAACTGTTATTTTAATCAGTACCTATCAAAATGAATAAACTTGGTACAAAGTTGGCAAAAGTTCAAATCCCTGCATGGACCTAAGCCAATCGGGTAATAATCAAAAAAAAACATTTCAGTCATTAAACTTAATGATTAAGGCATATAAAATATATTAACATTAATCAATACATAATAATCCATTAATTATGTAAAGATTTAAAATCAAAGTTACATGTATGCTCAGTCAATACGGTTTATATATTATATTTAAAATGTATCGTTTATATTTTCGTGTTGTTATTTTATAATATGTATGTGTAGATTTAAGCCAAATCAGTTGACTAGACTATTTTCATATTTCAGACGGGCCGTAGTTTCATAATTTGGATTATTATATTTGCATTAGATGGAATGTATTTTGTGTACTTATCTTTTCATTACATAACATAATTTATTAATTATACTAAAAGTATCACTGATTATTTTTAACTTCCAACTCCGACATTTCAAGAATTTGGTACGATAAAATTCCTACATTATGATCCAAGTTTCTTTTCTACGTCTTAAAAACATGGGCATCGCGTAATGCCAAGATGAGTTAGGTTAAGTGCAGGTGGTACCATTCCGATTTGAAAAATGAATTATAAATATATATTGTACTTACGCATCTACACTGTAAACTTCGCAAAGTGTATGAACATTTCATATAAAATAAGAACATTAAATATAATTAAAAATTAAAATATGTTATGCAACTCTCGTAATCACAACATTTATTTTACTGAAAAAATAAATAATATTCTATGTAGATCAAATATTGTACGATAACTGTTATTTTACAAAGGACAGTAAAAATATAAATGTATTAAAATATAAATGACAGAAACCTTAAGAAGAGATAACAGTATTTTATTTCATACATATATTATTATTACAACTCATTAATTTAGTTATAATATATAATATTATAATTATTATTACTCAGTATAATGATAGAAACTGATATTTTTTATTTATTTTTTTCTTGATTAAATGACAATTTGTCGTCATTGTTGTATACGTTTACTTAGTAATAATATATATATATATATATATAGTAAATATGTCATTTATTTATCAACACATCATGTTAGGGTACATAAGTTTTGTTAGTGATGAAGTTAATAAGTTGAGATAACAGTTCTCGATTTTAGTTGACACAATTAGTGGCGTATCCAGAAAGAGAGGGACAAAGGGTCCGTGCCCTATGACCCCGCTTATTGGCCGTATTTGTAATTTATTTTTTGAACGCAAATTAAAATATGACAATGTTATGTACCAATTTAATGATTGACTAAAAATATAAATAAATAATTTTCATTAAAAACATTAAATAGTTGGTTGATTTTTTTCTTTTTGGTAGTGTATTTGGTGAAATTTTTAGGTAGTGCAGTGTGTCTTTCCCCATAAAAATTGTTTGTATACGCCACTGCACACAATTAATACAGACATTGAGTTGTTTATAGAGTCAAGTCGTCATTTTAATTTCATATAATTACTATGGGCTTATAATCAAGTAAATTTTAATAATTTGTTGTCTATTTTTTTTTTTTTTTTAAGTTACTAACAATAAATACATATTAACACAAGTTTGTATGGTTTTATTATTTTAAATAATTATGAACAAAATAACATTTCAATTATTTATAGTTAACTTGAAAAGATGTTTTATGTCTATGTACAAATAAAAATAGTCAAGTATATACAATGTCATTTTTGAATGGTAAGAACAGCGAGAAATTAGAACTATTTATTAACTGCAAAATAATGTTATTACTATTTTGTAAATAAAATATCACCAATTTGATAATTATTACTATATAGCAAATTTTTAAAATTCTACACAATACCTATATAGTTAAAGTAAGTAATCAGCTATTAGTATGCAATATCATATAGTCTAAAAATATAGTCTATAGCTAAAAGAGAGATATATCATAATTATTGATAAGTATTATGATGTAATTATTTGTTATTTTTTTTTTTTTTTTTATTAAAAGTTTTTCAAACAAATATTAGACAGCAAATCATTCTTATTAGAATAATGTATAACATTAATTATGAAAGAATAATATAATCTCAACAAATATTGCATTTTTTTTTTCAACCATTTATCATGAAATCCAAGTTTTATAAGAAAGTATTATACTGTAAATGAAACCATAAAATGTTATAACATATAGTATAATAGATACATAAGCATGGCTAGAATTACTAAAATATAAAAAATAAAAAAATACGAAATCTAATAAAAACATAAAAGCATTCTGTGATTAAATAAAATTTATACGCATTGATCAATATTCGCAACATATATCAACATATATACTGTATTATCATTTCATATAACGTCATGTTGGTACGTACCTTATTAGTACATACATTCGATATAGGAAACACTTTTGTAATATGATGTATAGATATCGATATACCATTATGTGTAATAGTAATAATTAATTTTATAGATTGTAATTCGAAATACATATGTGTTCGTATGATGCATAATTTTGAATTACAATCGATGTCCACGTGAATAGAATATAACGTAGTACCTACGTCAATGATTCCTGCTGCATATCATGCTATCGAATGGAACACAATCAATTATTACATTCCTAGGGTATATCTCAAAGATGCTCAGTTTGTCCGATTAGTTATTCGATTATGTTCGAAAATATGACTGGACAAACTCGGGTTGATGTGTTATAACGGAAGTTCATATGTGAATCGATCCTACTTCGAAAATCTACTGTTGTATAATACGAACACAACGTATTACTTTCGTCAATGTCGTTTGGCTGGCGAAACATTCGATGACATTATCGATCACGTTGCATCTTGATTGTATCCACGGTGTAGGCAACTTAAATAGGCGAGAGAACTATTAAGGGGAATTGGTCACGCATCTAAAAGGGTCTATGGACTCTTCACTCACGCTCCTTCCTGCTGGTATTATTCTATACCTACCCATAAATCGTAACCGTTTATAATTAAAATTTAAAATGGTAAAGAATAAGGAATTACAAATAAAATTTTTTTTTTTTTTTTTTGTATGAATATTGGAGATATTAAAAATAATATATTATTGGTAAAAAGCTCTAATTCTGGGCATATAGAGTAAAATTTATACCATCTCCTCCAATTTTGTCTACAAATGGGTTGATGCGGTCACGACATTTCAAACTAGTAACTACATAATTTTATCGGCGTGTAAATAGGTGCTCGTGGTGTAGTGCATGTACGTCGATATAATTTTAATTTTCCGTTCAACCGATTTGCTAGACTGTAGTCCGGACAAACCCATAACACGCGCACACAATTTCAGTTACACTTTCTGTATTATTAATTTTTTTTCCTTCATTTTCATTTCAAATGTATAAAAACAAAAAAAAAGTTATAATAGAAAATACTTTGATATTATATAATTTTTCAATTGATGTGTTTATATGATTGCAATGTTATGGTAAATAATTTTAAATTTCAATGTAACAGCAGTTGATAATTGATTTCGATGGGTGAAATTTTAAATTATTTCATAAACTGACACGCCTCACCTGTTTGAATGTAAAATTTAAATTTTTTATAATACCAATATGATATTTAAAGTTTCACTTGAAGGGCATTCTCGATGTTTCGGGCCAGCTGTCGAAGAAGAGGGCAAGGACACGGATTTAAATAACAATTCGATAGCTGACTGTCTTCTTTGCTGCAATGATTCCAGTGTCTATACCTGTACTACTACTCCTAAATACATAGTACCTAATAATACAATAATATACAATTGCACGCACTTAAAATTTATTGACATGCAATAGTCGATAATATTCTTCAGCAGTTCAACTAACACGTGGTTGTGATAAACTAGGAAAACTTTTTGTAATAACAAAATATGGACTTATAATTTGATAAAATACATTTTTGTAAAATCGGAGGAAAAAAATGCAAATGGTTTCAGTTTTTATAACGAATAATTATTAGTATAATGCCTCTCGCAGGGTGATTATTGTCATTTTATTATTTGGGAGGACTAAAAAGATTGCACCGATGAGTATTATCAATAAACCATAGAATATCGATGTACCGAATGGCATACACGTTATAAGTTATAAGTTAATGTTATTATGTGCTTACCAATGATATTATAAACAATATACATATAAGCTATCGGTTCAACACTAGTGTCAGTTCAACGGTGTAAAAACGTTAAGAATTCCGTGACCATTACTAAAGTGACGAGCGGCGTATCGTGATATTATAATTTATAATATATGAAAATTATACAAGTTGTTGTAAATATGTATAATATAATACATTTGTGTATGTGTGTGTGTGTGTGTGTGAGAGGAATGGAATTACCTATAGTAATTTCATAAATCTGCGGGCGAGGACGACGACAACGGACCGTATTATTAATAAAATTATATTATTGTGATTATTATCATTGTCGTACGTGCGACGACACCGTATGGTTGCGGGTCTTGGCCCTCATTTCCGGTGCGAGGGCGCAGAAAGGATCGTTCGCACGTGAACAAGGTCGCAGCCGCATTGCGGTCCATCGTCTCTCCTCAAAGACGAGCGGATTCCTTTAGCTGTGCGTACACGATATGATATCCACTACATCCCAGCTTGAGATCCCCTTCCACGCGCACCGTCCGAGTCGTATCGTTCTGTTAGGTATATATATATATATGTATACATCAATTATTATTATAATATTGTCCTACCATATCCGTTCCGGACGATCGTCGATAAAGACCCGCCGCGACTGTTCGGCCGACCGTTCATTTCGCCGTGTACCCGCACGGTGTCGTCGCACACGGTCCGTTTTCCAGCCGGAGAATAACGAAAATTGTCTCGCCGCCGCCGGTAGTGTCTCTCGAAACGAAACGAAACGCCGATCAGATCGCGGATAACTACAACGCGAAGCAATAACGTCATGTAGTTCTCGACGCGCATCGAATTATGTGCGAGGAAAAAATATCACGTTGACACATACATTGTTATTGCATTGCGGTATACGTCTCAGGATAATATAATATGTTATTATAATAACACACGTGTCGCGTCCGGGAATTATTGTACTATTATTATTATTTTTTTTTTTTGTTTTTTTTTCCTCCTCATCCTCCGTCCGCGGATCACACGTTCTTCTACGACCACGCAGTACAAGACGACTCCGTCCTGCCGAGCGGTGGAGCCATGCGACTTGACAGGTCGTTGACGGCGATCTGCGTAGCATTGGCGACGTTAGGGCTCGCCAACATCGCGTGCACGTCCAAAAAAGTGAGTGCAAAAACAATCATATATTATAATATCGAGAAACATATATTATGAATTATATAAATGATTTTAACACGAGTTGCGGTTTTGGTTATAGCATATATTATGTATTATCATGTTAGAATTCAACGAGTTCATAATAGGAATACCACAATAATAATAGCCACGATATTTCGGGAAAAATGAATTTTCGTTCATTTTCATGGGTTTTTTTTTTCAATGCACAACGAATATATTTACAAAATAACATCATCAACTCACGTTTCCGTAAATTTTTGAAAATGTTGACCGACTAAAAATTTGACTGCTATTACGTATAGAGCTTATGGCGCCTATATGCATCTAGTTCGGAATCTAATATATGGAAATATCGATTTTCGTACATTTTCTGCATTACAAATGTCATCGAAAAAGCCATAAACTATATTATTATGTATGAAATATTAGTATACTTGTATATTTTAATCTCACCAGTAAAACGGATGAGTACGGAATAAAACAAAAATGTAATAGAATATTATTATGATTTGTTCAATAGTTGTGTAAATAAATCTGCAGCGTTACTGTCACAGCTAGTGTTAAATAATATGAACGGCAGACTGTTGTCAAACACTCGTATAATTCAAAATTTGGCTTATTAGAGAGTTACGCGCGATATGAAGCACTGGAATTACACGGTTGCTAAGCATTTACAACTATTAGACACCTGTGTTTTGTATAATGCGTCGAAATAATCTAGAATAATGGCATGGTATTAACAAAAGTTATTGATGCATTGATGTTATAATAGGAAAGCTCGCGTAGTGTTAATATAACGTGGGTACTATAACACCTTTCTGTTCTCAGAATTAGTATATTTTATAACTTGTAACATTTTCATTTAACAAATCAAATAATACTCCATACCTTATATTATATTCGATACTTACATTATGATTTGTCATACGCGTGACTGTTAAGGTTTTGCTAATTAGTACTAGTGAAAAAATTGTTATAGGTTAGAATATGAAAATGACCGAGTATTACGTAAACGTAAAAAACATAAAATAAAAATCGGTCATTTTATTAAGAATTTAATAATTGTATATAATGAGCGCTCAAAAAGAAATAAAAATTATAAAAAAAAAATTTGAATAATTGATTATTTTGTGAATAAGAATAGATATTGTAATTTAAATAAGTCAAAGTATTGGGTAAAAAAAAAAATATTCCTTTTACTTTGTAGTTTCATTCGACAAAAAATCAATTGTTTTAAATAAATAAATTAAGTAAATTTTGAATAAAAGTCAACTTTTGGATGTATAATAATAATAAACATTACTCACCAAATCTTCATTTGTCCCAGTCAATCAGATCAGATGACAATTTTTTCAATTTCTCTGACATCCCTTTTTGCACCAAAAATATTATACTTAATTTAATATATTTTTACTAACCATATAACCTTTTTAATTTAATTTATATTTTCTCTTTTTAAAAAAAAAAAAAAAATAATGTTTTATTTATTAATGGTTAATACTGTCGAAACTAATTGTATAAGAAAATTTAAAAAAAAAATAATAATAGTAATAATAATAACAATAAAATATTTATAATTATATGAATAATAATACCGATATAGGAATATAATAAAATAACACTACTATAATAATTGACTACAACACTGATCATAATGGTAACAATAACAAAAAATAAATAATAAATAACAATTCGTTTTAATTTTTATTTTTTAGTAACCGCATAATAAATTGTGATTGAAAATTAAAATTTGAAATAGTATAATATAATATAATAATATTATATGTTGCAAACACGAAACACTGTAATTCAAATAAAATTTGAGCTTTATCACGCTATGTCCCAACTGAATGCATATTATCCGCGAAGCATTTTGAAAAATAGAGCATGTTCTGTTTAATGCATTGCGCACGCCAGTTCTGCCCTATTCGTACTTTGTAGCAGTTTATTTTATTCGCGTGCATGCATCTCCCGGACTCAGTATTTTAGGACAGCCTTATTCGTTGTTTACAAAATATTTGAGTACGTGATCATGTAGAATTTTAAATAACGAATAACATAATTTATAAATGGACCTAACAAATAAGTGATCATTGAAATAAACAGTTTCGTAATTTTAAGACTACCAAGTGAAGAATATAAATAAGCCTAGTTGATAATTGGATTAATAAAACGTTTGGTACGTATTTAAGTGAGATAATATACTAAATGATAACCGAACATCATAATATCTTATTAATTTTAATAATAATAATAATAATAATAATAATAGGTCTTATATTTACTTTAATATTTATCTACGTTATATAAGTACCTACCTAGATAATATTTTAAGATTTCGTGGCAATATATCTACTATCTACTCACACTAAATTTTCAGGGAGCTAAATATTTAGATGTGTTGTAATATTTTGTTGTAATACACAAGACTAGAAGAATATTAAATCAATGTAGTGGAATCAAATAATTATCATAATATGGAATATATTACTTTATACTAACTGTAAAATATATAACAATATATAACAAAATTTAATGCAACACTATTTTATTTTTCATAAATTAATTAAATAAATAAAAATAAATGCAACATAGTTTTCATATACAAAAATTCTATAGTACTTAATATACTATACCTAATATATTGTACTTTGTATAATTTTAGAATTTGGAATTTTTTGAATACATTTTCTTTAAGTTGATCAAAAAATATTATTAAAGTACAAAGTATACTTCTTTAGGTAGGTATATAAAATTTTATACTTCCGTGTTTCTAATATTTGTAATTTATTTTTCATTAATACTGACATTTTACTTTTTATTAGATAATTATTATGTAGTTTTATGATATTATTAATAAATTTATCCTACTAAAAGGCTTGTTCACTTGGGATATTTTTCATTAAAATAATAATATTTTTCCATCGTTTAAAAACATTTTTGAAAACTATTCTTTTAGATTATGTAAATGAATGGATAATAATAATGCTGAAATATCTTGTATGATTATATTATACTTTGCTATTACATCCGATATAAACATAATCATTAACATTATTTTACAATAAGAGTTTTAGGTACAAGTAGAATTTTTTTTTTTTTTAAGAATATCGAAAACACGAATTTCAAAGATTAATCATGCAAAATATTTTAATTTCATTTGATTATGGATCATTGTTGTATATTTATTTATCAATTTGTACAAATATCATAATTTGGTTATAATTAATAGTAGTTAATAAATATTACTGATTAATTGTTATAACACTAAGAAAAATGTTTCATTAAACTTTCATTTAGCCAAAAGCAGATTACGAAGTTACATTTTAAGTAACAAAGTTGTGTACTTATACTCCTTGTCGGTTAAGTTATTATCTAAAATAAATTAATGCTTTGACAATTCCGGTACCTAATCTTTGTTTAAAAATTTAAATAAAATATTTATAAATATTGATAAAAACCATTATGTATTTTTGGTTGTACCGTACAAAATAAAATATGATTAAAATGTTTATGTATGATTCTGAGCCAATTGTAAACCTATATCATTTTACAAAAAAGTATTTAATTTTATTTCCTAAAATAGTTTTGAGTAAATCAAGGAATACTTCGATTAAACTTTCTTTTATTTTTATGTTCAAACATTTGGGTAGTTAAGCAACACCAAAAGTATTCCTTGATTATTTTATTGAGATATTGAAGACGGGTTTTTTTTTCAAGCAGTTGACAAACAAATAACTTAGAATTAATTATAAACTCCATAAAGTGTTTGTTTTTATTTTTTTCGATCTTTATCAAATAAGTAATTTAAAGATATCTACAAGTTATCTTACTTATTACACTGCTTATTCCATTTGTTTTAGATTTTTGGAAATTGCATATTACACTTTGAATACATTAATTTATCATACAATTTTTTTAAATTATTATCATCTTCTCTGATTGTATATTACTTTCAAAAACATGTATACTATATGTATTTTATATTATCTTAATATTAAATCATATTATTATAATTATTAAAATATTAATTTAAACTAATATTTAATGTAATGTTGTGTTGAATCTTCTTGAGTGAGTCAAGATAAATAACCATCATTATACTGTATTATATTTCTATAAACAAAAAATTGGCAGGTAATTTGAAGGTTGTTTTTATGTAGGCATTTATTAGGAGAATAAAAATGTTAATGTTTCCATCCATTAATACAATTAAAATTGTTCGTTATAAGTATAGGTTATTGCTATCGATAGAATTTCACGAAAATTTTATGATTTCAATAAGTGTAGGTATGTAATACTTTAATAAATAATACTTCATTTAATATTAGCGTATATTATATATAAAGCAAAAGTGTATAAGTAAATTTTTTTTATTATGAAAATTTGTTTTGTCAGAGAAATATAAATGTTGACTTTATTTATTAACTATTAACCAAGGAACGAATTGATGACTAAATATTTCTAATAGTTAATATCGATGTTATTATTAGTTCCCATAGTTGGTCCAATTATATTTTGATTGTTCAATCAAAGTTCAGTGAGCAAAGTTTTTTTTTTTTTTTTGTTCGGCATGGATGGACGGAAATATAGTATTAAAGATTTACGAGATGACATATTTTTGTGGATGAAAATGTTTGAGGCACTAAAATCTACGCACATAGATTCTATGGATTGAAAATCAAGATCGACTTATAAAAAACTATAGTAAAACTATGATCAGCTATTCTGAACGAAAGCTAAGATTTACTCAAAATAAATTTGCCAAAGACTTTTTATTGTTTCGATGCATTTTAAAACAATATTTTATATTATTATAATTCCATATATTATTACAATGCTATTTTTATTTTTTTTATGTTTTTACTTTTATATTCATAAATCATAATGACATAATACTCGTATATATTTTCACTTGTACTACCGGTAAACGTGTTTGTGCATTGTTCAATATTGGATGTCAATAACAAATGTTAAACTTCAAATTAAAAAATTGCCAATATATAACTATAGTAAAAACAAAGCGTTAGTTTTATTTTTCAAAAAAATGAAAAATGAATACTAAACAAATGCTCAATTGTATCTTGTATTTTAGAAATAGGATTATTCGTTTCACATGTGAAAAACAAAACACAAATGAAATATGTTCTCCGGAGAATTTATTAATTTTACTTTTTCATATTTGTTTTTTCAAAATCGTGTTGATTTTTAATCGTATTCATTTTCATTTGTTAATCACAATTTCGGCCTAATACAATTTGTGCTATTTGATATCGATACGGATTGTACTACATACATGCTATTCAGTTCTAGATCATTAAAAAATAAACAGAAATCGTATCGTTTCATTTCTGTTAAGGTAACAATATTGTTACACCAAACCTTTCCAATGCAATATCATAGTGTACAAAATCAGAACGGCACCACTTGGCTTTATAATTGTTAAGTGTTTTTTTTTTCTTCCAAATGTCAATGTCAGTTTAACTCGTAAAAAGTGATATTTAAAAAACAATAGGATAGGCACTCACACGCTGACATCACTGTTAAAGGGGCGGTAACTTTTTTTCCTAAGTGAAACATAATATATTATTAACGCTCCAGTAATTGGTTTTGTAAATGTCTGTGATACGGTTATTTATTTATTTTTTTTTTTTTTTTGCGAAGGAATGAAAGGTTTTGAAAGTCACACTGCATTTTAGGTCAAATAAAATAGTGTCACCCGCCGCAGTAGCAAAACTATCAACGGAATAGGTAGAGAGCTGTGAAACAAAAAATTTAGTCCCAGGGATAATGTAATTTATAAAAAATTATGGTTTTTATAATTCTACTCCACGTGACGCGTTTTTAATTTTTATACAAACAACGAGCATTACTATTATCATCACTTTTGATTCTGTCTACGACACGGTTTGGTGGTTAGGGTATATTATAGTATATATTCTACCTAGGAAGTAATTTTATTTTTTGAATTATTATTTAACTCTCCGTTTTGTACTTTCATTCCACACAACCGTTATGGAACCATCCGTATGGTAAACACTGTTCTGATCGCAAATGATAATACGGCGGCAATAATGTGCTCCATTAGAACGATAAATCCATGACCGCCACAAACCAAAGTAAATCTCGTCGGTACATAATTAGTGCAAAATAGTGTGCCGACAAAAAGAAAAGCACACCGTGATAAATGCATATTATTCGTCTTCGTCTTCGAACTGTTTTTGCCAAACATTTACTGAAACTTCAGGCAATATAAACGCACGACAGTGACGTGTGACTACTACCTACATTTTTTGCAGTCAAAATATATTTTGTCGAAAAACACAGTTTTAGAGTTAGACAAATCGGCTTCTTAACGTGTTGTACATGATATTATGAACTGTAATCACATGCGTATTAAGAGTGTATTATACAGTTATACTAGGAAGTATGATCTTAGACATTTACCAATTCATGCATTTAACAGTTAAATGTGAAGTTAAGATTTTAACTCAACTTACACTAGTTACACAATTAATGTACATAAACATTATACAATTATACATTTATTGTTCCGAGCCTACTGTTTTCGATACAATATATGATGTAGGTACTGTACTATAAATAATTTTGTTTTTTTGTTCGCGTACGTACAGCTAGAGATTTTAAATTACGAAACACAACATTATAAAATTCTATAATATATAATCGATGTGTTACGCATTTTATTTTCAGCAAAAGCGTCAGCTTTTCCGTGAAAACGTATTGCCATATTTTGGTGGTAAAATACCAGATTCTGCATTCGAAGCGGACCGCTTAGCATTAAATATGTTGAACAAAGAAGGTATATCCGTACCCGACGGTATTCTGTTCGAAGCCAGACCAAAAGAGTCGTTTCACCAAAGCCAACGGAACGACCCGGAGCTATTCAAATCAATAGTAAAAATGATCCATACGTCCGACGGAAGGTAAGCCTTACACGTGTATCCGGGTGCTCTGGCAACGTGAGGTCGTATCAAAACGTTTCCAAAAAAAAAACCATTATTTTTTTTCTCCGTCAGTTATGTGCTGTATGAGCATATTATATATATTATAAAATATAATGACCTTATAAAATGTTCAAAAGAAAAAAAAAATTGCTTAACGGTTACTTTCATTTTTATAATGTAAAAATTTGATATACCTATTTTAACAATATTACAAGTAGGTATATTAATAAAAATATATCGGTGCATTTTATAATTTTATTACATTAACTGGATGTTTTTTCGAGTGAAAAATAGATGAATACCGAGTAAGTATTTCTGAGTACAAAAGGCTTATGTGTTATCGTTTTTCACGTTACGTTCATTCTTATACACCTGTTTTCTTATACTATATAATGCAAGTTGTTATTTTATATTACGCAATATCTTAAATATTTTTAGACATTATTTCGTCGAGGTAAGAATACAGTTTTTGATAAAGCGTAACTCCATAATTATTAATATGAAATAATTAAATCTATTTAATTATTTCTTACGTGTCTTTATTATTGTGAAAATGACAAAGTAAAAAATATACATACGTGGGCATTTTTAAATGTTTTCTTTGTTTTATTCAATTATAATATTTTTGAATACTATGGATATTTTACTATAAAATATTTTTAATTAAATTAAAACTAAGACAAAGTACTTAGGTAACATTAAGGTGAACTTAATAGTTCATATTATTTTATTTTTTTTTTATAACTTTTTATAACTCGTACTTGCTCAGTTCAACACTTATAACTTAATGAATTTGAATCAATAATTCTTAATTGTTTTGTCAGAGAAAAAAATTGATACTAAATATAATTTTTAAATAATTATTAATAAAAGTTTGTTTTTATCATATTTTGTAAAAATTAAGATTATTAATCAAACAAAATATTTATATCTGAATGTGGTCGAATCTAAATCGACTTAGAAAAATATAATCTTTTTTTTAGAAAAAAAAAAGATTTTCCTTACATTAAAATATCTAAGCTTAGGTTTTTAAATTTGCAATTTTTACATTTGTATATCAAATAACATTTTATACAATTTTGTCATATCTGCTTATACGTGGCTATTAATCAATCATACAAAATAAATTATGTTTAAATAATAAGTCAAGTTAATGAGTTGATTGAAAATGTTGTGCATTGGAATCTACGGCTACTCCGAAAAAAAATATAACAAATATTGATCCATAGTTATTTTAATGCACCGATCAAAACGGGTTCTTCATTAATAAGTATATTTCTACTATTTCGGGACTATGTGTCGTGTAGTCGGATGTACAGTTTCAAGTGTTATTTTCTGTTTTGACTTTAGGTTTATTCCTTCAGAAGGTCAGTATGAGCCTGAACACGAGGTGGAGTCGACATATAAGATCTGGTTACCCTCAAATCTACAGAATTACCAATTGCCAAGGTTTAGGCCTCAGCACGAATCACTGCACCTGCCAGTCCATACGCAGATATACGAAAGCAGATTTTCAATCACTCATCCGGGAGGACAACAGCTGCGTGTTCCTTTTTATCCGATACCACAGGTAAATAATTTTCAACGATAAAATATTTACATTGCACTTTATTGACTTTTATTGTCCATTTCTTACCGATGTACATATCAGCTATTTTCATATCGTAGGTAATTTTAACAATAATTATTTTGGTGCTATAAACATTATAGAAAAAAATGGAACAAACGGTTATGTGTATAATTTTCGTAACTCATTATATGGCATCGTTACAATTTATAATACTTATTTAAATACCTGGATACCTGGTGAACAATAATTTAGCGACCGTAAAATCAATGCTTTTGTAATTTAGTATTAAATAATATTTTAATTTAAATAGGCTTAGTAGTGATACAATATTGTGTCTGTCATACAAACGCTTTATACGATTGTAATTTATTTTAATGTATTGATCAAAGTTTACGGGTACCTACTGCATCAGCAGATTAAAACATAATATCACTTTAACATGTTATTATTTTATTCCATTATAAGTTATAACATGCTTTTATTGTATTATAATTTTTGAAAGGTTTGGAGCAAAAAGTACACATTTTTGTACATATTATGTTTGTTCCGCGTATATTGTACTTTTTTTTTTAACCAAACTTTAACCACAAATGGAAAACTCATTTAAATACTTATTTATGTATATAAATATACGTTTAGTAAGTACCGTTTCAATTGATCGTTTGCATGTGAATAAACCTAATTGAAAATCTGCAATTTTTTCGTAGAGATCGAGATATCTGATGTCATATTAAAAAAACTTTGATTTATGCATATATTATATTATTATTATTAATTTTCTGTTGTCATATTATATTCTTCTTAGGTATTTCATCTTGGTACTTCGAAATATTTAATTGTGTAAGATGCAAATTACCTAAGTTACCAAATTACATAAGGCGCATAAGGAGGAACATAATTTCACATTTTTATAAATGGTACAGCCTTTAAAATGTAAATTTTGGAGAAATAATAAACACATTTGAAGTTAGAGGAGAAATTATAGATACCTAGTTGCTTTCTAAAGTTAACGGTAATTTGATTCTGAATACTCGTATCATGACCAATAATTGAAGCACATAATATTTAAAAGTAATCCTAATTTTCTACATCAATAATTATTAACATTCGTTAATGACTCAAAAAAATAAGTTAATCAACTTAAAAATAAACTCAAACGTACATAAACAAATAAACCTAAGTTTTGATATAATATATTCAATTTCAGGATCTAAATTATCTTTTAATAAGCAATCATGTGGAATATTTATAATATTATATTCACTGTACAGCAAAATTTATTGAAAAATAAAAATTATAATTTCTTGTTAAGTTTCAAACGTTTCGCGTACAGGTTTTTACCTATATTCTGTATTGGTTGAGAAATTATAAGCAAATAATGGTGTATAAAGTCTCAATTATGAATTAAAAAAATTAAATATAAAATAAATGTTGTATGAAAAAAAATTAATTTTACATTTTATAAAGTGAATTTCGTGGTTTTTAACTATATTTTGTCTGATGTTCTAAACCCTATTCGGAATTATTCTAAAGATTATCTCTATAAAATAATATATACGTTTGATTTTCTATTCAATGAAACTTTTTGTGCATTCTGTCTAACAAAAACAATAAATTCATTTGAAACAAACACAGCACACATCCTTGTAGTACCAATATATTCCACGCTCAACTAGAAATTCCATGGTCGAAAACAATTATATAAAATGCATCGACTAATATAAATATCATATCCTTTTTCATTTCAATAGGACTTAGGTAACAATAGCAATGTGGAATATAAAAATTAATCATTCAATTGAAATATTTATAATTTTTCATCGAAAAAAAAATATTGTTTAAGTAATTTTCACAGATATTATTTTGCTTTGATATAACGAAATAATGCGATGCAATTTTAAAATGTTTACTATCATCAAAATCATGGACCAATTTATAAGTTTATTAAAATGTGACATCTAGAAGTTTCTTGTGTAAATGAGATATAAACATTATGCAATTACCAATTAATATTTTTAGAACTCTAGCTGTAACAGCGTATCTAGATACAATATAGTTTAACCATAAAAAATGTTATTGTTTGGAAAATTTATTTTTTAATTAGAATATTAACTTAAACAAATCCAAGAAACAATCGGATTTCATTCTTCAAAAAAATTACTATATTAAAATTAATGTTGATTGAATTAGGCATTAGCATTAATTTCAGTGATCTATTGAAGTAATTTTTATTTCGATAACGTTTAAAATAACAATAATACATAATTGGTTCAGTATACGAATGTATCCTCGATAGTGTTTAAAGAACTTGCAATAAACAAATGATGCATGTTAATAAATAATATTAGAAGAACAAAATATTTTGTTCAAATAAAAATGTTTATTAATCTTAGCCTTACAGAAATTTCCGATTAGATGTCGCGTGATTTTGTTTTTTTCTCAAATAGTGAAGAGAATAATATGGGAATAATATTACTTCATTGCATAAAAAATTGGTTGGTAAATCAACTGTCTGAACATTATTGTTATATTGTTATATCAATATATCGCTAACATTAAATTATATGTATAGTTACGTACTGTTTGAATAAAGACCGTTTTGTCGTTTCGCAAAATAAAATAATAATAATAAAAACACAGGATGTTACGACTTTGCCAAAGCAACTGTATCAAATTTGAATGAATTCGATATGATATAATACTGTGGACATAATTAATTCACTGGTGAAACACAAAGAATTGAATCATTTTATTTTAATAATATTATTTTTATATATCACCGTTAGTAAATACTGGCATTCCGTTGATTTAATTTTGTCGATGAGGGCGGGGAAATATATGGAAGAATATGTGTAATAGAACGACAGTATTAACCAATAGCAATCAATTGCCCTTCAACACTCGTATAATGAAAAAAACGCATTGTCTTAGTATTCATTTTACACGGGTGTTGAACTAATGGAATGTAAAATTGTTAACTTGTTAGCCAAATGTTTTGCTGTTCTTTTACAAATTTCGGCAAATAGTGAGATAAATCTAAGACAATACCGATAAACGTGCACAAAGAGATTTGAAAATAATATGCAATAATTGATATTGATAATTTTAAGATGGACAATTTTAAAAGTTTTTTTCAAACGAGTATTTAGTCGATGTAAATATTATGTATGTGTTAATAATCGGTAAAAACGAAACAACAACGCGTAGTAGTGTATGGTATGATAAATAATCTATTGAGTATTATTTTATTTTCAGAGTTGGGACGCACGAGATGGTCACATACCCCACATCGATCAGTTTAATCACAATGTTAATAAAGTTATAAATTTTCAACAAAACTTTAACACAGTACAATTGACGAGGTTTGCATGTGATCGATCGGGGAAAATGTATCCTGATCCAGAAACTCAATGCCAGGTAACGTAGTAGGTATCACTTTATTTAAACAGCGCGTTGAAAAATGGATTCATCGGTAATTGGTTTATAATGTGCCGGGGCGCGCCGTTTTGTTTCTTTCGCACTTTGACTATGGCAGCAGCGCATAATCGTACTATGATGTAGTAGTATAGTATATAGCAGGGGTGGCCAACATGAATATATTCGCATGAACAAATACAATATTATATTATCACCATCCAAAATATTTACATTTTATCATTTTTCCAATACGACCTAAGTAATAACGATGGCTTATAGCTGGTACACATATCATTTACATAATATTAGTTCAATATATTTTGTACCGATTGTGTAGCAGAATAATTAAAATCCATAATAATAATAAGTAAATTTTGATTTTTGTTTAATAAGACGAGAGCAGCAAGTTGGCCACCCCTGGTAATACTATCATTGTTAATTTTTATATAAAGCACGATTCTTCTGCAAATATATATATATTTAAGCAAATCGCATCGTTCAGAACAGTATGTAGAAAATGTGTTTTTTTGTTTGTGTTATTGTTCGGCTCAGTATTAAAGTCTATAATAATACACCTTCATCCTGTTTATCAGGATATGAAATCGCGTCATACTTTCTGGTCCTTTCTTTATAAGCGAAATACTGGTTTTTTCGACAAATAAAATATTTTACTATGTTATCGCACCATACGTTTGTATTATACTTTGCAAGTTGTTTTCACTCTCAACACGTCGCTAGTAATTTTACAGTGAATTGCGTTCAACGTAATTACTGTTCTCACGGTGGCTAAAACAAATCTTGTGTATGGTCGGAATTTTTTTATTCTTTGGCATTTCTAATCATTTTTGTTATCTCACCAGATGGTAAGCACTACGTGCTAGAAAATGACATCGAAAGTGACGGAACAGAGTATTAGCGAAATAAATCAACATTGTTACTAGTAATCTCGTTATTGTTATGTTCTTATTATCATTATATTGTTAGGTATTATTATAGCATTTATAACAGTTAAATCTCTGAATTTTGGACACTCACAGAGATGTTCGCTACCTATTGAGAAAAATAAATAATATCGCTACGTAGGTCTCTGCAAAATTATGTTTTATTGACTCGTTAAAAAAACATTTTTCTTAGATGGTTATACTGATAAGTGATTACAAATCGGAAATTATAGTTAGTTTTTACCTATTGCAGTTTTACTCTCAAAGTGTTCATCGAGTCGTAACGATAAAATGTTATCATCGGCCACACAGAAGTATCATATTACACAGAAGTGGTTCGTATTTCTCTGTACAGCTGTTCGTTATTCATATGTCTCTCCGATATTTAGAAGACGTGTCCGTTGTTTAAAAGAATACAACGCATTAATTTCAATGGGGCTGTGTCGGGACCTATATTTGTATACCCGGGATTAAAAACTGTCCGTTATTTAGAGGTGCCCGTTCAAAGATTGTTCACTGTATTATCACGATGATGTGGAAGGCGAAAATTAATGAATTCGCGCACACAGCTATTCTGTCGACGAGTGATCGCGCGGCAATTCGTACGTGGAAATACGCGGTAGCAGTTCATCAACACGAATCATAAACATGGCGGTTTTGTCGGATAAATAAATTTAATTGCAGTCAAAATGAGATTCGAATAAAATAAAATATAGGTACGCGCGTGCGCTTTAATAAAATGTAAAACACCACGAACAACACTCGAACGCGACGAATGATATTAAAATTCTATACCGTAAAAAATAATAATAATACACCAATCATAGTTAATTGCTTTGCACCACCTTCGATGCCACGGTAAATTTTTTACAAAATATTATTATTTTTATCGTCATACGTAATGGTAAATTTACGGAAAATAAACCAATTTTCGCGAAACAAAATTACAACCTAAAACAATATAACGGTAATATTAAAATAATAAATTTTTTCTTTTTCTTTTGACCACACATTGTGTTATAACTGACGCCGTATGTAGATGAACATTTTACTATTTTAATATAGTAATTTTAAAATAATAATTAATGTAATATTTTTTAAAATGTTTTCTATGTAGGTATTATGAATTATAATAAAACGATAACCGTTTACTATGGACGATACTATTTCTACGAGTTATGATTACTAAACTTTATTTAAAAAATAAAAAAATTCCCCGAGTCCCTACGGAATATTATTATTTACCCCTTGATCCAGGAATTAACGATTCCCACGAAATATAATGCAATTATAAAGTTTATCTGAAAGTGTGACAAACTTATCCGCAGTACATTTTCTTCTCTCTATAACAGCGAAAACATTTAAATAAACACGTTTCACAATGAGCAGTAAAAAAAAAAAAACTTATAACCAGCATTTCTCAGAATATTATCAAATATAGATGCGTAGATAAAGAGGTACATAAACGGAAAAAAAAATGTTCACACCACGAAAAACTTTTAAACGCCCGTGGAACTATTATGAAAAAACACCGAATCGTGGCAACTGATCGTAATGGTGGACTCTTTGTAAAGTTATGTTGTTTAAACAAAATAAAACAACATTCTGCATATATATATATATATATATATATATATTGTTATAATATTGTTGTAGATAGATGTATAAGTGAACAAGTCGTGTAAGTTACGAATAAATAAAAAAAATAAAAACCATCGATAAAACCACACATATCATGGCTTTTTACGTACAACGATGACGTAACATGCACCCATTTGTCGTAAAAAAAAATCGAGGATAAAATCATTTTTATAATACCGTTTGATACGTGCGATTTTCTTTTCACCACCACTGAGAACACATTGGGTCTGCGATTAATTCCGTAGAGTTTGACATTACGTGGGTGCATGTTTAAAAATAAAAAAAAATACAATAAAATAAATAAAGACCGCATTTAAAATCGTTTACCTTGAACATATTGTGATTGTTGTGGCATAATGATTCGGAGCAGAGTGGAACGCGAACTCGTCGGTTGTGTAAAATTAAAAAGTGCCTGGTGAACATTAATGGATGTACTTACGAGATCGGTGTGTAGATACTTAAACGGTTTCGGCAGTGGCGTGACGGAGGGGTGCAACGACGAAGTACAAAATACTCTATCGCGACGGTATAAATACGTCATATTATTATTATGAAAAGTAAAAGTAGAAGAAAAAAAAAACATCCGCTCTTAGTATCTTCGGCCGTCAATATTTCGCGTGCGCACGTGCGCCATATTTATTGCATATACTTACCACGGCATAATAGTACACGCACACGCATACACAACTCGCGTAAAACGTATACATTATGTTATAATATAATGACGCGTTGTGTATAATATTTGTAAGGGCTGTGAGCGATTTGGAACGACGACGACGACGACGGCGAACCTATATCATTGCAGTGCATGATATTGTACCGTGATCGGGATTCACCGTTCGTCTCTATTTCCAACCCCCTCGCGGTTCAGTCTCGCACATCCTACTCTCCGACAAATGTAGATATAATATATTACCTAACTTAACGTGGCTTTCACGCCGATCATCGCTATCCTTCTGGCATCCCTGCCGACCCGTTGTACGCGCGAATGGTCTGCGACGACTACCGTATACAATAATGTTAGGGTTTTATTCCGAGGATATTATAGGTAAATCGTGGCAGCGGATACGAGGTAAACGCATTATTCCCAAACGACGACCGGCGACCGAGCGGTGATTTGCTATCTCCAACCCCATCATCACGCGTGACGCGACGCATTCCGACATTACGCTATTATCCCGTCGCGTTCCGGAACGGATCAATGTAACGATGAGGATTTTCATAAATCGTCTGAATCGCACGTGCGGTCTACTTGAATTGGATTTGCAAATTTTCATAATCCCCCGTGGATTAAAATAGAATTAATTATACAAAGATGCGTTGCCGTGTTCATTTACGGAGAACTACTTGAAAAAAACCAATAAAAAAGTCGACGACAATAATGAGTATATGCAGAGTGGGTATTGACGGCGAGTTCAAATAATATGTTTTCAGGATCCCAATTGCATCTTTACATCAATATGTTTTTAAAAAGAACGTATTGATTCTCCTACGTTGGGCCGTGGTGACAAGACAGCAGGCGACTGTCAGTTAAAACGTTTTTTTTCTACATAACTATCACTTGCCTTGCCGCTAGCCACGTCACCGTACTAATGCCGTACGTAGTACATTAATATCAAATTGAGTAGAACCAGGCGGTTGTCGTAGAAAGTTAAATATTTCGTTAAAGGAAAATTTTAGGAATTTAAAGGAAAAAACTATGAGTATATATCTAAGTAATACAAAAAAGTAGCCTGTTTGCTGTAACATATAAACACTTTGCACTAAAAGAGTCTAATATATCCATGAACAAGAAGTTTAAGAAGGCCCGGAAGATATTGTCCATTCTACATGAAACCATCACTAATATTTTACAACTAGTATTTGGATCTATTTTGAACATATGATTACCGATTTGAAACTTTATAATTTCATCAGGAAGTAAAACTTTAGAAGTCTATTTCTCTGACACGACAAAATTAAATTTTTAAACTTTTTTTTTTCATTTGTTCGTGCTACGTTTTTACTTTTTGTACTATCACTCCTGCATTTGTACTGGGTTATTTATACCTATTATGCCATTGATTACAATACTAGTTAATAAATTAATATAAATAGCATATGGTAATTATAACCAATGCTTATACCTATCAACTTTTAGGTATAATTGAAACATAGAAATGTAATTTTCCGATTACTCTAATTATAAATTATTATTAGCTATGATAGAAAACAAAATAATTACATTTCAACAAACTTTAAGTATAGATTTTAATAATACGTAATTGTGATGACTGATGACTAATAACAATATAATAATATGGTAAATAATTTTCTTTTACTGAACATTAATTATTAGTTAATCTAATTTACAAACAAATACATAACAAATTTAAAGCAATTTGTATTATCTTAGTATACTATTATTAAGATAAACCACTTTTACTGATTCTTGGAAAAGGTTTTTGGTAGATATCATGGGGCACCATCATCAACATTATTGCTATCTTGCAATGGTTATGATAATGGAGGACGCCTGATATTTTTGCGTGTGGAATTGTTGTTACCACCTCTTCTTATACCTCTCCTGCCATTTAATACCCGAACAAACGCAGGCGTAACTTTTAATGTCAGCTGTCTTTGTTCTTTAATTTTACCTCCAGTCGAATCGCATATCTTGGTAATATAATATAATAATAAATATAATTGGTAATAAAAAGTCCAGAGCAAGACATTGGGAGGCAGTTTGAATAAGAGCTCTACAAACAGGACAGTTATATTTTTTCTTATCAATCCATGTTCTAATATAAACTGCACAGAGAGCATGAGTGCAATCTATAGTCACAGGTTTGCACATTAAATCACTACAAATAGGACATTTTAATTCATTTTCTAACTGGGTGTAAAATTGTTTTTTTTATTTTTTCGGATGCTCTTTGTTCTATTGAATCGTCCGTTAATTGCAACATTAACGCAGGCACTTGGCTGGTAATTTTTTGATTGATTTCTTTCGCTATTAAAGTTCGTGTGCTAATAATATTCTCAATGTTGTCCATCGTGTTTTTTATACCAGTCAATTCAGTTTTAGCTTTATCACGTAATACCAATAGGCTATCTTTTAATTCAATGTTCCCATTTGAAGTTTTGACAAAGTATTGTTATACTTTTCATCTGCATTGTTGACCTCAACAATACGCTGCTCACTGTCTAATCTTAATTTTTTCTGAGGGATAGTGTGTAAGATAAATTTGTATGTTATAGTAATATTTTTGTCTACACCAAAGCTAATGAGATCTTCTTATTGTAATTCTGTCACATGATTTATATTTCTTGGAAGTCTTACGGAATTTAGGAAAGTACCTGAGCTTGACTGCATTTCGAAAAGGATAAAATGATTATTTTCATACTTGACTGAACAGTGACGACGAGATATGAATAGATCATCGATGATGATTGTTGAATCGAGAGAACGTCCGATGACATATTATGTGTCATTCTTGATGGGGATCATTTTGCCATTCGCCACGTTCATTAAAAACGCTTGCGTGGACAAATCGTCGCTGCATGGCCGTTGGGAACACATCACTAGGTTCTTGATATTTCTTAGCACAATATCGTAAACTTGCAAATGGAACGACGACCTAGTCGAGACTCGAGAATAGTTTTACCGGAATACTGACTACATACCTAGAGTCGTAACTTCTTTTACAAACGTAAAATAAAAATTGTGAACGCGTAACGACAAGATTTGGGAAGTCAGTTATATATGTCAATATTGATATGTCTTGTTGTCATCGACGTCAATTGGCTAACATAATATTTTCTTATATTTATTTAATTTCAATTTTCTTAGCGAATTAATACTCTTACAATATCAACATTGTTAAGTTTAAGAACATATTATACCGATGTGACACGATAATGTTAAAGTGGATGTGTTGACGATATGAAAGGACGCGTTGAGTCAAGATGGCGAAAAGTATACACAAAGCACGATATAAAAATTTACAACTGTATTATGAACTATAGACAAGGGTTTAACGTTTAAAACGAAATAACAATGTATACCAATAATTTCCGTATACCAGATACGAGCCAGATACGTATCAGCTAATCAATGTATTTTTATTAATAAGATTCTATGTTATTTGACTATGCTGAAATAAATAAATAAATAAATAATTACACTCGCGCACGCGCATGTTTGATGATGCATTGACACTATTAAATGTTAATATTAAATGTTAAGCAGAAACGCGTTTACAAAAATAATATTACAATAAAATATTATTCATTTTCTCAGTCTTTTTTTCATAATGTGCGCACGAGGACAATAAAACCGTCAGGTTTCGCCGACGTTTGTACGCGTTGTACAGCGCTGTACGACGTATATCTGTCGAGCGTTTTTGAAAACCCGTAACGCTCATATCGATTGTGAATGAACTCGCGATCATATACTCTCCCCACGACTGATTTAAATAAAATTATTTTCGTTCCCGTAAATGCTACACATTTATATAAAATTTAAGTGGTTTCGGAGAAATCAGGTTCAGAGAAAAATTATCCAAAAACGGAATACCCTCGACCATTTAAGTATGCAGATAAATGTAATCCTAACGAATGAAACAGATTTTTTTTGTTGCAATTATCAACTTTATATACATACTTATACTACGTGGTGTTGACATATGCGTTAAGTGAAAATATGACGTATATTGCTGCGATCGTTGTATTCGTGATATCGATATGAGCTGGTCAGGTTATGTCCTTATCTATATAGGGTGGCAAATCAAAGTCGGCGTTTACCGAAGAATATATTGTTCTCTTATAAGTACCGTCAGAAAATGTGATGCATATAAGAAGATTAAAGCATTTTTACTGCTTCAAAACGTGTCGTCAGACACAAAAATAAATAATAATAAAAAAAATAACCCATTATCGTTAAATCAATACGTTTATCATTCCATTCAGAATCTAAAACAGTGCGCGTACGTCCAAAAGTGTAGCGTAATATCGAAGCAATAACAGTACTTTCATACGAAATATTATTATTTATATAACTACGCTATAATATATTAAATAATAAATTGATAAATATATTATAATATCCTATCAATTATATTCTGTTTTTTTTTTTAAAAACATACAACTCTCTCTCGTGTAGATTGATAATATAATAAAAATAACCATTTTGATATTACAAACAATCGTAAAATTTACTAATCGAAATAAATGTCGTTGCCTATCACTAGAAATAGTACTATAGTTATACACACACTGTATAATATAATAATTTGTACTACGGTACCAGAAATAAGTATCAGATCATTATTATTCACCGACGTACTCCTACGAACCTTTGCTGGGCCATAAAATCACCATTAATGTAAGTTAAACAATATGTCTCGATAATAGGATACGGTGGTTACAGCATCGATGTGTTATATCTATAATATATATTTAGTAGTTATCCCTCGAAAATTACATTAGATGTCCGAATGTATTTCGTTAGATCTGACCCCGCATTACTCTTGTTTTGGAACATGGCCATCTTCAAAAAAATAAATATATGATAAAAGGGCTTTGGTCACAGGATACTTGATTTTAAGACTCATATCGTGTACATCTAAAATATTGTTGGCTAAAGTCCGAAAAATTCTCATGAATAAAATATCTCTTTAACGTTTAAGAGATTCATAACGAGAGTATTTTAAAGACGAAGCTATACAGTGTGTTTTCAAGTTGACAAAGCCACTGGTACTTGATTTTAATGATTATTTTAAACTTTAAACTCTAATAACATCTCTTTCATTAAATACACTCACCTAAATTGGTAAAAGCTCCCGTCATTTTGCTTAAGGAACCCCAGTATTTTCGTATATTTTGTTTGATGAAATGAAACGATAATTAAATGCTTTTGTTTTAGTTCATTTAACTAGAATTATTATTGTTTCCAATATATATGCTTGGAGGCAGTTTAAGTAATTTTATTGTTACAAAGTGATGACATACGTAGTATAGTTAAAGATTTATAATTACACACTATAAGAACCCGATTATAACAAATATATGAATGCAATAATAATGTATTACGTAATATATAATATATAATATAAAATACAATGTAATAATATAATTTTAGTCCACCCAATAAAATATTACCATTAAAATAAATAAATAGAAAGATAAGCACACAAGTCCACTGGGTGGTTTTCTTTCATCTCCAATCGTCTATCAGATTGGATACTGGATATTCAATAAGGGATTTATCATAATAAGTAGGTATAACATACGTTGCACCTTGTATATTATGTCTCAATAATATAAATCATTTGTGAATAAATTGAAAAATTGATAAATTTAAATATTATTCTGATCATAGTTTTGATTTTATAAATAATATTTTATTTATAATAAAAAAAATCCACCGTTACGACTATCACATATTTATAAAATAAATTATAAACCTTTTATTGCAATAAAAGTTTAAATAATAAATAATTTTAGCAATATAACCACCAACTTCTATTAATTTATAAGTTTTTCAATGTCTAATATATTTTAAATTTAGAGAATTTTACCATAATAAATAGTAATAATGAGATTTATAAACATAAAAACGAATGAGTTAATGATTCGAAATTTTGAATGATTTTTCTTCGCATAACATGATTAGTAAAAACACTATTTTCCAGCACTCAATTCGTGTTTATTATTTTGCAGGTTTTTCATCTATGTCATTACAATGGATTTAGAGAGACGTTCGTTTGTCCAGAAGGAACAAGATATGATCCATCAGTGAACGAATGCAGACCATGGTACATGACGCCATGTTTGAACATGCGTATACCGTTCTAACTCAACACATCAGTTATTATAATAATTTATTTTCAGCATAAGGTCGTGAATATAATTTCTGACAAATTCTGAATTAAATTTTATTTATATAGGATAAAATAACTTAATGTCTATGCATTTTCCATCTAAGTATTCTAATTCAAATAATTAAAATTTGTTGGATTAAATGCATTATTTTGAGTCGTATTGTTCAGTAATTTATATAATATTAGAAGAAATGATAATATTTGATCATGCGTTTTACGGTATACATTACAGATGAAATTACACATACTTAAATATTATAATATTATTCACATTAATGCCTATACTGACAATTTTATTGAAACTTGATGGTAAGAGAAATTAGATCATTCAAAACATGACATTAATTTTAGACAATATTTAAATTTATAGTGGAGCATTTGTTCACTCGATTTGTTCACTTTGGATATTTGCGTCTTGCTTTTGATAATCAAAAAAATTCTCATTATCTAAAAATTAAATTACAATGAGTTTTGGAATTGATTATTACTTAGGATTAGATGTTAAATGAGAGTGTTAAAATGATAATGGTAATTTCTATAGATGTTTAATATCATAATTAATACCATAGTTAATAACTATTAATAGTTAGTTAAACATTTTATTAATCTTGTGGTTTTCCAGTATTTTTCAAAAAAATATCGAACATCTTGTTGTGCTTTGTTCCATATAATATACACGTGGGTTAGAATGGTTAGATGAAATAATATTATATATTTATATTTGTATTAATTCTGTCATATTTAGAATAACTGTATTGATTATTGATTATTCTTAAAGTAAGAGTAACATGAACATTATAATCAAAAATAATTTTAATTAGATTTCTAATAACCAAATTAAATAGCTAACTATTTTAGATATTTTTCGCTTTTTCTGTTTTTAAATGTTAGGTATGATTTCGGTTTTCTATAAACGAGTACATATTTAGTCAATAATAAGATTTATAAATAATACAAAATCAAATATTTTGGTTAAAATCGAAAAAAGAGTTTTACTGCAATCGTACTGTATAATGTATGTACATTTATTTATTTTTTTTTTTTATTACTTGTAGGTGTTTTTTCTTTATTTATTTTGTATATTCTTTTATCAAAAACTTTATTAAATGTATATTTCTAGATTACATAATAGTTTATCGAATGTAATATAAATCATTATCATGATGTAAGCCACAATACCGCTTACACATTACACGATTAACTCTAACAGTGTTTTACCAATTACAAAATACATAATAATTAACAGAAATAATGTATAGTGTACTTACCTAAAATTAGTCGTTAAGCAAAAAAAATTAATTCTAGTCGCGTAATAATGCCATATCATAATATAATCATGTGTAATGTATCATACATAAGTAAAGTATGTATCTATATAATGTATAATCATAAATTATAATATATATTTATATGTATAAAGTTTTCAATGCATTTATGCAATATTTTTTTGGAGGTCAATGATCGCTGCCGTTTTGGGCCTTCAGCTGGGCATTTTTGTTATGTTAATATTTATTTAATTTCTAAATATGTAGTTGTAAGGCTGTGAATATATTTCTTACAATAGTAAAAATTTAATCGTCAAAAGTTAAATTATAATTGTATGAATAATATTTTTAACTAGATAAACACAATAAATAGTCGTTTAGACATTATATAGCTTTAAAATTGACTGTAATTTCTTTCTTTTTACACCATGTTAATATATGACTACATTAAATCAACTTAATGTAGGATCAATATATTGTACGCCATAAATGCAATCGACGGGGTACTCTGATATTATTAATAATAGTATTTATAATCAATATTAATATGTATTGTTATTTGTTTCACTTGTTATTTTATTAAACAAATTATTTTATTAATTGGAAACTTAAAATAATATAATACATATGCTGTTAAGTTGACTAATTAACTAACTAGGTATCTGTATAATACTTATACATTTTAAAAAGAATTCTTTAATTGATCAAAATTAAATATGAAGCCAATAATATTATGATAAAAGCATAAATAATGAAATACTAATAATGTTTAGTTGCTGTATCAATTAATTAAAAAAAATATAATTTTTCTATTAATTGAAAAAATCTGAAGTTGGTTTCAGTGTTTAAAAATGATTTTATTTTATTTAAACATTTTGGTTCAAGATTATACCTACTTTAAAACTACCAAAATAATTCATCCCCATTACCTGCGTACCAATTAAAATGTCAAAATGTATTTATTCAAGTGAAATCCCACCGGATACATAGAGCTGATGATTATTTTTTTTCGATTCACTTCTCGGGATTGATAGGAGCATATATAAAAACTATATACATATATGGCTTATTATAATCGTATATTACTTGTAAATATTGGAAAATAATTATTTTACTTACCAATTATATCTTTTACTAAAATACTAAATGCTTTTCGTTTGCATTCGTAGTCAAATTCAGATTGATATTGATTTTCACCGTATGGTTTCATAAATACATTTTCAATTAAAATATTATAATTGGACAAATAATTTTGATAACATTCGTATATTTTGGAACCTTCAGTATGTTTTTGACAAATACTTTTTATTAACACATCATGGTAATAATCAAGCTGACCTCAATGATACTTGGCCAAATTAAAATACATCACTGCCACAGTATCAAATAATTAATAAATAAATAATTCAATAAACATAATAATTATTCTAATTTCATTAAAATCATACATATGTTTTCTTATTAAAATGTTTATTTACATCTTATAATTACTGAAACACTGAAATTATGATTATACTCACTAAACATTAATTATCCCTGTATCGATAATAGTTTTCCATAAAAACCCTTAAATATGTATATAAAATCAAGCTGAACAAATAAAAAATGGTTTTTGATTCATCTGTAAGCGCAGTTCATAGAAATAATGTTCGTTCAAAATGCCAAATAGATAAACATTACGAATTAGTGAAGTATTGGTACTATTTTTATTTTTATTTTTTTCATTGATGATATATTTTGTATTAAATTTTAGAGTTTTTAAAAAATCTAGATTTCAATTTAGTTAAAACGATTTTTATTACATTATATATATCTACGAATTTTGATAGTCTACAAAATCGTGTAATACTGTGTAATGTATTAACGATTAATAGCTGCATTTACCAATTATTTGCGTGCTCAAATCGAAATTTAAGTATCGCAGTATAGACCGTTATTAAAGTCTAAAGACGAAGATACATATAATTATATAGTTTACAAATAAAAATAATTATAATATTTTAGTATTTAAATTCAATTACGTTTTTATGGAAGACATTTTTATGATCCTCGTTTGGTAGACTTTATGACAAGAGGGGTGATATTTTTTTCCGTAATTGGTTGCATAGAAATATATCGAAAAAATTCAGAAAAAAAGTATCCGGAAAATTATTTGGCTCAATAACTCCAGGGTGTTTACAGAACCGTTAGTAAACTCAATGCTGTTAGCGGCAGACAATACATTGACAAATAAACACAGTAAACGTTTTAACTTTTTTTTTCTTTTTTATGAAAGTGAATTATTTAATCAGTTTTCTGAAATATTAAAGAAGAAAAAACAATTTGACTTCTTAAGGACTTTTTGTATTCCGTGTTTTCGCATTGGCCGAGCCGCATTTTTATGCAAACGACACGCAAAACTAAAAATTCACGGAACAAAGTCTAAAACTACATGGACTATTCTTGAACACTAATTTAATAATCTGTCGACGAAACGTGTGTTTAACCATCCGCATTAGTTAACGCATTTGACTTTCGGCGAACCAACAAAGAAACTTGAACGTAGTGGCGTTCACACACGCGTTATATTATTACGGCGTCATTTCTCGTGTGAAGTTATCAATTGATTTAGCGCGTAGTTTTGTGATAAAACAACAACAATTTACAGTAGAGCCGATGGCACAAACACCCCAAAGGTGATGGTACAAGTCGCGCATGAATGCAGAACTTAACGAAAGCAAATAAATTTCAATGTGCCTTTTAATTAACGATAAACGTATAATATGACCCTTAGGGGTTTTTCCTCGAGTATTCTTCAACTGCAATACGAGTATATTGCCATAAACTGTTGAAACCGTATGCAAAGATATTATGCATGCAAATTGTTACGAAAAAAAAATCACATATTTCCAAACAGTTTATTAAATTATTTTAAAAGCAAAAATAATATAGTTGGTGGGACTTTTGGCCGAATGGACTCAGGTCAATAATATTGTCTTTTTTGTCCTTGTAAAAGCATTGTTGTACAAAGCGCATCTGCGAACACGTGAGCACGTACAGTACCGTCGAGTAGTGAATTTCGAAGTACTATATCTGCAACAACACATGAAAATATTTCGCTGTTTCCGTGCAAAAAACGGGTGAAAAATATTTGCACATGGATGTCAACCAAACGTTAGTAGGTGGTTATGTTTGCGTGAATATCAGAAACGCGAGCATCCGTCATCTGGTATAATCCAGACAGTTTAAATATTTATAACAAACGTTTAATCGTTCAAATGTTGATCCTAGACTCATATAAACTCCTTAAACTATTAACAGTTATTATTGTTTCGATTGGTGGAAACCTGTTAAAGTTGATTGTAAATGGATACAGTGACATAATATTATTGTAGTGTACACTTCCTTCACGTAGGCACTTCCTTCCAATTTGAACGATGTAGGTTGGAGTGTTTTCAAAAAATATTGAAAAACCAATGGCATCACACGAACCCGAACGCCCGGACAAGGAGAAACACTCAGACATCATGCATGGATGTATATTTTCTGCCGTAAACTGTTGATAAAACATCGAAACGGTACGGCGCGCGGCGTCATGATAGTATTATCATTAAATTGTTATCCTATTACGATGCTATAAATGGCTTGGCGTGCAGGAGCAGGGCGTTGTAGACGATAAACGCCGGAGTAATATTTATGTTTGATTCGAATTCTCGGCCCACGCGCAAGTCGGTCGCTGCTGGAAAAGTGGAATAAGCCCTTTATAAAGCGGTGCATTATAGACTATAATATAGTCGTCGTAGTCGCCGTTGGGTAAAAATTATAGATTTTATCCATTCACCAGAGACCCGGCGGCATCTACATGGACCGCCGTGTCCGTACGTAGTAATAATACCATCGTAGTAATCGTCTCCGAACGGATCTAAATGACGTTTTGACGTTTAAGCTCCACCGTCACGTCGTCAACAATGTACATAGGTAGGTACACTGCTGTTACACGTCAACGAGACGATCCGTCGTCTGACAAGGACTTAGGTAACAGTTACCCCCTTGTTCCGCGTCATCATCGTCAATTTGGTATCGTCAATGTGTAAAATACTCCATTATTACTGTCATGAACATTATTATTGTACGGTTCCCGGTCGATTTTCAAGAAGGTTATCCCTTTGCCAATTAGACACGTATTATTGCGGTAGACGACAACCGAAACTCCGCCACAATCCCATATAAGTATCTACTCGACATAGTAGCCATCGACCATTTTTTTCGTGACGCACATCTTGTGTACGCGATTACAACAATATGGATAATATTATTGTAATAAGGTTATCGTGCGTCATTGTACCCATTCGGTAAATACAAATGTTGGTTTTCTGAACATTTTGCCATTTGATATGTTTACATGATATAAACAATAAAAAGATCAAAACTACAAACCAGGCAATAATATTTTAAAACATCACTCCATGTTCTATAAAAAATAGTATCTTGAAATCTATGTTAGTTATTGAAATGTCGAATAAATTCGTTTCAATCATTATTAGGAATACCACATGGTAATCTGGATAAAATATGTCGCAGTGATTTGGTCGAGTCCAAGTGAATTGAAAAGTTTTTGTCGATAAAAAGAGAGCGATTAACTTTAAAAAAAATCTTTTTTTGAACCCTTACACTGCAGTACTTACGCGATCAAGATGGTCTAGATTTTGTTCCACGTAAAGCACTATAAAGATTAAATTATAAGGTGTATATCGGTGCGGAAAAAGTTGAGATCCACTCTTACTACTTCAGCAAATAATACGTCACGCTCCTGTATCCACACAAACGTGTACAAAAAAAAAAAAAAATATGTATACATATATACTTAAATCTATGATTTATAGAGTACCTCTTACGAAACCAATGAAAATGTTGTATTATATTATATTATAATGGTAAACATTGTTTTTTCTGATTAAGAAATGAGAATTATTTACGACTAAAACTCAAAAGTATATAAAAAATTATTATTTTGTTACAAAGAATGAATGTTGTCATGTCGTCGTGGTAATTTTTTTCTCGTGCTATTAAATAGTTATTAATTATGTATTTAAGAGTTTTCAATTTTCTTCTAAAATGAGTATATTTTCTTGAGATAAACAATACATTTGAGTATTTGACATTGTAAAACGATGAGTTCTCGGAGAGTTTATAATATAATTATGATTTAATGATAATAATGAATAGTACTAAAGTCCAAAACCTAGTAGCTTTTGTTAGAAATCTATTATTATAAAATCAGAATTATTAGTAATAACAATGAAAAAAAAAGTTATCCAATTCGTATGAAATGTTAAAATAAAATTTGTTTACCAACAATGAAGAGATTAGAAATACACTGATTAATTAATTGATGGTAATTTAATTATGAATATTATGATGCGCAGATAAAATGAATGTATATAATATACAATAAATTAAATAGACTACAAAAAAAAAAAAGTTTTTGCTACAGTTATTGTTAACTATACACACTATTTTAATTGAATAGAAAAAATTAAAATTTTTATTTTTAATGAATTGAAAGAAAATATTCCTTTAATTATAGCGAAAACACAACAATATTTGTTTTTTCTTTCTTTCAAATTCCAATTTGAATCTTGGAACGTTGAATATGTCGGGTTTGGCAATAACGCTTGGTGATTTTCCTCACAAAATGTCATGTCACTACATCTTTGATAGGAAATGTTGTTTAGAGGGACAAAAGAAACACTGACGAAACTTTATAACATTTTTTTACATCAAAAGTAATAACAAAATCCTTACACGCCTGCTGTTTATGGTCATATTAAACTTGTATTTACCGTATTTTTCTTTTTTTTCAGCCAAGATTAAGCTACCTATACAAAATAACGAATGAATCGAGAATATCCGATTGAAAACTTTATGATCATGAGTCGTGGGTTTTTAAGGCGAAAAACGGGCGATATATCGTGATCAAATACGGCACTTTGCGGATACTTGAACGGGTAAGTGATACTTTCATCGTTGAAAGTTTGAATCGCATTACCATAAAGACTGCATGCCGTATAGTAGTTCAAATATAACTTTTGTTATTATTTCTGCCACACGAAGTTACCGACTAAACTGCTCTGTAAAAAAATAATAATAACTGTAACTCGTATAAAACGTATAATATAGATATATTTAACCGTATATCCGTATTGCATAGACCTCGTACGTTGTCGACAGTCATCACTTCGTCAACATATTATATGCAAAGTACCTGCAGAGTACGGTATATTATGTTTATGGAATGCACGTGTGTACACGTTATCACCTCATACGAGTTTTGGAGTGTTTAGTCTTGAAATTGAAATCAAAAATAATTATAAGATCAGATACAATATTATAATATTATATCATTATCGCGTAACTAGAATTAACGTATTTTCAGATGATGTTACAACTCAAAGCTGCACGGAGAACAATGCACACGAGACGTAATATTTTAGTCGAATAAAGAGAACTAATGTTCGTCTAGATAAATGTACCTACTGACTACTGCAGCAACAGAATGTATATGATACCGGAGAGGAGATCAAAAAAGTTATTAGTCTGGACAGTTGAACAAATCGTTGTATATAAATGGCACGTAGAGTTTTATTTTTTCTTGCTACCGGGCAACACGCAGAACGGGAATAAATAATACTGAGGACGTCATATTATTTTTCACGCTTAACCCATTGTAATAAGCTCTGAGATGAATAGATATGTATACTCGTATGACGTAGTGTAACATTCATACGATCCATAACTGTGCAAATTATTCGCCAACGAAACTATTATAAAATGGTAATAATGATTGTATTGTTAAATCGAAAACATGTCTCGCTCAGTATATATTATAATATGATGTTGGTATAACATTAAATCACATAATAATAAACATGGTGATATTTACAAATAATATATCATTATTTACTCAGTTACATTAAATGTACCTTATCCTTTTGTCATTACCGTTCAAAGACGATATTTTACTTGTGTCGAAGACATCATTAAATATTATTCGATTGTTCAAATACTATTTGAATAATACAAAATACAATTTGTGACATAATTGCTGCTACATCGTCGGTGAGTTTGACATTTATTAATTTCAATTCTGTAACCACTACGAAGTTCTAAATATAGCAGTAAAAACATTATAGGGATTCACATAATAAAATTAATGACAAATAAACGGTAATTCGACATGTGTCTCTTCTCAACGATGAGATTATTTTATTATCTATGACGAAATCGTGACGTAGATAATATTAATACGTAAAACGGTAGAGAAATTTTCTGGATTCGTACAAAAAATAATAAAATAAAATAACGTGCAAAATGTTATTAATGTTATTATAAATTGTTTGTTCTGAGCCCTCTATATTCCAGGATTATATTATTCAGATATTTAGTTGCTGGGGTAGCTTCAAAATTACACTCGGGTAAGATGTGCAAGTTTTGAACAAAATCAAAAATATCTTTCATAAATATAACACGTTGTGCGGATAAAACCTTTATTTTATTTAGCAATTTATTTATTAAAGTTCATATTATTATTGGTAGACGATAATATTATAATGTACAATATCATTTTGCGCCTTTTGCTACATAATCATCATTTTCGGCTTGTCTCCTACATTAAAGTACTAATGGTTTTAATTGTATCCAAGAAATTCGGCAGTAAAAAAAGTAACTAATAAAATATTTACATCCGCGGCTCGCCCACGACATTTCTCTCCCGAGTACCGTTTTCGGCAACATAACCCACCGTGTTTCGACCTATAAACAAGTTTTTATCAAGTTTGTTCATAAAAGCACGAACAATATTGCGACGTCTTTTGACTTTTACTCAAAAGAAAACGATTTACTGTGTAGCGCCTTACACAATAATGCGATATCCCGAATGCCTCATTTGACTCGATCAAAAGCTTCAACCTTGAAGATTACAGAAACTAAATACATCTAAAATGCATGTATAAATATAGTATTCTACCATTTTAATATATAATAATGTGAGATTTAAAGGCTCCCATAATCAGAATACTATATTGTGACAGGTAAGATGAACGCAGAAAAATACTGTCAACTGAACCTAGTATTAGTACAGTACGTGACTGTTTCCTCCCGCCAGTTCAGGTGTCCACATTTTTCTTTTAATTGTTGTTGTTATTCTTTCTATTCTTTTACCAAGTTTAATTACAATAGGATTATGTGATAATGACGTCCGTTAATACGATAAAACGTCAGTAGAATTAACATATTTTGGTTGCAACTATCATTTAGGAAAATAATATATCCCATATTTTTACATTTTTCTTCGATGATACCGCTAAAATTCCTGTCTATTCTTCTCCAAACGTCATATAGTACGTTTAGTTCACGAATGTTTTTTAAATGTTGATTTTAATATTTTTTTTTCTAGTCCCTTAAATAATATTGTGTAATTTACCCATATCCATTATCTCCATCTTGGAAACGTTCTTTGAGTGCATACCTGTATCTGAGTTAAATAATGCTGTTTTTATATTTTTTTCCACCGTAATTTCCGTGACAGGGTTCAAATAGGTTGAACTGAACACGTTTTCCCTTAGTTATTTGATTTGATTATAACATATCATCGTATCGTGATTTAAATAGTGTTTGAAACCTTCGTAAATATACATAATAACTATTACTTCAATAATTTAGGAATGTAATGTTCTCTTTTAAATTGTTATAAAATATATTTTCTATAATTTTTTTATCAAGCAGCAGTTAGTTAATCCATGATGTGTAAAAACCAAGTTTTACGGTGGATTTGTGAATACCACTTGATACCACGCGTGGTATACTCTTTAATTTATCAATGTATATTATTTTTGTGTTCCATCCTAAGAAATTTATTTGATTACATTATTACGAATTATCTTTCTTATATTTTTTATTATTATTTTAAAATATTAAAACTTATTCTAGCTAAAATTATAACATTACAAATGATAAATTAAATTTGCATTACATTTATTTACATTTTATTTAACTTATAACACAGCGTCCAACTCTTAAACTTTTAAAAATCTGCAAAGTTAAATTTTTATGAAGATAAATCAACCTAAGAGAAGTAATCGAGTCTAGTGTACTCGACCCTCATTGTTTTAGAGGTCATTGTAAAATATGATTCATATTTCAGTTTATGTATGTATTTGTGCACCCAACCAAAATTTTGTGTATCTCTAAGTTTCAAGTATCATCAACATTTGCTTTATGAAAAATAAAATTCACTAAAAATATTACGTTCAAAATTATATTTAATTTATCTAATTAACAAAAACAACCACTATAGGCTTTCTGAAAGGCTAAAAATAATTTAAAAATTGTTTATATGCAAATAAGTAATTGTACTTATTATTTATAATCAGTAATGAGTAATGTAAATACTGATTTGTAGGTTGCATAAATAAACAGACATGTCAAACGGTTTTAGAATTTAAGCAGACTATAAAATAAAATAATCCTATTAATTAAAATTTATTTTATACAATATTATACTTTCAAAAAAAATAACCGATTTTAAAATAACATGTATCAATCAGGGACTGGAACCTTAATGATTTTTACGGTTCCGGTTCTGGATAGGTTCTTAAAAAACCTAAAATTTCGGTTTCGGTTTCTTTTCAGTTTTTAAAAATCCAAAATTTTGGTTCCGGTTCCGGTTCGGTTCTTAAAAATATTAAAATTAAGGTTTCGGTTTCTTTTCGACTTTTAAAAAAGTTTTTATTTTTTTCTATTTTGGTTTAATAATTTAGTAAAAAATTGTAGTTACTTTTCATTGACGTTAATAGAGTGGTTCAATACCAATTTTCTACCAGATATTCTACCAATTTTTTAGAACTAAGAGGAATAAATAAATAATAAAATTACTCATCACTGTCACTTAATGCACGATATTTTTTGTTTTTTTATAGTTTATACATTAATTGCTATTTGTTATCTACCATTTACCTATTATTCAGAATTTGATAGTTTGTATTTTCAGTGTTTTCTTTTATTACCAGTTACCACTAACTATAATTTCTTAGACTATAGGAACTTTCAGTCAGATTTCAGTAAATTGTAGATTGAAAAGTATAACTGTTCCACTTTCACAGGATTTTAATCTGATTACTTTAAATAATTTACCTCGTTAATATAAGATATATTATAATAATTATAAATATGTGCATTACCTATCTTATTAAAATCTACAAAATATCAATATGAATATAAAAACAATTTTGAATACTTTTCTTTAATAGTGCAAACAATTAAAAATCTTTTATCATTTTCTTATATACAAAATCAATATAAGACAGTTACAATTATTAACAACCAACAGTTAACAAGCACAACGACGAAGTAGGTACAGAAACGCGTATACGGTTCAGAGACGAAGAGTGCTGTAGGTACGTCAGATAATGATAGTATAATATAAACACAAGTTATTTTTAAACATAAGCCATATTTTCAGAATTACATGTTATAGTGGTAAATCTAGCTAGTCAGCTATTAGATTATAGAATATATCTATACTCTATAGGTACATAATAATATTATGCAGTTAATAAAGACTTTTATTTCTGTTGGGAATTCATATTATATTATCATTTATCAGTTATTACATATGGCATACAAAATATAAATATTGAATGATTCATTTTTGAATATTATTTAATCCTCAGAATCCTCTTGATAATAATAACAATAGATCTACGTATTTTTTTTTAGTTCTTATTACATACCATTTACCAATGATAGATAAAAAAAAAAATTAAAGGAATTATAACAAAACCGAAATTAACCGTAGAAAACATTTACAAAAAAGTATGGGTTCCGGTGAGGTTCCGGTTTTTAAATAAATCTTATTAAGGGTTCCGGTGAGGTTCCGGTTCCCAATATTCAAAGGGTTCCGGTTCCAAAACCGGTTCTTTTCGGTACGGTTTCAGTCCCTGGTATCAATAATAAACCATTCAATCAAAATGGTTCGATCTATTTAATAAATAACCACTTAAAATATTAACTATAAGTTAACGGATAAGGGATTACGAGATTTCCTAAGATATAATTTGTGTTAATTAAAACCTCTTAGGAAAAATGTAATTTCATTATTAAATAGAAAATTGTTGCCCGAACTATTTTATTTTATATTTTAAGACTTTAAAGTATAAAACTTTACACAAGATAAATGACCATAGACGAATCCTAACCATAACTGCACATTTTATCATTAAATGCGCTACCTACTGATGTATTGAATTTAAAAGTAAAAGAAGGTGATTAATATAGAAGTTGAATTGGTAATAGGAGGAGAGGGTCTTTAAATTTAACATCAATGATTAATCATGTTCTGACATACATGTCAGATTTATATATGCATTACTACGTAGTTATAGGACATACATTTGTTAATATATATTAACAGTATGTTGTTTGTTTAATGATCGAGTCTTACCATGATTTCGTAAGTTCCCCAAAAACTAAAAATTATTTCATTATAAAATTTCATGGGATTAAAGTTTAGTCTTAGACGGTTGTTTCAAATGTAAGACTTATCACAACATCACTCGTTTAAATAAACACAATTAGAACATTTTTAATATCACATTGTAAGTATCTGCAACTTTTCATTATTATCATCTTTAAAACTGTCATGTTTTATGTACGATGTATTACATATTATGTTTCTTATATCGTATGCATGCGTAATAGTGTTTCAGTATTCTGTATTTACGTTATTTATCTTATTACCTATTGTTCGATATTAATAACTTAAAATGAAATCAAATAATTACTTAATCGATTGAAATCTTGTGACCGACATAAATTAAAATTAAATTATATTAATTTTATACAGATAAGGATTTTTTTTATCTGCTTGTTATCCATCTGAACTTAAGTATTATAACTAAAAAGTAAAAACTATATCTATTATAAATATATATATATCCAATAAATCGTTTCCTTTTATCGGAATCAAAAATATCTCTACAAAAAAGTTTTCATAACAACGCATATGGAATCATACTCTTCTTTTATGAGTACTTTAATTTTAATAAATACTTATAAAAGCTTCTATAGGTACGTATATAATATTGGCATAGTATTGTAATATTTGTTTATTATTACTTTTTATTTTAAATCCAAGTAATTTTAAACGAAAAATAATCCTGAAAGGGCAAACATTTCTAGCGGAATTCACGTATTAAGAATGTACCGTGATAATACAACCAGTACGGTCGACAAGGCCTGTCACCGGTATAACTAAAAAGTTTTCTTCGCATAAAATACTATACCTATTTACGTACACGTATTTTATTCAATTATTCGTCCTCTTACCCGGTAAGTACCGTATAGTAAAATTTAATAATTTTCTTATTCGCTTATCAAACCGTAATAATAATATGCGTAACAATGTTAATATTGTAATAATATAATTATGCTTATTGATTTTTTCAGGACATGAAGTGTCCTGAAAATGAAGTGAGATGCACCCAATTAGATGTAGGTACCTTCGCGCATAATGACAAGTGACACTTATACTATTGTTGTACTACTGTATATATTTTATATACAACCCTAATAAGTCAATTTCGGAATGCGTGTAATAATTTCGTAGCGATAGACGTAATGGGCAATTAATGGTAATTAATAGATGCTGCGGTTATTCAATGATCGGTAACTCCTTGTATTTGTTTTGTTTCGTATTTTCAACCGATAATCATTTTCCGTCTCAATAAACAACCCGACCGACGGTGGCATAAAATATACGATTCTGCGACGGCGAATATCGATTATTTCACGAAACGCTTCGCATACGTTCCAGATTTGTCCATGGACCTTTGGAAATAATGTCCGTAATATCTTTAAATAAATGATTGTTATAAACATTTTCCATTAAGAAAGTTGAAAATATTTAATTTTCAAAAATGTAAATTTTTATGTATACCTAAAATCGATTTTGATGTATTTACTTAAATATAAGGACAAACCGATCGACTAATAAGATTTAATAATAATTTTGAAATGTTCTCTTAATAAATTTAGCTCAATGTATACAAGTTAATCCTTATGACAAATAAGTAAAGTTTTTACTATTACGTTATTAGTACATGATTATAAGTTATAACTAGTTAAGATTTCTATTTTTAATTATTATATTTTTTAATCACAACACTATACTACACACACTCAACTATTAATACCACAGGGACAGGTAATCGATTTCTAACTTCTTATTTTCATCATCATAATACAGTAAATTTATGACGTGCTACCTTGCCGTAATGGAATTTTTAAAATATTTGTTTCTTTCATAGAAAAAGTAAAAAAAGTTACGGTACAAAAAGTGGCAAATAAATAGTTTTTATTAAAAAAACTAACTCGGTAAAAATAGATACTATAACTGATTATTGCGATTATTGTTTTTAGTTATTTACAAATTAACCATTTAATATTTTGTAATATAAAACATTTGACGAAGTTTTAAGTTCATGACTACGAACCCAGAGTTGATCATAAACAAATCAAAATAATAAAAACATAATGAACTAAAAAATGATTTAGAATAATGATAATGAATAACGAATAGTGGTAAAAATTAAAATTACGAAAAGAATAATCTAGAATAATCAAATGAAAAACAAATTTATATATAAAATTGTTTTTTCTATTCATATCGTATGATTTTTCATTTAACTAATGCAGTAGGTACCTAATGCTAAATTCTGTAGCAAAAAAATATTTTTTCATTTAAATAAAAGTCGTAAGGGGTGACATACAGTTATTTTTCCTGATTAGATTCCAATCAATTTATTATACAATTAAAAAAATATATAGTGGGATTAGATTATACATCATTTTATATTTTTTATAAAAATCTAAAAAATAATTATAAAATAATTATAACTGCCGATAATATATTATCAGTATATTTTTAAAACTATTATTATACCTAATTTAATATACCATGTATTCATTACCTATAATATATGAAGACATGTTTGTGTTCGTATAATCGTATTTTCCTATTTTCCATCCATCGATTATAATAATAATAATAATATATAATATAATAATAATGATAATAATAATATATAATAATAAAATAATATAATATAATATAATAATAATAATAATAATAATAATAATAATAATAATAATAATAATAATAATAATAATAATAATAAAACACGAGTATACTACGTATGTCTAATCAGTATGCCTCATACGGTTAAGTCGCTTTCTACATAATATAATGAATACACGGTATTACAATTACATATTTGTATTACCTAACGTACTGATATTTATTGCTTAAAGCGTACAACAATATTGTACGCTTTATATTAATTCTGAGTTATATTCTAACCCATAGATGACAATAAAACATCATAGTATTTTTTTTAGTGGCTTTTTTTTGTAAATGCTTATAATTTGATGGTTTTATATTGTACAAGTACAGTACCTCAAATCTAAATTATACTTAGAAAAGTATAAAAACAAGAATACTAATATTCTTCTCTGGAATAAGTGGGTGAACCGATTGCGATATTACATGTTCTACGAAGATTGTAATATTATATCATGATATTATTATATCTGCCATCCTAAATTTTACATCTTGAAAAAACATAATGACATAGTGTACCTATATACTCTCAGTGGTTAGAGTGCAAATTGCTGTTTTTCAATACATCATGGATATAAAATCCACGCGTATAAAACCCTTTAAGGAACGAGAGCATAATAATATTATTTTTAAGTCTTTTTGACGCGTGATCGTGGGCAAATCGGTAATCGTCCCCCGCCGTTTGAAAAAATCTGCAAACATCAACTGGTGTACGTGTATCGTTCATTGTACAACGATCAATTGACCGAAATCTTGAAGTTCAATCGTACACGGGTGGCAGTATTATTATTAAATTTTTCTTGGCTTTGTGACGTCTGTCACAAGTACGTTTATTTCTTCTCATCTTAATGTTTTCACGACGACGGATGACACTTCTGGCAGAATATAATATAATAATATAATATAAAATAGTTCACTTGGGAAAAATGTTGTTATATTATAGTTTTGATCGTACGAAACATAGTTGTTCACTGGTAAGTCTTGGACTTACAAGACAATATTATATTATGATATCTACATGAACATCATAACGACCTAATGCAAATATTTATAATCGTGTTTTTCGTTTGATTTGAGATTGCTGGAGCACGTGAAATTACGATTTCATTCGACTTTTTGTTAGAATTCAAAATTGCTTTCATAGTTTTGATTATTTTCACACAAATAATATTATGTTAGCTTATAGATTACAAATTTTTGAAATAATCAAAAACGCAAACAAAAAATGTATCATAAAATATGTTTGACAATACTTCACCGGGGATCTGAATAATGTATAATAATCATGTAATAAGCTAATAACAAATATGTTTTTTTTTTTTATAAATAAACATCTGATATGAACTCGAAATATTATTTTAATTACTTAATATATGTTATACTTTTTGTTCTCAAGTTTTCTTCAGAAAAACACTAAAATATAATAGACTAAATAGTCACTTATGGACTTATGTCTTAAAAATTCCGATATAACATATTTAATTAGAATAAAACATAATTTAAATTTCGTATAACTATATCTACCGCTATTATTATTATTGTTGTAGTTGTTGTTTCTCGGATCTTTCCTTAAGGCACAATAAATATTATGTAATGGTAATTAAAGTAAATAGACTGCTCATTTATACATGATCAAAGTTTAGACCGACATGTTCCGGTTTAGAGCTTTCACAATGGTGAATAAGTTTCAAGAGTATTCTTTAATCCATCCATCGTAACATTTTAGCAGTTTCCTTTGTACGGAATAAGTCTTAAAAACAACTAGTACCTACATTTAAAGTGTAAATAATATTGCGCTCAGTTTTTGTTAAAATGTTTATCCACCGTTCAAAAGACTTAGACCTCACTTCATTGTCATATCTACCGGCGGCGGCGGCGGCGAACGGTCTTTTAGTATTCCTTTAATGTAATTTCAAAGCCCACCCAAGTGTTCTGTATGCGTTTGTGTCTTTCCGCATTATGGTGGTACTTCAACATGACGTACACTTGTACTCGCACAAAATCTCAATTTACACCTTTCAGCGAATGGTACACACGAAATAATGATTCAGTTTTACAGTATAAACGTATATGCACGTGAAATATGCCTGAGTATTACGGAACTGTACCTGCCACCGCTCGCACCCACATTATACGATGTTGTGTAGATTTATGTTTATACGATAATAATAATATTATATTATTATGTTGATGCGACAATATTGATGATGTGTCGCTTCATCAAAACAATTTCAGGCATTCCATTTAGCATTTGTATACAATGTTTTCTCCTGAACACTACGTGAGTTTAATACTAACAGGGAACTTTCATTTAATTTTTTTTTAAAAAAATTGACCTCTTCATCAAATCAAAATGTGCGCCTTCACCAAACCTAAAACATAAACCTATAACAATCTAGCAATCCTATTTTCAATGACATGTCATGAAGTCAATAGTTTTAACAGATCGAACCACGTAGACATAACTCAATAATGTAATTTAGCAACTGACAGGTACAGCCCGAAGATATTATTCATTCGTCAAAAAGATTCTAATATAGGTACTTTTGACTATACCTATATAACAATTTATTTTTAAAATATTTATTAAAAATGGTCTAATATACATATATTATATTCATTACCTAATCATTACACCTACAATTACTATTTACTGTACCTATACTATATACTTTTCAGTGTGACTTTTACAATATTATACCTTATTGAATGCAATATTAGATTTTGAACGGAGTGATGGTATTGGTTTTACAATGATGTATGTTTTTTTTATTTTTTTTTTTTTTTTTGTGTCTGAGGACACCTTTTTTGGTAGTTTAAATGCTTCGATTTTCTTAAACAGCCACTTTTCTGAAGGTAAAGTGAATTTAGATGGTACTTGGGCAAGTCAAAAATCCAACTTTTTCAATACTTTTTTAAAAAATCGAAAAAAACGATAAAAAAAATACGAAAAAAGGTGAAATTTTACGCCAAATCACGTTTTTACAAAATAAATTTTTTTAAATGCTCTAACTCAAAAACCGCAACAACTTGAAATTTTCACTAAATCTTTATATTGGCGTTTTCTATACATGGTTAAGTTTTCAAAGTATTTTGACACATTTTAACTTATTTATAGACAATTTAAATTTTCGATTTTTGTAAAATTTTTTTTTTAAAATATCTATAAAATTTAATTGGCTGACCGAAAGCTCTTGAAAATTTAATACAAGATATACGTTAAATTAAACTAATTGTTACTAAAAAATATCGAAGATTGTCTCATTCAATTTTTTTTTATAAGCCCATAAATTTCAAATTTTGATTAAATGTGTCAAAATCACGATAATTTGCAAGTTATTTTGTAGATAAAAATTGATAAAATTTATTCTGTTTATACTTAAGTTTCAAAATTTTAACACTAGGTTGTCCAAAAGCTAATTTTCAAAAATATATAAAAAAAATTTCAACCGAACTTAAAAGAAAAAATGTTATGACTGTTTGAAATTTAAATTTTTACGAAATTGAATTATAATTAAATTTAAATATAAAATACTATATTATTATATACACATTTTAGACAAACATATTAACTCCATTCAGAATCGTTATTCGTATACAATGTTATCTATCATTGCATTCAAATTTAACAAATCCATTGTAATAATGACCTATCCTATAAACGAGGTGCACTCCACCCCCAACTGTATAGCAAAACGAGGCCCATCCGTTCTTTTTTAAATTCGATTTTTTCCCGCTATGGCACACTACGTTTTTTTTTTTTTTTTTGTTGTGCTCAAACAATGCATTTTGTTGAATCTGCAAATAAATTATACTCTGAGACCATTTTTTTTACATTAAAAATTTAAGTTTTGAATTTTATAATTAATATTTGATGATGCTATCAAAAGACAATATCTAATTGTACCTATTGTATAATTAATATGCATAGAATTTATTGTAAATGTTCGCACTACTCGATATGTATATCCAAGTAAAACTCAAAACATTAAATCAGTATGTGCTGTAAGAAACGCTATTGGACCAACCATAACCACAGCCCCACCACGATGACCTGTAATACGTTATCACTGTTTCAGTTGTTATTTATATCATTTACCTTATTTGGAGGAATATGTATTTTTTCGATTCGGAATATATTTATGTGGCATTCACGGTCACATAATACGTTCGAATCCAAACTATAATTAAATTAATGTAAAATATTTATGCTTCACATATATTTTAATATGTGGCGGCGAGTAGATAGATATCTGCTCTTGTAGGTACGTGATGCATTCAATATTCATATACATCACATAAAGACTAATGAGCAGTCGTTGTATGCTGTATATCATATCTATGAATTCGCTAAGTCGTATTCGGATATCTTAACATTATTTGCTTCATCATTATCGCATACATCGTACACGTCCGTGTGAGACTGCAGTGTATACCTGAAACTTTAAATTATTTTAGTAAAATGCTATATTTATTCTTAAAATATAAAAACGATTACTTTCTCGCACATCAACAGTTATAGTCTATTAGTATAAGTAGTCTAGTCTCATCCCGGATATTTTAAATAACGAAATCATCACCAACCCACAAAATTACGTTGAGTTATATCTGAAGTGGGCAAAATTAAATTTGCGACCACGTCAATTACAATTAATGGCGGTTGTAACCTTGTAGGTTGTTGTGTATACTAGCTTCTTAAAATTGTTTTTAATGTCATCTTCCTTAATTCAATATGAAATAGTTATAGCTCCTTATAATATTTAAGACGTAGATTAACATTTTTTTCTCAAACACTTAAAATAATAGGAAGTTTTTTTTTTTACTTTATAATCAAATTGAATTTTTGTACACAAATATTTTACTATTTCACAGCACCTCATAATATATATTTTGGATCTCTATGGAAAATTTCAAATTGGTCCACAGTTTAAAAAGCATAAGCATAAACAACCAAAAACCTGAAAAAAATACTTTTAGGTAGTATATTTAGAAACAAAAGAAAAACCACGGAATCGATCAACTTACAGGGCATAATCTGAGGGCTGAGTTGAAATCTAATCACTAAATTGCATTCGATTTCAGTGGACTATTAAAATATGCTTATACAGTATAAAGTATACTCATATTGAAGTATGATTTCGAAAACTTGATACAGATCACGAGATTGCACTTTGCAATTTACACATTTTTTTTTTTTCATTCCGTTCAATTCAAATGTAAATGATCGCCTAAATAAAATGTTTAAGTTGTTCAGTGTTGTAAATAATGTAAATCATATCATATTGGCTCTTTCGAAAGTAAGAATATCTGTATTATTCCGTATACACGGTATACATGTTGTTGAAAATCTAAACATAGCTCATCATTTCACGCGTAACAAGTAAAATTAAGATTTCAATTATAACATAATATTAATAAATATAATTAACATTATATAATTAACATAATATTATCAATCACGTTGACGGTTACTATGGGAACGAACTTATAATATTTAAACGACAAAAAAATTTCCTTCGGGCCGGATTTGAACCAGCGACCTATGGATATCTATGATATATGTACACCACTACAGTCCACCGCTCTACCAACTGAGCTACCGAAGGATGGAGAAATTAAAGAATATTTTACGCATTTAAACCGATTTTAGTTTGTACATTCACCCGGCATACGTCATGCAACGTATACAGCGGCACGCATACGAATATTCTTTGAAAGTGTATTTTGCCGTCGTTGCATAATTTAATATGCTGTGCGCGCTCTAATTATTATACCCATACGGCTATACGTGAGTAAGACGATGACCGGCGGCGCCTGATACACGTATACGAATGATCGGTCAAACGCTTTTAAATGAATAAGAAGTATCGAACTCCGAGTTTCCATTTAACTCTAGATATTCATAATTCAAATTGTAGACATTTTACACAGTTTTATGATATTGACTTAAAAAAAAAAACTTGTTAAACTTATGACTCAAACTGAATCGGAATAGAACCAATACTATGATAATATCAATCCGTTACATGCTCGTAATCTATATCTATATATATTTTTAAAACGTGAGGGGATTTCTTATGACAGTTATATCTGAAGTTCTACCGGGTCGATTTTCACGATTTTTTTTTAGACGCAAGTATTTGGTGTGTAGATGAGCCATCTAATGAGAAAAGTCCGAAAATGTATAGACCAACAGACCTAGACCACCCGTAGAAATTTTTCTCAGGGGGGGGGGGGCTAGCAAAAAAACTGACGAACAATTTTGTATCACCTTAACCTTATCAGTTATCAGTCTTCCTAATCGCCCTCCAAGACTGCTATATAAAATGCAAATAAATGCAATAAAATTCCATCTATATCTATGTCTATATCTATATATATTATCTATCTATATATCTATTTTCTATCTATTATATTATTAAACGTGAGGCGATTTCTTATGATAGTTATATCTGAAGTTCTACCGGGTCGATTTTCACGATTTTTTTTTAAACGCAAGTATTTGGTGTGTAGATGAGCCATCTAATGAGAAAATTCCGAAAATGTATCAATTTAATAGTTTTTGGAAGTATTTTGTTTCCCCTGTCGTTACGTATAGCTGCATGCGTTGCCTGCCGCGTACACACACAAATGTTTATAGCGCCCACTACTCTAGCGACTACTGCAGTACTGTTGCGTCATCGTCGGCGGCGACGACGACTGTACGGTGTGGGCACTATCTATCCCCCTTCCCACTACTCTTGTATAATATACTACTGTGTTACTGTTATTTTTGGTTCCGTCATTTCGTATAGCTATTAGCTACCGACAGCGTACGTTCGTCGATATCTTATTGCACAATATACAAACAGAAAACACGTCTTCTCAGTTTTATACCGTGAACTTAAAGTTATAAACATATTATCACATCATTATCAAGTGATATAGTATAAAACATATTTGGAGGTATTATTTTTAGTTTAGAAAATGTGTATTTTTTCACAATATGCTATCGTTAATATGTTGCCAGGACAAGACAAAACATTTTTAAGTTTAAACACAGTGTAAAAAGACTGTGATCATTTTCTGTTTCCTACAGAATTTTTAAATAGTTCACATTTAAGCGGTTTACCTCTGCACAATTTGGTACTAAAACAAGATACTATCGTAATACTCTTCAGAAATTTAAATGTAGTCCAATCTAATGAATGGTATAAGATTTATTGTTCGACATATGTATGAACATTCTTTAGACTTAGAATCCATAACTGGTCAAGGAACTGGCCAATGTATTTAATTGCCTAGAATTGATTTGGCTTCTTCAGATCAAGGCCGCCCGTAGACATTTTTCTGGGGGTGGAGGACTAGCAACAAAACTGACGAACAGTTTTGTGTCACCTTATCAGTTATCAGTCTTCCTAATTGCCCTCCAAGATTGCTATATAAAATGCAAATAAATGCTATATAATTTAAGTATTATCTAATTTAGCGGGGGGCCTAAACCCTCCCCCCCCATGTGGGCGGCCTTGCTTCAGATTCTACTCTTCCCTTTTCGTTCACTAGGCGTCAATTTCCGATATGAATAGGTTAAGTTATAACTAAATATTGATATATATTTATATAATATACATAAATAAAAATATTCTATTATCCTATTTTTTTTCTTACTGTAACCTGGCAGCGACGAGTAATTTAGCTAGTTATAACTGAATTATTGTTGAATTTGAATCCATCCAACATCGTCCTTTTCATCTAAAAGCAAACAAGCCGAATGCCAATTAGTATAAGTTTTAGTATGGTATCACGCCACATTGAATGTGGTCGCCGTTTGCGATTCATACAACGATTGATGGCACGAATCTGGTCACCATACATTTGTCTACAGCACCATTTGTCTGTAGGTATATTCTAAAATCCACTTATAATACCAACTAGTTACTACTATTGGTTAAATATTTAACTATAGATATCTATCTGATTGCAGAAATAAATTCTTTGATTATTTTAGTCATGCGAAATAATAAAACGCTATTTCAGTATTCTTTTAGGTATTATGTACAATAATAAATTGACGTTTGAAAAAAATAATAGACATTTTACTACCAATATTATAACCCCATAAATTAATCTTTTTGCTATTTTTAATACATATAATGTACATAATATAAATATATCTATCTTATATTTTATATATGCACAAAATTATTTAGATATAAAATGCATATATCATATTTTAGAAGGGGGAGGTTGAATCCAAAAATATTCTCACTGGATATCTATCTTATATTTTATATATGCATAAAATTATTTAAATATAAAATGCATATATCATATTTTAGATGGGGGAGGTTGAATCTAAAACTATTCTCACTGGACGCACATCAATATATAATAAACAATTGTTCTTCTAAATTGTATGTAATGAATATTTAAAGGTACCTTATAATAATTATATATTTGTATTAAAAAAAAAAAAAATTACTGAAAATCTTGATAATTGTATTTTCATAAATAAATTCAAAAACAAACAGAATTGTTATTTAAAATAATGTATAAATATATAGGAGTAACTATATAAGTGTTATTAAGATTTAAAATTTAAATAAAAAAGTTATAACTAACGCATTACCTAATATTTTACATATTTTTCAAATGTTTGATCGCTAAAAGTCCTTTGATCTATCAATATTTCTTAACGTTGGTTACAGGATTTATACGAACTAACATTTTAATTTATTTTTTTCCTAAAATTATTTTTCAAAAACAGTGTTTTCATTTTAATATATTTGACGTTTAAAATCTTATCAGCACGTCTTTATTGGTTTTTTTTTTTTAATACATAATCTGGATGAATTGGGATGTCCATCATATTATATGATTATGACGTGTTGTAGGTATAACAATAGTTATAGAAAATCCAACTCTGAGGTTAGCGTTTCACAAATGACTTTGAGACAATAGTTTTCACGGATACATTTACTAATCCGTTTATTAACTAAACAAAAAGGACACAAAAATAAACTGGATTGATTAAAAATTGTAAATTCTTACGATATATACCATATACAGTGTTGGGTAGTAACGTAACGAAAGTAACGCGTTACGTAATTGCATTACAATTATTTTCAAATAACGAAAATGTAATGAGAATTACTTTTGATAAGTAATTTACACAGAATAACGCGTTACAGTTTTTAATTATTTAGTATCTAGTGCGAAATTAAAAAAAAAACTTAATAATATATACCCACGTTTTAACAAACTCTCCACAATATTCTGTTTTCAATGGTTTTGACGTGTCTAATATTAAGCCGTAAATTTTGAGAATAGTGAATTACATTTATTATTTAATTAAAATTCTTCTAAATACTAAATAGTTAGGTACACGGAACGTATAAATACATAATTATGTATTTATGTTATTAACTAAACATCTTTTTCAAACTATACTATATTTTCTGTAGGTAGTATATTTTTAGTTCCTTTGCTTATTGAATGACAATTGCTTAACAATAAAAAAAAGTTTGTAACGAGAAAGTAACATAGTTACTTTTATATTTGAAAAGTAAAGTAATTACATTACAATTTCATTTAAGTAACGAGTAAAGTAACTTCATTACTTGTGTCTTTAAGTAAAGAGTAAAGAACTTCATTACTTTTTAAAAGTAACTAACCCAACACTGACCATATACCAATAATCTTATTTACGAATATTAGACGGGTCAACATCAACATTATAATATTAATATAATCCATAGTTTTATGTCACATATTATAATACTAATTATATATATATATATATTGGTCCAAATCATACCAATCGTGTTAAGAATAATATTTTAAATATCAAGAGTCGGAACGGTGTACGAGTTGATTGTATACTCTGAGTTTGGTGTTCTTGAGAATTAATAATAAAAAAAAAAAAACATTTGACCAATAACCCGTTCACGTCTACCAGCCACCGGTTCTCGTCCTACTGAAACTTACTCCCGGACGGCTGTATCTATAGTTTGAGCGCGCAGCACTATTCAATGAAACCGAATATATTTTCGAACAATATTCGCTCCCACGACTACGTCGTACGCCTATTTGTCTGGCGTAAACCGAGTGAAAGTACAAACGAAATGCGGTTTAAATACACTAATTGTTCTAGAAATTCTCCATCCTTCGGTAGCTCAGTTGGTAGAGCGGTGGACTGTAGTGGTGTATATATATCATAGATATCCATAGGTCGCTGGTTCAAATCCGGCCCGAAGGAAATTTTTTTGCCATTCAAAGGAACATTATAACATTATTTAAAATGCAACCACTCATAAATGTTATTCCTTCATTCAAATGCGAAATTACGAAGTTTTTTATGTACGCATTGCGTACGTTGTAAGTAAAAATAATGTATGTGTAATTTACAAAGTATGTTTTTTTTTCGCGACCTAGACGGTATATTTTGATACCGATATTTTGAACTTTTTTGTCGAGTAGTAATTTTATTAAAAACCAACAAGTTTATATACGTAAAAAAAAAAAAATGATTATCATAATACTACCTATAAATATTAGGTACGTTAAGATATTTAATCACAATTTTATATTCAAAAAGCAACAGTATAAATTATTATTTTTATTTGTTTATTTCATGAAAAATATCCATCAATCTAAAAATTTGGATGAAAACTTATAGTTTTAACACGAAAGATCACAATATTACAAAAACCATGTTTATGAAGTAACGATTAGATGCCACGTCCTTATTTTCGAAATTAATTAATGTATAAACTTCTTGAATAATCGTAGTTTAAAACAACTGTTCTAAACTCACAAAGAGTAGAGTTTTCAAAAAACGACGTGAAACCTAAATTGCTTACAAAAATTGACGACATAATAATAAAAATCAGTTATTTGATGGATACAAAAGAATTTTATGGCTACACGTGAAAAAATTTTCGTGTTATTTGTTTACATTTTCAAATGATAATTTGCAATATTTTAGTATAGATAATGTACAGAGAAAGAAGCGTAAATGTAAATTATAATTTATGCTTAGCTCTGTATCTAAAATTATACTTTAAATTTCGTGTAAAGTATTGTTAGTTACTTTAAGCTTCCCACTAGAATACCCGGAAGATGACCGCTCATTGATGAAGCAAGTTAATTTCCAACAAATTATAAAAATAAATCTTGATTTTACTTATTAATGTATAACACATTGCTGTGGCAAGTGAGTAATCACAACTATTTCGAAGCTTCGGAAATTCACTGAGCACGTGGAGAGTGGAATATATTTTCACGTGAAAGATGAGATAATTATGAAAATTGATTGAATAGTATTATTTCAATCGAAGCCACTTAACCTACCATTGTTACATGTTACAAATTATGTTCCTCGTAATTTTTAAGTTGAATAGAACCACAGTTCTGCTTGCAGTCGTATTTTTCCAAAATGCATAGTATCATTGTAACTTATAAAAACAAATTAAATTGATCGATAAATTGCCACTTTATGATTCCAATCAGAAGGTATATTGTACTCCAATAATAATTAATCATGTTGCGTTTGAGCCAATCCCTGTATGCACGAGTAATACAACATAGGACTATTTACGAACATTTAAATTTTTTTTTTTACTCGTTTATTTATTTTATTAGTATATGCTCTTTATTATATTCAGTCAATTGATTACTTCATGTTTTCACTTTGGTATTAATATCTTGAGGAATGAATGAATGAATATTATAATAAGTTATAATAAATACATAATAAATGAAATCTAGATAGGTACATCAAATAAAACAATACGAAAATAATGTGGCCAAATTGACAAGGCGGCTGTATTAAGAGTATAAACGCTGGCAATTTTGCTTTTCAACGGAATGACCGTCATAATATTATTATATATTATTACTAACTCATAATGAATTCGATCGATCTAATTTTCACGTATAGTTTAATATAGGTCATTTTATTTTATTTATAATGCATGTAATGTCATCACATTTTATTGTACACGTCATTTTCTCTCTATTATATATATTTTACATATTAGAGATATTACATAATAATATATACTACAATGATACATTAATGACTATTATACAAGACCTATAATAACTCATATTTATAGAAATATATCGATTTTTAGATCATTTTAGCGCGGTGTGTTCGGTCTATTATAGTACACTGTTGTATAATCTCGTATACATCAGTATTTTTATTCCCAGTCGTTCCGGAATCGAATTTATCGTGGAAGATTAACAATTTAAGAATAACCATATACTCTATGGGTATATTATATAGTATATTATGTGTACAGCCTGACCTACATTTGATATTGTAATTATTACATCACTTGGTAAAGTACATAGGTAATGCCTGTACGGAGTGGATAAGTTGATGGATAATCAATGTAGGTACATCGATTTTAGCCATCATAATGTGTTTCCTATTATGTATTTTTCTTGATATGAATATAATAATTGCAAAACATTAATGAGTTAGACTTAATCTTATTGTCTGATTAATTATACACCGTAGAGGCGATAAAATATTAAAATATTTTAAACAGAATCAAATCTTTTCGATGGAAAATATTAAAATCGTTGTTTAATAAACTCACAAGGAGAACTTTATCAAAATAGTATTATTCGTAAAGATCATATTGTGTTTACTAAAAAAATATCCATGACATATAAGTTCAATGAAAACAAAAATTAATAATATAGTAAGTATTTATTTAAAAAAAAAAAAAAAAAATTTGGTATATTATATTATTAGATAGGTACATGAATTCATGATTTCGATTTATTTGTTAATATAAATATTTTTATTTCTCAAGCAGAATTACATTTGAAGTTCAAACAGTTCTGCCATTTCTTAGAATTTCTAAATACCATAATGCTGGATTCGGAAAATTCTACTTTGTAAAGTGACCTTGTAGTATATTATATACATACATTATATTCTGATATTTTGATTAAGTTGGCAGATTCTAGTAAATCATAAAAAATAAACATTTACAAAACCAATCCATTAATCCACAGCTGTCAATAAAAAATACATTTATTAAATTTCCATATTATTATGTAGCTCACCTGGCACCTATTCATCAAACGTTGTAAATACTATCTTAGGCCAACTTCAAATTGAATGTGTATGAATGTATGTGCCACTGTACTCATACGCACGTCGTTGTAATTACTTCAGTAAGTGCAACGATAAAAACTATAATGGACTTAAAAAATTGTTAATCAAATACACTGATGTCAATATTACTTGGAATCGCGAACTGCAGTGTTGTTAAAGAACTCAACATACTGGATTAAATTGTTGGTTTTGATATTTGAAATAATTTAAACTTGTTATAAACCAATTTCAGTTATAAAGTATAATGAACATATGTCTAGAATAGATTGCCAAAATCAGATGCCTTCGTACTACCCGTTTGAAAGAAAGACTATAAGATAGTATAAAAAAATTGGTATACATTGTATACATTTGTTATTGGTAAATTCTTATTTTTTATTCAATAAATGTGCAAAGAAGACAACGTTGTATGAATTTAGACTGTCTGTGATTGAAACATTATTACCAAACGATCTGGATAATAATAACACTCGAATCACGAAAAAATAAATGAAACACATCTTCCCAAAAAAGTAGAAAAAAAATGATAAAAAAAAAAAGATACAAATACAAACGATGTCAAATTTATTCAGGATAAGGCATTCGTAAAGATACGATATATTACTGTATGGAATGCAATGAAAAACCGGGTTTGTGTCTTGAAAGTTGTTTTGAAAAGTACCATAAAAAAATATAACTATTAATAATTATTAGGTTTTAGAATGTAATTATCTATTTTTTTTCTGTTCTAAAGATTTGTTATTTATATTATTTTATTGTTTTTATTTACAAGATTTACAAAGTTATTTTCTGTTCTGAAGATTTGTTATTTATGTTTTTTTTTGTTTTTTTAATTACAAGAGTTACAAAGTTATTTTCTGTTCTGAAGATTTGTTATTTATGTTATTTTTTTATTTTTTTAATTACAAGAGTTATAAAGTTATTTTCTGTTCTGAAGATTTATTATTTATATTATTTTATTGTTTTTTTATGTACAAGTTACAAAGTTAATTTTGTTTATTTTATAAAAATATTTTACATGTTTAATAAAGAATCATATATGTATTTATTTTATAAAACAATAAATATTAATAACGTATTTCATATGAATCAAAATTAAAAAAAATGTCTTTTTAGTATGAAACTAAATATTAGAATATACGACGATCCGTGATCGGCGCCGGCTATTGCCTTTATTGATATAGGAAATGGCCGCCGTCGATCACGGATCGGCACACGTAATATGTTGCCAATAGTTACGCGGCGTGTGGCGGTAGACTGGGAATATACGTGCGGAGGTGAACGTGTTAATAAGATTTAAAAATTAATGAATATGATCATGGGTAAGTGATGATATCTTGTTTTTCTATGTAAATACTATAGATACTAGCTCGATGATCTAAACGTCATTATTATTATTTTCTAATTGTTTATAATACCATTCTTATACGGTATTCAGTTATTTTTATTTATCTGCTTTACTTTGTCAGAAAACCTTATAGATATATTATGCAGAGTATTGTATATAACCTATAAAAATGAGAAAACACGATGGCCCACGCTGTGATACATCTAGATCTAATCGATTGCAAAACGCATTATAACGAACCATATTCGATAGATTTGATGTTACATCCGAGTTACGCAAAGAATATCGTGTTATTCTCCAAACGTTATTATTAATATTTTTAATGGTAAAATATACATAAGATTAGGTTTTTAACCATACCCACTACTATTGTAGTAGATATTACGCAAAACATCATCGCATAATGTTCTATATAGTAACACCGTATACATGTGTAGTTGAAACATCAAACAAAATCGTAATGCAATTAAAATAATACAACACAATATTATGCGGTATACAGTATTAAAATGCGTAACCACTAACCATCTGTAGATCTAGAGAAACCCAATTTTCATTTAATCATCGCCAAGCTTGTTGTGAGTTGAAGTAGATAATAATAAGCTGCATTTTCAACATTCAAATACGTATTCGAGTATATAATTATAAATTCGTAATGCTATATGTATATATATATAATGTTTATACATATATATATATATATATATATATATTGAATACATGTATACACACACACACATATATATATATATTAATACATGTACAATGTACATACATAAATGCATTTTAACAGTGTACATGATAATATGTTATATCTTATATTGATCACCGTACATCTCAGTTCGAGCCGTTTGAAGTATCTGATTGTTAATCAGGTATCAATGTGAAGTTTAATAGGCGCATTAAATATACACTCAATGATATCAATAGTGAACAAGTCTTAATATCCTCCGTCCGGGCTTATCATAACATTGGTAAATTTAAAGCTCCGACGACCGTACATTATACTATGAAATACTCACGTATAAATAATTATACGAGGTCATGTTAATGTTTAATAGTGCACATTGCCATTTGGTATAAGTTCCCAAGACCCGTTAATTATAAATAGCAGAACTTAGGTAATTGAAGTCCAAAGATTCGATTCTATAAGCCAGTGACCGGTGTTGGTGTAGTAGTAGAACATTTGGGTAAACACCTCACCAACTATGCTTCTCAGCTTTAAGCTGTATACACAATCGTCGAGAGTTACCCTTTCTATTCATCGAAAACATGGCCATAGATCTTACGGTTGAATAATTTTCCACCACTTACTTCTTAGTTTATGTAAAATAATACAATGTTACGCAACAAAAGTTAATATAGTAGTTGTTCAATTTATTTTAATGCACTTGTTTATGATATGGTATAATGTAATTAGTAGTGGACTGTTAAACAAAAAATTGCCTGTTCGGCGTAATAATAATAAAAAGATAATAATACAATAAAATACACAATGAATAATAATCATTAAATTGTGACACCAAAAAATATACATGTCATAAAATCACACACGATAATGTGGAGCATATAAGTTCACATTGGACACTCACTGTTCATTGGTATAGAAAATATTATCAAAACATAAAAAAAAACCTAGTGGGTATACAGATATGAATACTTGATTAATATTATGTACCGCAGTGATTATTTCAATTTACTTACTTAACTCGTAATAATGATACGTGTACATAATATTACATAGGAAATGAGTTCGTGTCGGCGTGCGCACAAAATTCAATACTGCAATTTGCATGGATTATTCGTGCATCACCGGAATAATCCGCGATGCGCTACGTACCTAATGATAAACGTAATGTATTAAAGTGTATACTATATTCTCATGAGCATTCGTCGCATAATGCATAACAAGTTCGCGACTACCCGGGGTAGACGGTCGAATTTCCGGTTTACGTACGCATCACCCGACTATACTATCCAGGTGATATTCGTTCCCATCGAGCCGTATCCGATTCGCGTATAATACGTTTGGAAACACGCCGTGAAGAATGGCTCGCTAATACTTTGTACATACTACATAGTATAACAATACGTTAACATGATCCCGTGGAACGCGTGAAGAATGCACGTTACAATCCGCGTACAACATAATTAGCTGCATGCGTGATATTGTTGATAGTATGGATTCGGTCGTCGAAACAATTGTATGCGTTCGGACGAAAAACGACGTGCTTATAACATATGAACCCATGGTAATTATGTAAATCGCATTTCAACCGCCTCATCACCAACGTCAATACCATCTCAACGTTTGCTGCTTGAACATAACTGGTAGTAACGCGTAATTTAATATATAACACGCCGTATTTAAATAGGTACTATAAATGTATTAATTATATAATCAATAGTTATGTACCTAAGTGCTCACGTTTTAGAACTTTGTAAAATTTTCACGATAGCCGATTGAATTCGGCGTGCATTTTGTGGTGTCTCAGTAACCTCAGTCTTGCCACAATTCCTACAGTAAAATTCAATTAATATTTCAAACTACTTAATCAGTATTTACTCTATTCAAATTTAAATACCAGACATTATCACGTTGTATATTTTATCGTACTGGTCAATGGTCATAATTTCATATTTAACCGTTGACAATGTTTAATGTAGTATATGCTATAATATATTATGGTCTTCCTATAAAAAAGTTATAATGTCTACTATGGATTTATATACAAGTGCAAATTGTTTGTCTTTCTTAGACGTTTTTATCTGGAAAATTTTATAAAGTAGATAATCGGTAAATATTTTTATTTTAAAATATATTTAGGCTAAGTTAAGATATAGGTATAATATAAGTATGACTGTACTGGGTAACCGTTATGATTGGAAGTAAGCTATTTAATGAATTACCATTACATAAAACACTAAATTGTATCACATTTAACCTTAAAAATATTCAACTAAAATGCGTTCATAATAATTTTACAATAAACCAAAATTTAAAACTTTTTTAATGGTTTAAAATATAAAATGATCTTAAGAATAATTAAAATGTCTTAAAAGTACAAATAATAAATTATGAGTTGGAAACAAACTACTTTGGGGGAGTTTAACTTCAAACTGATATAATAAATTATGAAATGTTTACTTTTAACTATATTATTAATCTAGTAGTACATTTAACTTATAAAGTTAAAATACTTATTAAAATTCCCAAACTTTTAGAAAAATCAATTTCAAAGATATAAAAATTTGCACTCAGCTCAAAACCACCTTAAAATCAGTTGACAATGTTGACAGCATTAACCTTAAGTCAACAAAAATAACATACAAGAAAGTATTCATTTTGCAAAAACTTCCGACTCAACTAACTCCAAAATTTATATTCTTCCGTATCATATTAAATACCTAATCCAAGAAAGACGTAAAGCTAGTTGCCGTTGGCAAAGATACAAGGACCGCATTGATAAATACACTTACGATCAATCGAAAAAAAAATCAAGCAAAGCACTTCTTCAGCATAGTTCTTTTATTTATTAACGATACAGATCCAGAATATAACAACACATAACCCTCTTCTTTGGAAAGCAACGAAAAAAATTCTTAACACTCGCTCAACTCCCTCCTCTCTACGTAAAGAAGATAACTCTTACATTGTTTCCTGTAGGAATATAGCAAATTTGCTTGTCAAACATTTATCAAAAATGTTTTCACTACAGTACTTTAAATAATATACATAGTCAAATAATCACACAATCTTTGAAGTTTGAACTCTGTTTTACCTATATCACTTCTAGCTAATCGAAATAATTATAAAATTACTCATAAACCAAAAAGCTCTAGATTAAGATTGTATTTCGGTTTTCACTGCCCAAAAATTACCAAAAAAAGTTATCAAATTACTATCTTGATAACCTAATGCAATGTTGTGTTTATTCTATTACCCTCTAACTTGGAAAGTCCCTGAGATAATCTTAATTCCAAAGCCAAATAAACCTTCTAAAAATCTAATCTCATACAGTCCCCTTACTCCAAAATTTATCTAAAATGTTCGTAAACATTTTGCTAAAGTCTTCTCCCTTTAACTACTTTGAAAGCAAAAATTATCCTCATCGCCCAATTCGATTTCAGACTATCTATCATCTACACCGAATAGTTGATACTGTATCGTCGCCATTAGAGAAGAAATATATAATTGTGCAGCCGTAGTTTTGGACGTATATTAAGCATTCGATTTGGTTCGATGGTCTACTATTTAAATTAAATACACTTTTGCCAGTGCCTTACTTTCTACTCTTAAATCGTACCTGAGCGATCGTACTTTCGTTGTAGGAAACAGGGACCTTCTTAGAGGGAAACTTTAGTGTCTCAAAATAATTTGCGCATGTTCTGCGTGTTACCACTGGGTAATTTCCTCCGATTCATATTAATCACCGTTATTACATTCACCGTTTATCGAACCTAATTGTTGTACAAAAATGCTGTAGAGATTTTCACTTAAATAATAATACCTAAAAGTAATAAAAAAAAAAAACTTTTAAAGTCATAACAATGTTTTTCTCCTATAAGAATAATATGAATATTGTATAATTTAAAAAAATACGACGATAATATACGGTTAAATTGGCTCCCGTGCTTTTTTCTTATTACTCCGGTAAATATAGATAGTTTTTTGTGTTCTTTATCTCGTTGAATTCTAAAAAGTGCGCTTTCAGACCGGTGTCGTTTTTGAGTCGGTCTGACCAATGCTCTCCCCTCAGGAGCAATTATTAGTGATTCTAGCTTATACGCGGCCACCGTAGAAATGTTAGTTCATTCTTATTTTTATCGGAACTAAGTAATACCCGCAGCAGTCGCTATCGCGTTATCGGAGTAATTAGACCCACACTGCGTACATCTTATAACTGAAACAGCGCTGATAAATATAATATGAACGCATACATCGTGACACTGATCGTTAGCTGTTCCGCTCATTAACCCATATAATATCTCATCGGCCCGTCTGATTACCTGCAGCTTCGGTTGCCTACCTTATCCTACAAGGCGTACTAATTCAAATGAATCAGAACTCTCCCTCAAGGATCACCACTCGATCAACCACGTCTGGCAACATTACTTCGGCAATGTCTGTCAAGCCTTCTAAATCAGCTTCTTCTTCTTCCGGTCTGCTTACCTTTGATGTTTTTAACATCAATATGGCTGAGCATCAAAAAACACAAAAAGAAACTTTTGCTGAGTGTAAACGATTGTGCGAATCTCAAAATGCTCAATTTTCTGAACTCAATGAAAGCTTAGGTCGTCTGTCCTCTCAGGTTGTTGACTTAAAATCTGAGAACGACAAACTTCAAAAAATCATCTCCAGTCTCAGCAAAGGAGTCCAAGACCTCGAATCTGCAAATAGTATTTGTCGTACCTCCTCAGCTGGCACTGTTCCTAACATTCTCCAAGAGATCACTGAACGTGAGCGTTGTTCTCGAAACGTCATTATTCGTGGTGCCCAAGAATCTTCTTCTTCTATATTAGAAGATAGAGTCTCTAATGACATTTGAAAAATAACTGAGGCTATCAAACCGTACTTTCCTGAATTACCCTCTGACTTCAAAGCAATACGGCTAGGTAAACCCAGTGATCGAGGTCCTCGACCACTCAAGGTTTTCTTCCAGTCTAAAGAAATAGCCCATAAACTTGTCTCTGACTATAATACAAACATTAGAGCTACTCATACTGACAATACGCGACGTTCTATTTCGGTTACTCGGGATCGCACTCCGAGTGAGCGTGAAGCAATTCGTCTTGTATACGCTGATTTGGAAAACCGCAAAAAGAACGGTGAATCTGACCTGGTAATCAAATACAGAGACGGATTCCCCTATATTACACCAGTCCGCAGATCTTCTTAGAACAGACGCCATAAAGCATCGAACCCTGCCTTTACCCAATCAAAAAACTAGTAGTACTCGACTTGTCACTGCCTAGACAAGCACTCCTTGGTTTGAACAAAACTGGGAAAAATGTCTTATGCTACTACTCCTGCCTAACTGATCCACTCTGCAATTGCATGTACAACACTAAACTTCGTTCTTCAAACTGCTCACGTTGCCACACTGCTGAACTAACTTTAGATTCTTTCTTGCAAGTCTTCACTACCTTTAAAGCATCATTTTATAAGCCTATTAATTTTTCTAATCCTTGTAACAATAACATTTGTGATAATACCCTAAATTGCAATCTTAAAATATTCTACCAAAATGTTCGTGGTCTTAAAAGAAAATTAGTCAGCCTCAGATGTTCTTTCCCTATGTTTCACTTTTATGATATCATTGTCCTCACAGAAACCTGGCTGACTCCTGACATAAGTGACAGTGAGCTTGGTTTTGCTGGCTTTCAAGTAATAAGACTTGATAGAAACTATAATAACAGCACTTCTATCTGAGGTGGCGGAGTTCTAATTGCTATCAAGAATACCCATTCCTTTCAACCTATATCACTAACTGTATCTAATGTTGAACAAGTATTTGTATTGTCCCTAAACTCTAATCACTTATTGGTAGGAAGTGTATACTTACCCCCTCGCTCCCCCCTTTCTGTAGTTGAATTCCACACTACTTCTATTGAACACATCATATCCTCTTATAAACCAAATTCCCTAATCATATATGGAGACTACAGTCTCCCAAATATCATCTGATCTTCTGATGAACTGGGATTAATTAGGACTAATGATCCAAGTATTATTTCCACAACTATTATTGATTCTTTTTCTTACCTCAATTTTTTCCAGCATAATTTCTTTTTCAATAATCTTGGCAGTATCTTAGATCTTGTCTTTTCCAACTGCAATAGAGTTACAGCCAATGTAGCAACGGAATATTTGGTGATTCCTGATCCTTATCACCCACCTCTTCACATAGTCTTTCCTTCTCAATTTGACAAATCAGTAGTTAATACTCATACATATAAAGATTTTAAGGCTGCAAACTACACTGCCAAAACGAAATTTATTAACTCCTTTAATTAGGAGTTAACATTTTCGCAATACACAATCGAAGATGCAGCCTCTGTTTTTAATGAAGCCCTACTTCATGCTATCGATCTGTTTGTTCCGACAAAAACATTTAAATTGCCAAAATTCCCCACGTGGACATCTCCGTCTCTTAAAAATCTTATTATTGAGAAGAAGCGAGCTCACACACTCTATAAATGTTCGAGGTCCCCCAATGACTTCTCTGCTTTTTCCGAACTTCGAGCTAAATGCAAGCACCAATCTAAAATAGACTATCAGTCTTATATAAGAAATACCGAAAACTCGTTCAATCGCAATCTCTCACTCTTCTGGAAATCTATTAAGAATTTAAACCAGGGAAACACAGTTCCCACCATTCTACGCTGGAACAGTGATACAGCCGATAATCCTCTTGATTCGGCTAACCTATTTTCTAAGTATTTTTATTCTATGTATAACAACTCTATTTCTCCACCCGTCACTATTTCTAATATTAATTCTATTTCTTATGAACTTCCTTCTAATTGCCACTTAACTCTCAACGACGTACAACTTGCACTCAACTCTTTAAAAAACACATATTCCAATGGCCCAGACGGGATTTCAGCACGTTTACTCTTTAATTATCAAGACTCTATTGTTTATTCTTTATTCCTACTCTTTAGGCTATCTCTTGATGAGGGTATCTTTCCAGTAGCTTGGAAAACATACTCTGTCATCCTGGTTTTAAAATCTGGAGATCCCTCGCTTATTTCTAATTACAGGCTGATTTCTACTCTACTTCACATTTCTAGACTATTTGAGTCCATCGTCTATTCCTCAATCAAAAGAAGTCTTAACCATATTCTTATAGATGAGCAGCATGGTTTCCGTAGTGGGAAATCTACTGTCACATGCAGCCTTTTTTCACATCATACATATTAAAAAGCTTTGAATCTGATTGTTAAGTTGATGCTGTGTTCACGGACTTTAATAAAGCTTTTGACACGGTCATTCATAGCCGCCTTATCTCTGAACTGAATTCAATTGGTATCGGTAATCCTCTGCTCTCTTGGATCCAATCTTATTTAAATCAAAGAAAGCAATTCGTAAGAGTCCACGGCGCTGTCTCTGACTTATTTTTAACTCCCTCTGGAGTCTCCCAAGGAGAACATCTCAGTCCTCTTCTGTCCATCCTTTTCGTCAACTCAATTAACAGGTACATTTCATCCTTTAGAGTTCTTTTATTCGCCGATGATATTAAAATTTTTTCAAAAATTACATCTGCGTCTGACTGTCTTCAACTCCAATCAGATCTCAATACTTTCTCTCTCTGGGCTCAGCGTATTGACCTAACACTCAACCTCAACAAATGTCATGTTATGTCATTTCATAGAAAACGAACCTGTATAATCCATCCTTATTCCTTTAATGGCTCCACTCTCGAACGTGTTTCCACTGTCAAAGATCTCGGGTTCTATGTAACTCCTTCTCTTTTTTTTGAACACCATATTGATGTTACTGTTGGTAGAGCGTTAAAAATTCTTGGCTTCTTAATGCGCAACACTAGCCTTTTCAAGTCCGCTACTTGTCTTCGCTCCCTCTATTTTTCCCTTGTCTGTCTTAGAATATGGCTCAGTTGTATGATACCCATATCTAGCCAAGGACCAATTACGCTTAGAACGAGTCCAAAACCACTTCCTTTCTTATGCCGCTTTTATACTCAATATTGATCACCTCAACATGATTACCAATTAGTTAGAACTTTTTTAAATATCCCTACTCTTGCTTCTCATCGTGTAGATGCTGACCTTTCCTTCATCACCTCTCTCCTTAGCAGGTCAATAGATACCCCGGACCTTCTGTCCTCTATTTTTTTTCGCGTTCCTATGCATTTCACTAGAAATCACTCTCTATACCTTCTCTCCTCTCACCGTACTAATTTCTCCCATAATAATCCATTAGATAGAATGCTCCACCTACTTAATAACTCCTGATCTGTAGTTGACTATGCTGTTATTTATCTCTACTAAATGTTTTCGCCTTTAGTTTTATTTTATTTTAGCATGTACTCTTTATATCTAAACACTATTTAGTATAAGTCTAAACTTAAGCCTATAATGTAACTAATGTTTTCCATGCATATAATTTCATTACTTTCGTCTCTTATTAATGCAATAATATTACAATGTATCTATAAATTACCGTGGCGTTAAATAAATAAATAAATAAATATCTCAATTGATAAGAAATACGTAATCGTGACAGGAGTATTCTTGGGTTCGGCAATATTATGGAAGACTTCAATCCTCGCAGCAGATAAACTATTCGTGCTTTACAATTGATAGCAGTGAAGAAAAATCCATTTCCGTTAGAGTATTTCATTGTTGTGTGTATGTGTGTGTGTGTGTGTGTGTGTATGTGTGCGTATCGGAGCTATTGCAACATCAATCAATTCCATCGCATGGGATTGGTACACACGCGCGAGCCCACCTGCAATACACGTACGTGCGGTGAACATATCATGTTATATTTATTGTATACTATGAGGCAGTCTGTACCTACACATTATATAATATAGCGAAGTGCTATTTGGTACCACTCACGTACGTTTTATATATTATTATTATCATCGTTATCATACAAGATATTATCATCTATATTATCATCTATACAGCGTCCAGACGTGTACGGACTATTGTGCTGGTGGCTTGATTGTCCGAAAACAGACGATTTAGACTCTACAACCGGGAACGTGTTACGCTTCGGATTGCTGAGTGGGTTGAATAAGCGAGTATGAGAAATTGGAATGCGAAGAAAGAAAAAAAAAACAAATTGACAAAATCCAATCGAATCGTTCTTCTCGTATTGTGTGTCGCGAGGTCATCCGATTTCGAACGCGTACAACTAGGATTCAGTACGATATTATTAAGTATCTGAAAAGTCCGACGAAACGCTGTACTCGAGAACAATTATTGTTAATATTTGTTTCGGTAAGTTGTCGAGAGCTTGAAACGAAAAAAAGGTACCCGCTTAGCCCGCGGTCAGTCGCATATTATCACTGAACCTACGACCGACTCATAAAATACCGTGTAATCGACATCGAACCACACTATATAATATCTCATTGGTCTACATCACGGCGATTAGTGTGGTAAGAACTTTCCATAATTCCAGACGTTTTTGATCGATACCGATATCGACTTGATTTGACATCACGAGTTGGTATATCAAGCCGAAATATCATATTCCATAAATCCGCAAACATAATTCAGTTAGTATATAATTCATTGAGGTGTCATCACGTATTTTGGCAAATAAAATGCGTACTTATTATAAAAGTTCAATTTTCATCACTGGAATTATTTTTTTCGTTCTTCTTATCCAACAGTAAATAAGCAAGTTATCAAGCTTTTCATAAAGATGTTTGTAAATTATTATTAGTGTTATCTTAATCATTTTCTAGCCGTTTTTGTGTAGAATTTTACTTTCAGACTTTATACTTACAGAATACAGACACTAGCACTTATAAACTAGGGCAATGGTTCTCCACCGCTTTAGTTGTATAAACCACCGATTTTGTAAAAAAAAAAAAACTATGAGGCAAACTTATTATTGGTATACGCAGTTAAAATCATAAATACACTAAGATGAATAGATATGATGTACGTATCACGTATGACTAATACATATTACTTACATATAATTTACACATATTATGTGAGTAATTAGGAAAACATACGGTACGAGAAAAATTAAAAATCATTTTCATAAAGGAAATAAGTTTATTATATTCAATTCAATAACAGGTAGTCAAAGTAAAAAAAAAAAAAACTCAATGTAATTTGTTTGACTTCTACGAGATAGTATCAATATCAGGAATAGTTTTAGCCTCAAACAACTCACAACATTCAATTCAGTATATTTCTATGTTTATGTATTTTTCAAAAAAATTTAAGTTGAAAGGCTCATTCAAAGAAATTGGTTGTCGATAATCCTATCAAGTTCCTCTGTGAAACTTTAAAATTGCCGAAGAATTTTACCGAAATGATCCAGAATGAATAACTAGATCACTACCTGCATTATGAAACAACATTCAATAAAATGTTGTGATAGTGCTGTTAATCTTTATTATTGATTAATCATTCTAATCTAATAAGAAATATTGAAGTTTAATTTAATATAAAAAAAGAATCTCAATTTCGATGCCAATGAGCATAAATTAAAATTGGCCACCTTTAGCTTAGAGTCTTAGACTCTTGATCAGCATCCATGACCCAGTAAAATGTTTCCAGAGGCCTATGGGTTGAAAATTTCTGGACTAGGACGTAGCCTAGTTGGCCTAGTACGCAATTTTGTTGATGCATAGTAGGTTAAATTAAAGATATATTTATATTGTTTGACTATACTTAAAACGACAAATAAAAGTAATATAAACCTATAAATCGTAACATTGTCGTATTTTTATTTATATACAGGCACGTAAATGGGTGGTTATTTTGAGGGGGGGGATTCATTTTTCGAAATGGTTGTGGCTTAAAATATGTGCAACATTGTATAGTTTATAATCGTTTATAATGTAGGTTGTTTTAGTTAAAAAAAAAAAAAAAAAAAATAGTTACAAGGTTACATAGGTATATAAAAAATATATATATACAATTCTCAGTTAAAAATTAATAATATTTATAATATTAATTCAGTATTTCTTCTTTTTATAGAAGCAAAACGTTTAATTATATCAACAACTGATATATCTATTTCACGGTGAATATGTAGCAAAGCCAAACCGCATAGCGGATCTTGTCCCATCTTAGAACGCAACCAAGTTTTTAATCTATAGCAACAAATATAGCAGCTTATAAGCAAAAGCAAAAGCTTAATACAATTAATTTAATAGTTAATCATTAGTACAAAAATGTATATCAATGAAAATCAGTTAAGTTGAAAATTGAATTAACTATGATAATGTAAGAAACAGATAAAAATTATTATCTTCTTAATATGAAAAATGATCGCTCAGCTGAAGCTACACTAATTGGTAAACATGTAATAATATGAAGGAGTTTTTTAATATTAGGATAAAGAATCTCACTGCATAACTCAAATGAAGTCATAGCATCCAAATTTTATATGTTACTTAATTCTGAAATTTAAAATTATGTTTTTTCTATTTATTTAAAGGTTACTATTTTAAAATGTCCTATTTTATGTACTAAATTTTACAAACCTTCATTCTTTTCTGTAATCCACTTAGATTTCCAAAGATTCAGTTCACTTTTAAGTTCTGTTTCATTTATTTCATTATTTATTTCATTATTATTCTGTGTTTAAAGATCGTTAATCGTGATGAGAATGACGCACGCAAGGACAATAAAGATAATATTATCTATTGATGTACGGCACTACGGCAGCTGGTGAAGAAATATGGTCGGCGACGGCCGGTGGTTTGTGTGACGTGTTCACGAATTAAAATTTACGTAATTCACGCCGTTTTTTGTTTATTATATATAATACTATAACTGTTATTAGTATATGACTATGCTATTATATTATCATATTATATTATTTAATTTAGATATTATATTCAATATTTATTTTTTTTTTTTATTAATTATTAATTACTACATTTCGGCCTGTTTTTTGAGGGAGGGGGGAGGCGATCGCTTCTAAATTACGTGCCTGTTTATGTACCCTTTAACTAGAGTGAATTATTGAAAATTTCACACTAAAGTCCAAATGACACTATCTAACAAATGGAAAAATCTTTAGATCTATGTGTTAGATAAGAAGAAAAAGAAACAACAGTATAATTAAATAATCAAGTGAAAAAATTGAAATCATACAGTCTCAAAAGATTTTGTCTTATTTATCTACCGATAAAAAATACGTAAGAAGATGGAATGGATTTAATTACTTATATATATATATATATATATATCACTTTAATCTTTTGGATCTTTTACATTTTTTTTTTTTTTTTGTTTTTGCTTATTGTATTTAAATTAATTTTTAATCAATTAGTAGTATTTTTATTTTTATTTTTTTTTCTTAGAGTTTGAGGGAATTAATATTTATAAGACTCAAAATCTAGCTTGAAAAAAAGAATTTAATTTTAACTCTGCAATGATTTGTAAAAGTAGTGTAATAAAAACTTAAAAACTGGTTGGAGTAATAATTATTTTTTTCAACCGTGTTTGTGATAGACATTTCAGTTTTTAAGTAGATCATTATACTCCAAGCAAACATTGAAAGACGTCAGCAGTATTGTTCGATGAATCATGTCACATAATATAATATAGGTGACCAATAGTTTAACAATTAAATATTGTACTTTTTATCTTAAATTTATTATGTATTAAAATAACTTTCATATTTTATTAAATCCCTAAAAAAAACTCTCGATTTTCAATTGCATTAAAAACTATCTTAGGACCAATCTTCAATAAAATCTTTAAACCAATAGGAATAAAATTATCTATTAAAATAAAAAAATATATAAGCTACAAGACTTGTGAAATTCTAAATAATTTCCAAATTTTCAACTTGCATATTTCATGTGCTTAGAAAAACTACTGAAAAATTCAAAAATTATTTTTATTGAGTTCTAATAAGTATCTATTATGATTAATTGTTTCAATTGATATTCTTAAACGTTTGTCGTTCATTTACTAATTCTAATTATTCTACAAAAAAAAAAAAAATAAATACAATATCTAATTGTAAGACCAAACAAATACTGATAAAAGATTATATTATATACAATATGCTGCCTTGCTCAATTTTAAATGCTTATAAACAATATAGTGTTGTACGAAAAATTATATAGAAAACTGTTCTGCTACAGCATAAACTTTTTTAAATGGAATGTAATTACTAATTGCATTAAAAAAAATAAAACTCATAATATAAGGATTAACGAGATTAAAACAAGAAAACAGTTGGTTTTTTTTGCGGAAAAATGCAGTGATATATTATTTTCTTTGAAACTATTATTTATGACACTAATAATTTAGCTGAAAATATAGTGTTTGGGTCGTACTAAAAATATTAACGACCCATTGTATATTATATATTTATATAATTTTTTATCACATAAATTAATCATTTTAGATTGTAAATATTATTTCTAAAAAGTGATTTTATTTATCCGGCACATAAATCGCTATTGTTATGCATAATCGTAGAAATATATTACACTTAATCTTCTCTTGGTTATAAGTTATATTTGGTTTTGAACAAACAGCTATACAATTTTTATCATCCCTAGTAAATTTCCACGATAATTATTGTAGTGTGTGCTAAAACTTATATGATAGTCAAACAGCATATTATTTTTATTTCAGTTCATGCCATGAATAATTTTAAAATTGTTTGTTTTTTTTAAAAAAAAATTATTATTTAAAGTTTCCCTAGCAAAGTCATCTAAACTTATTGTTGATAAAATTGCAAATTTTTGACATTTGGAATATTAATAACAATACTAATAGTATCGTAAAACAATTATAGAGATGATGATCACAGTATTTGACAGTGTACTAGCTGAATGACATTTGTACAGATAAAACGTATTTACAATAAATAAATTAAAAAAAAAAAAAATTAATAATAATTAAATTATGATTTATAATAAAAGGTCATATGGAGGGCGTCCGTGCTTGAGCCAGCGTACAGAAGATGAGTCAATTTGTCTGTAAAATTTCGCACTGATAGAAATTTCTTTGTAAATGACAAGGTGGAATATCTTATAATGATTTGACATAGTTGAAAATCGATTCATTATATAGACAAATAATCTACAAGATCCAAACAATTATTTGTCAGAAGATATTTTGAAGTTTGCCAAACACTAGATTTAATATCGCAGCTGATTCTAACAATGGACTTAGATATTTTATACATAATATACTGTGTTGACCTATTTTTTCTCTCTTTACGGTTGCGTTCTACTATTCTTAACGATCGCAATAGAAACATCTGAATGTATCAACTTTGAACATCCATAACATTGGTAGTTTTCAACATTGCTATTGCACTTTCCAAGCGATACTCTATACTTTCCATGCGATACCATTGACTTAACCATCTTTATATGCAACGTAATATCGTTGAGCATTAAGTAGGTATGTATCAGCATATTGTGTTAACGATAACATGGGCACATTGAATATTTTTTTTTTAGTTTACATAATAACATAATAATATTATAAAAAAACAAAATGCAATTCCATCGTATGTATTTGATTCCGAACCTAGGCATACTGTAAAAAATATTTTAGAATAGTACTTAGCAGATTTTATAATGCATGAAAAATAAAATTTTTGTTGCTATTTGCATTTAAACATTGTGCATTATTCTTCCGAAATCGTATACGATTGCGGTTAAAACTTAACAAGACCGTAAACAAATTGTGAGCTGTAGAAAGTACCTATATAATATTTATGTAAGAGTTGAAAGTATAATTAACTATATATTTTCTTTAAAGATATAACTTAATAAGTAACTTGTATAACATCTACATCTAAATACACATGCCATTTAAATAATTAAAAGCGTTATAACAAAACAATAATTATTTCTCATCGATTATGTTTGTAGGTAGTAAGAACATTTTTTATATTATCTATATTTTGAGGCTTTAAGCCTACTCATGCACGTAAATACTCTCGCTCACTTTCATAGTTTAAATTTGAAAATTGTAGAAACCATTAACTGTCATTTTGGTAGACATTGATGTATAGGGTAAATACCAAGTTGTATTGGTGACAATGGAACATACAATAATATTGATGGTGTTTATGGTTATGCCGTATTACATTTGCATATTAAAATTAAAATATTGGCTATTGATTTTCAAATTGTTAATACGGAAAAAAAACTATTTTTGACTTATTACAAGACAATGGTTTATTACAGAACAATGATAATGTATTTTGTACCCATTCCTCCTACACCAATGAAATTTAATACAAAAACGAAATTCTATATTATTCAGAAAAAAAAAATAACTTGCTTTCAGCGAGAGTTGTAAAAATATATTCATAAAGAACAAAAAAAGGTGCTTAACGTTGGAAAACTGTCAATTGACCATACTAATATTATATTTTTTAGTCTAAAAAATGTAGTTAAAAACCAATGCTGTGGTAAATTATAATAAGTTTAATAAAATTGTTACTATTTTGACAGAGTTTGAATATTTAAAATTAATATTTTCACGCGAAAACATATTTTAGTATAAACTATAAATGTATACTTTGGATAATCAGTTAGACTAAGAGATAATGTAAAATAGATATAAATTACTAGGGAAAATGTGAGTTTGCGAATAAACTAAAGACATCGATCAATTAAGGGACTATCGATCCTACCATAGTATGGCGTGATCGAAAACGTTGATCAGATTTAGTATGAAAAGGTAACCGAAATGTTATTCGGAGCCTCACTTCTTACTTGTATTTGTATAAACTACAAGCTGATGATCTCCGTATTATGTGAAACGGTTAGTCTGAAACTTACTTTATGTTGATTGCTGATGAACTTCAACCATATTCTATATTGTGTGTTATTTTTGTAATATTTATTCAGCACACTTGTGTACACACAGTTCACGGGCTCACTACAGTATTGTAAGACGACAAAAAATATGTTTACCAGTCAAAAACACAGATTTATGAAAATTATACCATCAAATATTTGTCTGATCGTTAAAAAATCATTAACACTAATTTCGAACAAGTATATAATTCATTATTTATCAAAATGTGTAATACATTATTACTATGAACGTGCATGCCAACGTTAAACCTCAAATATATTTTAGACATCGCACCGCGTTAATGATTTGTCACTCCGATTAATTAGTTACAATTCGTTGATCAATTTACCTTATCGACCTATGGCTACTATGAAAGATATGAGTTGGATTAATGTCCAGTTGTTTATAATGTGAATAACTGAAACGAACTATTTTACGTGGGCGCAAAACGAGATAGTTGAATCAAACGAGTTTTTGTAAGAGAAAAAGAGCAACAAAAAAATAATATATTATTCGATACAATCGGTTTTCAGTGCAGCAATAGTGTCACTAATTTGTTAACCACAATCTCCGAATGATCACATTCTGACAACGGGAACAAAGTTTCCATTTCGTTAAAAACAAAATACGATAAAAATATGATTGTGAAAGTAGAAGAATAAGGTTTTTGAAAGTTTCAATCCTGACATTTCCACTTTTATTATGGAAAATTTAAGAATCGGATAGCACAGAAAACACTGAATAAATGATGAAAGTCATACCCGTATTTTAAGATTTCATTATCAAAATTCTAAAAAAAAAGTTCGGTTAGGGCTTGATTTTTAATCTACAGATGTGAAACATAAAACTTTTTTAACGTTTTCATCACCATAAAAAATAATATTACCCGAAAAAATCGTAAAACAGATACACCGTTACAGAATACGTCTAGAAAATTGGGCACGTGACATTGGTTATGCTTATGACTCATGAAAAATAAGACGCATCATACACTAGTTATAGAGTTACTATAGTAATTTATTAAACAACTTTTGAATTATACGTAAATCACTTAGTTTTTTTTATAATTAGTTTTTAATTCTTAAATTTGAACAATTCAAGTACACACGAGTCCCTATATAAGGTTATGTATTAGTAAATTTTTTAAATTATGATAAATATAGCTTATATAAAAATCAATTTTAAAATCAAGATTATTTAACCCAGTCATTGCATTTTTATTATTGTTATTGGCAAATTTCTATACAAAAACGTAAATAATTATTGCCCAGCTAACAATGGTACTTTTTTGCTGCAAACTTCTACAAATATGACTTAATGTTGTAACAGATGTAAGTCTGTAAATAATTACTATTATTAATTCAAAAGTAGATTGATCAAGTTAAATTAAATATCGTTTTTACACGGAACTTGTTGTCTCTGTTTTTTATACCTAATACATAGTTATACCGTTATTGGTTCCGAATTTGTATGTATGGGAAATATAATATATTATTCACCTATTATCATACACGACTGTTCATCGATTTTATAAAAACAGAGTGCTCGTAATTGTAAAAACAAGGGTATCATCATCTTTTTATAAAAAGTTATAAGCTTTCTCTGTTTGCATAGATAGATAATCCATTTTGAAACACGATTTTTGATTTAAAGGTAGATACTATAAATATATATTAAAAGAACGGTATATTTATAACGTACATCCATGCAATATACTTTTTACAACAAGTACAAATTTTCTATAACGTTCTATGATTGGATTGTTGTTTCGGATATTGTTTTCAAGAAAACACATACCTACCTATCCTAACCACTTACTAAATTTAATTCAATATATTAATTACTACGGGGTAAAGTTTAAATCAGTTACATCAGTATACCAATACATACACACAACTTTATAATATATACATATATATATATCGGGGTAGTAACAATAACAGTGCTATTGTTACTGAATGAAATGACAATTAATATTTTAAAAATTGTTTTTATATTTGTACCAATAAATACGTCAAATATGTTTACCGTTAATGTAAATTACAAATACTACCCAGTGATAGCCAAGGTTACGTATATATTATTACCTATTATAATGACCACAAACTAATTGTATTGCAGCGGTGGCCAATAATAGTAATAATAATTATAATTGTCCGCATCAAATTGTTCCGTGACTATAATAATTATCCGCGCGGTGTCCACTGTCGGCATGACAACAGCCGATAACAAGCTTTCTCCGTTTGGAATGAATACCGTCGGTAATTTTTCGCGATATGAGAATGCGATGGATCAAACTCCGGAAATGCATCTGCGTCGTTTTATTTAGAAGCTCCGCGTCCCGGGATCAACTAATAACGAATATTGTCTTCGCCATCGTTTTTTGGCGATATTCAAAGGAAAAGTATCTGAAATGTTTAACCTGTATATAGTATAAAAGTGCCTTTTAAATTATCAATGAGTCGTTTTATATTGTACCGTATTATTAAAAACAAAACTAAATTGAAATCTAATTAAAATCTGCAGAAAATACGCCACCAGTGGATGTCGGATATGTGTACATAACATTACTGTATACCTATACTTTACTCGGACGATTCGTGGAGAAATGGCGACCGATCCCTTTCTCTTAGAATTCCCCTCCCCTCTTCCTTATTTTTCATCATATGTGAAACCGAATTAATAGAAAGGATAAAGAAAACTGCTAAAAGGTTGAAATAACTTCAAATGTTAACAGCATATATGTATTATATGTCATATATGTATTTGCTTCTCTTTTGTTTGTGATCTATATCCGTCTGCACCAAATCTCAGAATGCTTGAAACGCTGGTCAATTAGCTTAATTAATAGTGTATAACATTTGCACTACTCATTTCAGGTGTGTTTTATTTTATTTAAATTTTTTTTTTTTTATATAAGTTGCTGATTGTTGATTAATTTTTATTTTGGTATTTTTACTTCATCAATGGTATGTAAACATTTAGACTTAAATTTTTTTTAACGTTTTCAATTTCGAAAGTAAAAGTTTGGTTGCAAATATCAACATTGACATACCACAATACACCACATTGGAACATATAACAATTATTTGATCGAACCTTATTTTTCCAACTTAAGAAACTAAATGTTTCTCCTGAGTATAAATATTATTTTAAATAACATTTACCTGTATAGTATTTATCCTCGTATAATTATGGATTATTGTACAACAACTGATTTCTATGTTTAGAAATCCATATAAAATCACAAACATTTTAGCCATTAATTGTTATTATTATATATATATATTATTATATATTATATATTATTATTATATTATTATATAAACCATAGAGCACTCTTTATGTCATACTAGATAATATATTTTTTATATATTTGCTTTATTTATTGTATGAATTCGTCATAGAGAGTAATTTATAAATAATGGTTTTACTGTAATATTTTAGTAGTCGTTGGAATGTTTATTTAAAAAAAAAAAAAAATATTAGTGTCTAGATATGAATTATACTAATGAATTGACCAGCACAATAAGATCATTTTCTTAATTAGTATTATGAAATTATGCTCAGTAATTCTTACAATGTAGAAAAAATGTATACGGTGAACTACGGAAGGTCGAGGTATTGTAAAATAGTTTGTCGATACAAATAATATCCATTGACTAATAGATTGAATCGTTAATTTTTCTGATAAATTATTACTGTCTTAGTATACTTGTAAAATTTGTAGAACTTAATATCCACTATTAACTATGAAAAGGCGAATGAAAATTTTAATTATCAATGATCATTGAAATCTATGTGTCAAATCCTTTTTTCGATCATTTCAATACTTTATTTTTAAAATAATGGTTAAATCTTACTAACATTATTATATTATGTATATTTGGGAATACTAAAATAAATCGTAATTTTTTAACTATTACACAACATATATGTACATTTTATTTGGAAATATTATTATATTGCAAGTAACTTCAAAAAATTACATTCATCCAAACATCAATTTGTAGAAACGAAATACATTTTGCAATCAACAACATACTATATTTTATTTAAGATTAAACTATTAGGTATATGTCACTTCGAACGTCACACATTTTCTTCGGCTATCCACATAGCCATGTTTACCGATCTTTTATTCTTGTTAATATTATTATGTTTCTTAAATCTCTATGTACAAATGTTAACATAAATTCGATATGACGGTTTATATATTGGACGTTTTTATTTTGTTACGGTCATTGTAATGTTATATATCTTACGAGAGAAGCATGTTACAATCAAAATACTGTTTGTTCATTTTTAATTAAAAATCACTATGGTAGAGAACTTGGTAAATATATTATCTACTAGACCAAACAAGTAACAATATATAACAGTACTATACAAAAGAATGATTCTAAAAATAATATGATTAATACTTGAATTAAATCTTTATTATAAAATAAGATGACATAAACAAATAATAATAATAATAATATGCTTACATATATCTTGTACGTCACGCATTTATTGTACAGGCTAAATAAATTTTCCAATAAGAATTCAAACAAAAGTTGTACAGTTATTAAAAATTATTATTTAATTGAATTTTGAAATCAAAGTCTTTCGCGTAACAGCCATATTGCAAAACAGCGTGTATAAGTACTTATTTGACCAACACACCAAGCCCGTAGTATAATTTTCACACAAAGACATTATCGGCATAACATATTATTAATGATCGCATTGAAATATTATTATATTTTTTAACACCTGCGTAATATAGACACGTGTATGTGTCGTTTAATATAATAATGATTAAATTCAAACGTACAATAGATTAAGTGTGATTTTTATTTTCAAGCAACGTCGTAGCAATCAATTCTTTCAAATACATAAATAGTATGCTACTTCTTATAGACTATAGTTATGGTTATTAACTTATTATAGTGCAGACGTACAACAGTCATCAGTATAATTAAATATTATAATATATTTGAACGATTTTATTTATATAGAGGTGAAGAAATCCATATGAAATTTAGTTTCAAGTGTACCAATCGATCAATGATATTTGCTGTGAACGTTTCAAAAGTTAAGTATTTTATTATTTGTATTGTAGGTTGATGAAAATGTGGATATTAATACTATTGATACATACATAATATACATATTTCAATATACTATATTGATAAACTATAATAATTGCAGAATAACATTGACGAATACAAATAATCTGTATTTACATACTTTCAATCGCAGAATTTGAATAATTCTCAGTGAAGTTCATCTTGAGCAAGCAAAACAATTCATATTACTGAAAAATATCAGTCAAAATGGAATCTAAAACGGCTCAACAAGGTTAGCAATGGGATTGTATTTTTCATGTAAATAATATTATGAGGTGTATAAAAAATAAACCAAAGTAAACGGATTTTATTTTTCACAAATAATTTGAGTTTGTTAACCTATTTTTGTGTTTTGATTTTAATCATTTTTTTTTTTTTACTTTGAGACTTAATAATGTTTACTTTGAAAATATAACTATACTATTTTCAAATCATATAAAATTAACTCGTTGTAAATTTTGAATTCCTACCATGACCTAGAATAGAGATATTATATGCAGTTGAAGTGTTCAAGTTTTTTAAGATCTTAAACAAAGAAAATATTTATTTTAATTTTTTATGTTAATATATATTTTATAAGGATACAATTATACCCAAAGTAGCATGCAGTTCTTAATTTATAGAAATGAAGACACATCCTTTCACCACAATTGATTAGTTTAAATTATATGAAAACTTAGATTTCAATCTGAATTAATTAAATATAAACAAAATTTAAATAGGTATAATAAAATATTATTGAAAAAGAGGTATGTATTTGATTTAAAAACAATAATATGCTACATGACTATTGACTACAATATAATTTAAATTATTAGTATATCCATGTATTCATATGTACTAGTACTATACAAATACAATATAATCAATATAATATTTTAAGGGAAATAAATTTTATACATAGTAATAATACAATATTAAATGATGAATATGTTAAAATTTTAAATAACACGTGTAAGAGTATTATCGATTTAAAAAAAAAAAAAATATTGTTGTGTAACAATTAACTTTATTGATTATTTGGACCGCGGGATTTATAAGATTTATTAAACAAAATAATAAATACTTAAAAAAAGAGTTCGCTGTTTACGTAAAAGGACGTGAAATATAAATGTTAAAGTGGTATACAAAGAAAAAAAGTTGGCACGCGTTTATTGTAATCTAAGTTCTAAGTAGCACTCTGCAGGATTCAGTTGTAAATCATACCATGAGTTTGATCACTACCACAAATTATATTCGCTGTTATTCCTCATTTATCTTAATTTTTATTTTCTAACATAACCGGGTGCCAACTTATTTTTGACAATATTCTACCGATGTGTAGTAAATGTAATTAATATAAACGTTTTATCTGCCAAGGCTTTTGTACAAGATATCAACATCTTGTTTGACACCAATAAGTAAAAGGATTCTAATATAGGAGTGGTGTAATTTCAGAATTCATGAAAATATAGCTTTTCATTTCTATAAATCTAGGATCTTCTCTAGGTTCATATAACATTGTCAGGTATCGGAATTTTAAATGATAGAATTAGTAACTGCAACACCTCAAAATTCATACCGTGAACACAAATATTATTTGCACCAACTAGATTTTGAGTGAAACAAGGAATAATGTATTGATTTTATCATGATGTGTTTTTTTTGAAGTTATACTTCTTTACGCGGGGTAGTGAGGAAAAAAAAGCGAACGGGCGGCCGTACGAACGCGAACACGGACGCGCAGCCGCGGATTGTCGTAGCTGTATTTTATAAACAGCTATGGGTTGTGTCATTAAGCGTTGTGCACGTATCCAGTGTACTTTTAGCTATTGTTAATATAATAAATAATAATATTGTTATTAAGTAATAAGTAGTTCCTATTTTAATATTTTAAATTTTAATGGTTACTTGGATTTTTGTACGTACTACGTACGACTGGATTTAGTAAAAATAGTAGGTATTTTTATTTTACCTAATGATTATAATTTACAATATAATATTACTGAAATAATAATCTCGAGTTCGAACTAAGTGTGTCAATTCGCCGTCGTCGTTGTTCGCCAATTTGTTTGGTAGTTTTAATAATTTGCAAAATTATTCGCAAATGTACGTTTCGTATTTCAGTCATCATATGCCAATCATAACTACTATACCGATTGAGCAAAATGATAATTAATCATTGGCATAAAAAATAAAAAAAAATATGAAAAATATAATTTACATTGTTTTTTTTTTCTTTCTTTATTATCCTCATTACCCCAGTCTATCCATGCCTTTCTTTCTTTTGCACTCACTCACGTGTACCGATCAAAAGAAGTTTAACTTCCCGCGCGCGTACTGGTAACACAAACACTTTTTTTTTTTAGTAGTGAACACATGATTTAGACCAAATAAATAAATAAATTGCTCCAATTATTACAGTCACGGGAGGGCTTGTCCAATTAGTACTTCGAGGGAGTCATTTTTTGAATTTATCAACAATGTTTGAAATGAATAACAAAAACCATTTAAAAATTGCAAACAACTTTTAATAGAAATCTAGTTTTGAACCAACTAGCCTTTTATCAACTATTCCACTTCACTATAATTATTTATAGATATTGAAACATGCATTGCATATTTATTCTCCATAAATATAAGATTTATTTATAGCCAGTTTTAAATATTAAAAATGTTTTTCAAAAATTTACAGAACGTTTTATAGACGTTAAAATGAAAAGTTGACGAAAAATGTCTGAAACTGTTTCGAAGTATTCAAACACACTGTCAAACCAATTTTTACTCTTTTTTTCATATAATAATTATTGTGGACTGTCGCCCATTTTTAGAACATAAAACCATATGAACTTCAATTAATTTTTCTTAAATATGGCACAGTTATCTTATATTTTGTACATAGATAGGTTCTACATAAGTATGTACCATAAAAAAAAAAAATCAATGATTATTTCAAGATGGCCGGAAGTGCAATAACTCTCTCCGGAGAAAAATTAATATCCACCTCGGAAATGTTATTTATTTTAAATACAAGAAATTGACCAGAATTAGATATTTTTTTTTTTTTTTTGTTATATCCCGGTGCGAATTTACGAAACGGAGACATTCTACAGAAACAAGTATTTCACATATACAACAGCTTATTGGCCTTATTCTATGGTGGTTTATGGTTTTTGTCTACCTGGGAGGATCTTATAGTCTTAGAAACCAAAGAAAGACGAGCCTAATCAACGGTCGTTGGTCATTCGTCTTCGACGGTGCGTGTCTGCTCCGGAAGATAACCGCAGAGAAGAATAAGACACTAACGTTCGATACTGAGCTTACGTACTCACGGTCTTTTATACGAAGGACTTAGCGATTACTTTGATTACCATAAAATAATCAAAAATCTGCTTTTGATACAAAATAAATCGTCGTTCTGAACTCACGTTTTAATTGACTGGTATTGTTAAGAACATTATTTATTGAATTACAATATAAGATTCTTGATACATTGATCGGTTTTGACCGGATGACAAAGGCAATTCTACCGTACGAATAAAATCGTATTATACAAAAACACGCTTTTGGTCACAGACGCCACTAAGCTTATCGCGCAGTCCGTCCGGCCACCATATACCGGTATTTGGCTTGACCGTAAAATATGAAAAACAGACAGAGTGTCTATGATATATTATGCTCTTTTTCAGTGCACTAGAATAATTTTTTTAACACGTAATACAATAAATGTTTTTTTTATTTTGTTAATAGAGCTACAATATAATAATATAGTCATAAAGGATTTTAACAATGTTATGTGGAAAAATGAGTCGATTGATATTTCATAGGCCCATGATTGATACCGCCAAGATTCTTGTTCGACTGCTAGATTAATCTAGATTAATAATGATATACTATTGTATGTGATAAAATTGTGTGACACACAATATTATTGTTAACTATAATTTCACATACTTAAAGAAGTCGTAAAAAATCAACAGATAAATCTTTATTAGAATTTTAAATATCAATATTTTTTTACAATACGTGTTATAAAATGGCTGTTTTGAATCTTTTTTTTTAACAGTATAATTTGAATATCTTGCTGGAATATTAATGACAAAGATATGAATTTTGTGAATGCGTAAAATTGTGAATATTTTTTTATAAGATAATTTATTCATAATAAACCAATATGATATAAGACGACGCACAAAATTAGAGCTTCGATGAACAAAGAAAATCATTAAATCTACTTTAATTTGGTAAAACTATCATCTTTAGACTGTAATATTATCATAGCTACTCGATGATTAAATATTAATTTTTAAAATACCCATAAAAGACACAAGAATTAAAAACAAGAAAACACTTGTGTTGAATTATATTTGAAATTTAGTTAAGTGGGAACATCTAGTCCTGCAGAATCGGGAGAATCATTATTGTTGAATTAATTACCTACCTTAAACATTTAAACCCTATTAGAGATATAATATATTAGTTATAATTTTATTTATATTTTCTTTTTTTATAACTATAATGTCTTATAATAAGTAATTTATCACTAATAAATAATATACGCCTCACCAATCATTCTTGTGTTAAGTAAAATAATAAATCTTCTATCGGTGTGGATATTGGTCAAAATAATAATTATGCATTTGAAAATCAAACTTCAAATGTTTCTTAAACAAATAGAACTTGGCATATAACTAGAAACTTGAAAATATTAAAGTATTTAATGTGATTTTATTCTTGTCAGTATTATGATCAAAATTTAAATTACAATATGTTTGGTAGAATACACTGAATTTAATTGTTCACACTTTTAGAAAAATAAACTCAATGGAATTGTACGTATTAGTTTTATTTTTGAGATAAAACGTATTTTATCGATTTGAATAGTTGGTCGGACCTAATTACACTCAATAGTTATATTTAGTCGTAGATTAAGATAGAGATAACTAAGGTAGAATGAGAAAAGAATTAATTAATTAGATAATAATTAGAAACAGCTTGAAGTCGTAAGTTATCAGATATAATATCGTTTCATTCATTTTATTAAGTACAACAATACTATGATCTATATGGAAATAAAAGATAATACCATGTGAGGTGACGAAACTACTTTTAATTAAAATCTTAATCTTCGTTTTAAAAAGTATTAAATTTCAAAGTTACTTTTTTAAAATAAATCATATGATTAATAAGTAAAGCAATGTTATAGATGTTGAACGGAGTTTCTCAATGAACAGAAATATTTTCTTATCAGATGGTCACCCTTAATTTATACTCAAAATTATTTGAATAATTCATTTCAATCGCCACATTTTAGAAATTACTGGTAATGAAGTACAAAAGTACATCAAGAGTACTCCAAGAAAAGTTTTTTTTTCTGATTCAGAAATCATATGAATTTAATAAAAAATACATAATTTACTCCAAAACAAGATAAAATATTAATTTTACCATCTAACTTATAATAGCGCATACATTTTAGTCATTGATAAAACACAAATGTTTACAAAATCGTTCATTTCAATAGTCACTTTTTAAAAATTACTTGTGTTTTTTAGTAAATATTTTTTTTTTATTTTGAATATTTAGAACATAAAAATATATTAATATATAGTGAATAATATTTATTACCTACTAACATTTAACATTTCTCCATGTAACTTATACTTATATACTATTGTTGTATTTCTATCATATTCACTTATGTATATTGTACCATAATGTACGTACACAATTGATAAAATTTTCTAAAATTAATAATTAAAATAAAAAAGAACCGGATGTGCCTTACTATGCTGTACAGTAGAGATCAGAGTGCACCTCGTTCATAGGATAGGTCATTACAATGGATTTGTTAAATTTGAATAGAATGATAAGTATCATTGTTTACAAATAACGATTCTGAACGGAGATGATATGTTGGTTTAGAATAGGCATATTATATAATATATTATGTTATATTTAAATTGAAAAATTATGTCAATATTCGTTGTTCAAAGCCTAGCTGTTTCAGAGCCTAGAAGTGTTTGGTTAGCTTTAAGGTATATTAACTATACTTTGGTGTAATTTTATAGTTTCGTTTATTTTCTCCTTATTGGTTACTAAGGTAATATTTTTGTTTTGATTTTATGATGATGAATATAAATTAGTATCCAGTGAAAGTTCCGAGTCGCTATGACTACCAAAATAACATATAGGTACGCCACCCTCCAGACTTGAATTGGTTCTTTTTAGAGTATTATTACCATAAATATACGATATTAGTTATTTGATTATTATTTTGGTTGTCAAAGCGACTCGTAAGAGTTCCTGGATACTTAATATCCATTATAAAATTAACATAAAATATTACCTATTAGTCGTAGCGTGATATTATTTAGCCTTTCTCGGTAAATGGACTATTAAAAAAAAATAATAATAATAATAATTTCAATTCGAACCAGTAGTTTCTGAAATTATCGAATAATATAAATATGAATAAATATGAAACCAAATAAACTCTTCAGGTTTGTAATATTAGAATATATTAACATAGTATGAAACATTTAATAAATGTAATAACTTAGCTGTATTTAAACACTCGATAAGAATTCATATTTACGTTTTACGATAAACGACTTCATAATTATAATAAGGTTGTATATAATATACACAAAACTTACAGAATACACAACTACCACAAACAAATCAAAAATGCTACAACTTCAACTCAAGACGTTTCCACACATCGTCACGAATCAAATACAACCATGGCCAGCCCAACATACGCCTGCAGCATCCAACCAATACTTCCGGTTGAATGTAAAGAATTGTGATCGAATTCAAAATCTAATTAAACTTTTTAATCTCTCTACTTACGTTATTTTTAAATAAACTCACAACAAACATCTTATAATAGTCATTTATTTTGTATCTAATTTAAATCCATAAATCTCATAAAAATTATCATTAACTATTCCATTGAAAATTCCTCTGCTTTACTGCATAATAATATTTAACAATCGTAAATATTGTAATAAAATGTAGAATTATAAGAATATGATTACTATTAATTAATATTGTAAAAGTACGTACTATATTGAAACAATTATATTAATAAATATTATAAAATGAAATTCAAATAAACGCTAATGTTTTACTTCATTCTGACCAGTAAAAATATTTCTCAAATATTTTTTTAAACTAAAAATACATTTATCTCAACGCTGTCAATCGGGTTTTTTATTTTCACTTTTAACACATGAATAAACCTATTCAAAGTATTCGTACATGTCATAAAATGTGATATAGTATTTCTTAATATATGGAAATTTCGATTTTGGCATTAGTACATTTTGGATTATCGCCCTAAAATATTAGGACGTAATGGGAAACGAGATAGGTGTCTTTTCTCGCGTTTTTTTGGGGGATACTGAAAATATCGACCAAAAGATGATAAAAATATTCATAATATGTCATCATATCGAATAGAAGTAGAATATTACTAAAATATTTGAGACATTACATAGCACACGATTCGTTACAAATATTATCATCATTAATCTTGATCAATCGTCATAGATGGAATCGAAGTTATTATATTCGTTTTACTCAAATCATTATGTGATTGAGCCAGAGATTGAATATAATAATATTATACTTAACAATGTATTATTTTGGTACTTCAAACGATTCGATATATTTGCAAACTAGTTCAGTGTTTCGTGGTACTATATTATTATATATTGTATTTTTTAAAAATAGTGAAAATTTTATTTTATTTTTAAAATGGTTCAAAATTTATTAGAAAGGACTATAAGTAATTACTATTAAAATGTATTGAAAAGTATAAAATATTACTATTATGATATTGTGATAAAACTATAATTCGTATATATAAGTTGAAGAAAAAAAAATAGAAGATTCCTCAGAAATTTTTTTTACAGTCATTCAAAAATTATTGAAATCCATAGGTACAATTATTTTTTATAAGCGTTTGAAAAGCAAATATGACATAATATTTCAATTTAAATATAACATAATATATTATAATATAGGTGCCTATTCTAGACAAAAATATGATCTCGGTACAAAATCGTTATTCGTATATAATTATACCTATCATTGTATTCAAATTTAACAAATGATCTATCCTATGAAAGAGGTGCACTCCACCCCCAACTGTACAGCAGAGCGAGGCTTATCCGGTTCTTTTTTTATGTTTTTAATATTATTTTTTCATCTGGCCTAAGAGATTTTTAAGTTCTATAAACCGACTCTGTAGTAACTTTGGAACTTTAAGTTGACCATTTCTAGCCTATAATATATACCAATAGCATGGGCAATACTAATAGCGTCTTGATTTGAACCTGACAATAACAGGTTTTGAACTGAATGACAATTTGCACTTGTATAGATGATAATGATATTATATTCGATTTGAAACGGATTTTATGCCGGATTTCACGTATTTTTTTCCCTTTTTTTTATACACAAGAATCGATCGCCGTTGTTCATCCGCGGATCTTCGGATTGTTGGCAATACCACGGCGTTCTGTAGATATTATTATCGCCTCTGGATGTCGACTAAAACCACGACGGACAGCTGCAGTTCACATGTAGGCGCGTAACGTGCGGACGTGCTGCTACACGATCGATCTCCTTCTCCGCCGCCACCGCCGAAAACGGCCGCGTTCCCTTCCATCCTCTTTCGATCGGTGTTGTCGCAAAAAAATCTGTCGCCGCCGGTCGGACAACGACGACGGCGGCGGCGGTGGCGGCGGTTTAATTTCCCCGGCTTGTCGCACGCGGTCCGTTACGATATAAACAATCTGAATTTGCGTCTATCGAAAGTCTCCTCGGATCCGCGTTCAACACGACGGCGAATCGTCGTTGTTTGCGTGAAAAGTCGCAAAGTTCGCAAACAATACCTGATAAACGTGCGCGTGCAACGTGTATATCCGTCCGGGGTGTTTGATTTTTGTGTGTGTTTTTTTTTTTTTTTTATAGTCGTTGCGTTTTTCTCCAAATCGTATCGTACCACGACCTACCGCAGACACGCGCGTATCAACCTGCGAGGCCGAGCCATGTCACCGGGCCGCAAGTCGTCGACGACGACGGTCCTCCGCGTGACGTTGGTGACGCTAATGCTCGCCAACGCGACGTACTCGTCGAGAAAAGTAAGTGAACACGCGAACATTTTCATACCGAAATCCATCGTGCTGCCGCGATAACATAAAATAACATCCGTTGTACGTTCCCGACGAAACAAAAATATCCGCTAGTTTACCTGAACGCATTGTCGCATGTTTTCATTGGTCCGTCCATGTCGTTTCGTATAAAGAAAAAAAAATGTCTTCATATTTCAAATCCGCATCGTAAGCAATGTGGCTACTGTGCACTGTGCACATTTTCTTGTTTTTATCCGCCAGGCGACATCATTATTCTATCCTGTACTCTGACTCGGATTCTTGTACTACGCGTTAATAATTGTACCTAGAGTTGTAAAATTTCATGAAATTTATTTTCTTGGAATATTTCATGAAATATTTCATTTCCATGAAAAATATTTTTTTTTATTTCCAAGTGAACATTTTTAAAAGTTGGTTTATTGTATGAAATAAAGAAAATATGTAACATAGTTACATACTACATACATAATAATACACAAACATAGACATATAAAAAAACTAGATGACCGACTATAAGACAATATATTGAAGTCAGCCATATGCCAACAGGGAAAAATTGCATAATTGATTATATCAAATATGTATATTGTATATATTTGTAATATATATTATATCATTATGTCATATAAATATGTATAGGTATCTTATGTTCTTATAATCTTATCTATTGAGTTATTTTTTAAACATTTCCCTGTTTAAAAGAAAAAAAAATATTTTTCATAATTTCATTCAAATATTTCAAGTGAAATATTTCAAATTTACAATCCTAATTGTACCCAAGTGGTACATCATCTCTTTATCCCCATTTCTAAGCTGTATGATCGAAGATTAACAGGGATCTCGTTCTTGAATCCTGAAAATCATATTTATTCATCGCTAACACATTATTTGTTTAAATTTATATGCTATAAATAGCGAGTAACTAATAATTGTGTTATAATAATATTTGTAAGCATGCATTAATCGCTTTTTCCTTATATCTACCTACAATAATTTGTTATCGTTTTGCTACAAATCATTCCTCTTGCTTATTCTATTCATATTATTCATATTATGTTAAAGAAAATACATTGCTTATTTTTGAAAATTTAAATATTACTGTCCAAAATAGTTCTTAATTTATACATAATTTTTTTTTATTTTTTCAACTGAATAGTTCTAATAAAAATGTGATCATATGTTATACCTTTATACTTTCCTTTATTTTAGGTGCGTTCAAATTAAGTTTGAATACATTTTATTTGCATATTATACTATTCTACAGTTGTTATGATAAAAAAAAGTTCTATAAACTGAATATTCATATAATACATTATTTTTACTGTAAACTATATTTCTAAATATATTACCCAAGAATTATCGTATTAAGAATATTATTCAATAGATCAATTCGCTCTAATCTTTAATCAGCTTTTATGTTAGAAACTGACTATGGGTTCAATATCATGCAACCATATAATAGGATGAAGACTTTTCAAAATGTAGTCTCATTTTTTAATAATGATTTTCCTTCAGTGTTACTAATCTATTTAATTTGCTGTTATTTCATACTTTGATCAATACAGGCATAACCTTTAGGGAGGCTTATTGGTCCAAGTTGCCTAGTATCCCACATCATGGTCTAACGGCTAAACAAACAATGTTCTACTTTTAAATACGATACACAATGGATTACACATTTCTTTTTCATCCTTTGAAACGAGTTATTGATTATTTTCTTAACAGAATATTTTCTATTTTCTGTGCCATACACCACATAATTATTAATTTACGTGGATTTTAACACCACAAAGCATACACAAATAGCATACAGCATATATAAATATAATATATAAATTTAGCTTCTTCATTTAACCACCACACATTTTGTTAAAAAAAAATCTCAAAACATACCACATAATTGTTCTTCTTTAACATTATTTTTTAACCTTTATTAAAAAATAGTTTTTTATAATTTAATAATTAATTAATAATTAAACTGTTCAAAAAAGGAGATAAACATGTAAAAGAATAACTTAATACTAAAAATTTTATCTCCGAGTTTTTTAATGTGTTGTATAAAAGATTCAAATTGGATAAAATAATTATAAACACTATTTGACAAATTAAATAAAATATAAAAATATATTAACTATCTAAATATAACTAACTTCAAAAATGATTTAGATTACAATTCTTTAACATTTGCATGATTTTTAGCTATTTATCACATTATTTGTGTTACGTCTAAATTAGTCAAAATTTTAATTCTTGTTTACCAAATAATGGAAAAATTACATAAAATATAATTATTTTCGTATTCAGACAAAATAAGCATTCTATTTAAATTTTAATTCATGCCCAAAAATTAAGTAGAAAGTGTGTAACTTTCAAACATATTCCTGTAATGTACAGGTAAAATGTACTGTATTTTTGTTCAAATTTAATAATCTACAATTAATACTTTTTAACAATACATAATAAAATTATCTTTTGGGTTAATATTTAATAATGAAGCTATAATGCAATGAATATAAATCAACTAATTAGGTATATCAATAATGCAAACGCTTGCAGAACTAAATTTGCTGGATTGTTTGTCTCGCATTTCGCTGAACTGTTTATTTATTTATAAGAACTACTGGTAAAATCAAAATACAATCATTCTAAATAAGTTCAATTTCTGTTCTAATAAAGTATAATATTTTAATTATATGGTGCATGTTCACCAAATCTAAAATAAAATTAGCAAATAGAAGAAAAAAAAAAATTATTTCAGTAAAACAAAATGTAATTGATTCAAATTTCCTGACATGGTATGCGAAGTTATTGATAATATATTTTTTTTTCGTAAAATCGCACTTCTTTTATGATTAGAATCAATACCACCAAAAACGGTGTCAGCACGTCAGGTATTCTTGTCACAAAATCTTTATAGTTCTGAAATGCGGGAACTGCCATAATATTATACTGGCGATGAACTAAAACGATGGCAATTTAGCACTCGTTTGTTAAAACCAAACAAAAATCGTTATCCCCCTTGTGCAAACCAGACGTTGTACCTGACATTTGCTCATTCAAACACAATACCATAACATTTCCCTTGCGGCTACATATTATAGGGCGTTCTTTTGAAAATATGTCAGTGTCAATTTAACTTGTACGCAAGTGATATTTTAACAACAGAACGGTCGGTAAATATATATCTACGATATATACCTATTAATTCGCGTACACAAAGACACGTCACTGTCAAAAACACTTACGGTGAGGTTTTATTTTTAAATTTTTACATAATATCGTACATAATAACACACTATCGTTATCGCATCGGTTGCCGATAGTCGCGTGATACGTTTTTAACGATATTTATTGATTTTGTAATACAGTAAAACCTCTCTACAACGGAATCGTTTGGGACCAAACATTTTTACGTTGTAAAGAGTTTTCTGTCTTAGAGTGGTGAATTGCATGTATTATTTTTACCGGAACTATTGACATTTTCCGTTATAAGGAGGATTCCATCATAAAGAGATATTAATGTATTCCTTTCAATACTCCAAGTCCTGTAAAAGGTACTACGATACGTTTCGGACCACGGATTGCAGTAGCCAGTGTTACATATGGTGGTAAAAAGGCTTTATAGCAAATAGCGACCAACAACAAGGATACAGATTCGCTGTTTATTGTAATTATTATGCTGCGATAGCGTCCCGCGTCAGGTTTTATTTTGTTGCTACACCGACGAGTGCCGCAGCATTATACTTGGGTCGCTTTTCTACACGGTTCACTGGTCAGAGGATATGTTTATGTAGGAAGTAATTTCATTTTCAGTAGGTGTCCAATTATTTTTGAACTCTTCTTTTCGTACTTTCTTTCTTCGTAGCCGTCGTCATACAGCTTGCCTGCAGTGCGACAAAACTACTTGTCCGTAGTGATAATAATGTAGCGATGATAATGCGTTAAAAGAAGACCTGTTACGGAGGACACAACAATTTCGACGAATGTCGATTAAATAATCATTATCAATTCTGAAACGATGATCTCCGCACCGACCAAGAGTAAAGAGTGCCTTATGAACAACGTTCCTAAATTGAACGCATTTTTTTGTCGTTAAAATATAAAATAAATATTCTATTTGTAACACACGATCGAAATATTACATGCACCTGGAATGAACTAAATAGAAATATACAAACAAATTATTAAAAATACTGTTGACAATACTCGATCGTTTCGGTTAAATTTTGAAATGTTACATATATTAATGTAATATAATACGATCAGATTGATCCGTTAATTTGGTTCGCTTCTAGTGTTTACCTTTTCTTAGTTTTTTCTTGTAACATTGCTGTAGGTAACTTTACAAATATTTTATTTTACACTCGAACTATCTGCTATCTGTTGATTTTGTACATTTCATTTTTATTGTATAAAAACACCTCCGGCTGTATTTTTGTTGACGTTTTGTTGACTTGCAGTTTTACGACAGTGTACACGTTTTGTTCACAGCAAAAGCGTCAGCTTTTCCACGAAAATCTGTTGCCATACTTCGGAGGTAAAATACCGGACTCGGCGTTTCGAGCCGACCGTCTGGCACTGAACATGTTGAATAAAGAAGGGATCTCTGTGCCGGACGGTATACTGTTCGAAGCCAGGCCCAAAGAGTCGTATCATCAGAGTCCACGGAACGACCCGGAACTATCAAATTCGATACTGAAAATGGTCCACACGCCGGATGGCAGGTAAGCCCTTAGAATTTTATTAGATTCTGAATGAAACGAGACACTTTTTTTGTTTATATACCACTATGTATAACCTATGTATCACTAACCATACATCATTGCATGATGTGCTGGTGCTTTTTATTTTATATATATTTGTTGGTTTGGATACACGATTTCGACCTGCAGAAGGATTGCTCCGATATATATATATACGTATATACAAACCTGATACACTTTTGTAGGATATTTTATCTAGTTAGTATGTTGAGAAAGTAATTGATTTAATTTCTCAACAGATTTCCGATTTATTGAGAACTATATAAAAATTTCAAAAAATCAAACAACGAAATTTGGTTCTATTATAATATATCAGTCATTAGTGTAAACTGATCTACCCGAACTATTTTACTCAAAATCGAGAAAAATAGGTATTGGATTTCAAGTTTAAAAAATCGATTCAACAATATCATTCAGCAATCCCTGTATCTCACCTGACTGCGGAGTCTCACCTTTTTTTTATTTTATTTCGGTAATCCTTCGGTGTGACCAACGCCAGTGTGCAATGACTGATAACTTCACTTTTTTTTCTTGTTACCCACCGACCGAATAATATTATAAAACGAAAAATGGCGTATAACAATTGAACAATAATAGTACTAAGTATACTGCTATTAGTATACTGTTATTTTAGATAATTCAATAACAATAACATTTAACGGAAAAAAGTGCTCTTAAAACAATAAAATAATATTCTATGAGTATGCTGTTGAAAAGAGAATGACTGAACTTAGCATGAATAATGGTTGAAAGGTTACATATGATTTATTAAAAAAGAGATAATTTTTTTAACACGGACATTAGTCGTTTTAAAACAACATTTTGTTTCTAAAATAAAAAAAAAAAGATAATATTAATTACTTTGTAGATCAAACTCTTTGAATTGCTTCCATTTTATTTCGAATGTTATTGATTATTAAATATTTATTCTGCTTTATGTTTTGTACTGTAGAATAATTTTTTTTTTTATTTAAGTTTCAGTATTATCAAAAATTTATGAAAAAAACAAATATTGTTGCTATGAGTAGTTATTGAGTTAATAATTAAAGTATACATGAACATTAATATTAAAAATTAAATAATTTAATTTTTCTGAAAGCAATTTTACCTCCAAGTATGAATATAAATCAAAACTTTAAAAATCAGTTCCATACAAAATAATAAGTTTTTTATACACCTTCAGGTTTTTTTGACCCCTTACAGTTTCTCAGCCTAAAAAAACCTTAAAAAACCAAAAACCTACACTCTAGGCTTATGGCCTCAGTTGCCAGGCCCTCCCTAGAAAATATAGATTTATGAGCAATTTAAATTACATACCTATGGATATATTTTGAAAAACAAAAATTATAGTAACAATGACGTTCGATAAAATTACAAAATCAGCCAGTAGATAAGATTAAATAAAAATTGGAAAAATAACGTGGAAATATAAATATATAAATAATAACTCATAACATGCAGTTGGAACTGCAATAACAATGAATAATTGCAGGTGTTATCTAATAGAAAATATTATATTATATTAAATATGCTAAATTTTAGTAAAATAACAAATAACAACTTTACATTATAATTTATAAACCCTCGAGTTTTGAATATGAATATTTCAAATCTTCTTTATTGGTAAAACAAATATTAGATTAATTAACAATTTATATCGCAGTACATTTGGATAAAAACTGATTTGCTTAAATGATACTAATTAAAATGCATGGACCCTTTATGTGACCATGATATAACATTTAAAACTTCTCATATAGAACTTGGTATTAAAAGTAATTTTGAATTAAAAATAACAACAATGATACGTGAGGTGCGATACAATATTGTTTGCAAAATACGGATATAGTCTCGTAAACATAATCGGAGGAACGCATTTAATCGTGATTTTATGTCTTGAAATTAGGTTTAGTCCTATGGAAGGAAAATACGAATCTGAAAGCGAAGTAGAAACCACGTACAAGATCGCAATACCCACGTACATGAAGGATTACCGGCTGCCGAAATTTAGACCAATATCAGAAGCACTACAGCTGCCAACCCGTCAAGTATACGATAGAGAGTTGTCAATCATTCCGTTCAGAGAAATGTTACGGGGCGTTCCTTTTTATCCGATGGCACAGGTAAATCAAGGATACGCATAAAATAATAGTTACATTGATAGGTTTTATATGTGTCCCGTAAATATTGTACATTATCCTCGGGTTCAGACGCATATATTTTATTCTTCAGCAACCGTATGTATTATAATGGTTTGTAATATTTTATTTTGACTATTTCACACCATTGATAAGTCATAACGTTGTAAAATTCGCCTGTAAACTTTGGTACATTAAAATCATCTTCGTATATTCGGTGATGTACATGTTTTCAAGTGGATTTCAAAGGTGTTTGGCAAACATAGATAACCCGCATTAGTTTTTGTTTAAATTGATAATGGAAAAAAACACACAGCGTGTAAGACGTGTTGAACAACGATATACGAATACGAAATTATTGACAATAAAGTAAATATTTTTCTCGTCGTTTTAACTCAGTGTACATTTTTTCAGCGTGTCAACATATAAAACCGTTATTGAACAGATCGATGGCTTTGTAAATATTTTCTTCAGTCTATGATCTTACCAACGTAATCCATGAATATAACTATGTACATAATGGCAAATAATAACAATTAATTTTTCCATCATTGTTTCGTACAAAGTAAATATGCATTTCTATAAAACACATTGTATTTAACTACCTATTTGGAAAAAAACAATGGTAAGTAGCGAAAACTCATGCTTACATCACAACCATTGTAGGTGATGAATTTCAGAATGGTTGCTCTTGTCACAAAAATCTTACAGAATACAATAAAACGAAGACCATTATAATGTCGGGAAATATAACGATCAGTTAAAAATGCATAAAAGCTTTGGGGGTTGAAATGAAAAAAGAGGTGTATATGTACTAAATTGCTTTGAATTGAAAATGTTTTGGATATCGAACAATTAATTCTACTGAAATACTATCGAGGAAACATATTATTATTATTATTATCATCATATAATATATTATGCACCATGATTCGAAGTGGTGTAAAACTATATAATACGACAATTCTTTTAACTTCATATTATTATATCAGAAAACAAATGTTCAAACACTTACAATCATTACAATCATTTTTTAATTAATTAAGTAGAACCGGCGTTTGATATTACATACTTCAATTCTTTACAATGTTGATTAGTAGTGCTAAGTGCTGTAAAGTAATTAAATTAATTAAACAATATTATTTGATACTTGGTATCTACATTATTTACATTGAACACTCATTTTAATTATCAAATTATCAACTGGTTAAATTATTATTTAACTCAGAGACTCAAAGATATTATAATATGAGATTAAAAACCTTAACGTTAACATATTGAATTTTAAATCCTAAGTCGACACGAATATGTAGGTGTTTTCCCAAGTTTCCTAAAAATTAAAAATTAAATCTTCACTGGTTCAACTTGAACGCAAATATTTGAACTGTGACTAGTCAGCTGTATATTTTGCAATAAAACTGGGTTCAAATTTTAAATTTCTTTGGGAAAGTTTGAAAAAAAAAAATTACCGAAGATAACTGTTTAGGAAAAATTGACGATGAACGGAATTATATCCATTTCGATTATATGCTCAAATGCCTTATGGCACGCGTTAAGATTGTACGTATTTACTAAATATACGTTATTATGCATTTTGCGCATCGATTGAACATAGTAATGCTGTTATTATAATACACTACTGTATATGGTTTAGATTCGAATGCAGCAAGTACCGCACACTGAACGTTCGTGGATAATATGGTGTGTAATATTATTATGAGTTGAGATTTTAAACGATAAAATAATATATTATCAAAAACCGTTTCACTTCCGCGTGGAACTCACCGCGCGCCGCCGCAGTGTTTGGTGTACCCGTGGCCCGGATGTGCGGTAGTAAATACGAAACGGCCATATTTTTATGTACATGTGACAAACAGTCTGTCGTTAAATTATCCATTCAGCCGGCGAAATATTAGTACGTGCACATAAACGTTTCCCCATAATAATATTGCTATCGTCATAAAACTCGACCGATCGATCTGTTTTTCACGCAGTTTTTCACGCGATTTTCGTAGCAATGCCCGTTTAACCAAACCTCTCCACTCTCCTCTGTCCACCCTACACACACACGACACACCTTTGACCCCTACCGTATCACCGCTGGACCGAGGGAAATCCACGAATCACATGTACAACTACGTTTAATGTGTCTCGTTGAATACGAATGGTATTATATAAACGCTGTGATCATATTGTTATATCGGGAGAGAGAAAAAAAAAAAGAAAACAAAACAAATACAACTGAATCTGGCTCAGCGTATTACTAATTATATTATACTCATTGATCAAGTGTCCCGAACAATTCCTTCGGTTCTAAACCGGAAAATTGAATTGTCCATTTAAAAACGATAAAATAACGACCTGTTCCAATGTTATTATTTGGATACAACGGCGCGCGCGGTGGTGACGGGAACAAATAATACACACCTTAATGGACACCTACATTCGGAGTGCAATCGACGTTGCATTTGTGTGTCATTGACTGGTGGTCTTTGGTATAAAATATATAAAATCGATTCAATCTAATCGCTCAACCATTCAGAACAATCGCATGTCTGGGAGTGAGAAACAAATTACTATATAGTATAAGAACGAATTTAATAAACTTAATCGCTCTTGTATTACAACGTAACAGGTGTCGGAAATAAAAAATACTACACAAGTACATTCCAAATTATACAAAAATATCAACAGCTGATACATAATAATTATTATTTCCGAAAAATCATTTACATTTTTAACTTTTGGACGATGCAGGGTTTCGACTTGTTCACATTATATTTGACGTTATTCAAAAATTTGGTTAGATCGAACTTGATTCATTCGCACCTCGCACGTGCCATAGTTATAGGTAATTGTATTATTTTCTAAAAAATGCATTAAACGGCACTTGTATCATACGAATCTATTATATTTTTTCAGTGAACGCTTACATTTTTAATATTGTATAGTCTCTGTCCGTGTTTACAAACGAAGTACATTTACAAAATTAGAATTAACTAGAAATGTTTTCAATTTTTGCAATCATATTATTCTGTAAATATTTCTGACATCATTCTGACTTCACTAAAATAAGCTGCGAATTTTAAAAACTAAGTTTTCTAAAAATACATTGTAATAAATTAAGCTTATTGAAATCTTGGACCATAAGAGGAGAAATTACCGTTGTTTTCTAAAACCTAGTTAACGGTCGGTTAATACGGAAAAAGTGCTCTCGGAAGATTGAAGCATAACATTTATGTTTTTCTACTCCCGTGACTAATTTATTTGGGACAACGTATATTGTGTATATATAGTTGGCAAATTTATGCATGGGTACTCTTGTGAACTTAAAAAAAGGGACTGCTCTTATTTAGGAGAGAGATATTTTATTTTTATCTACTTAACCAAATGTAAATAATTGATCCCTAATGGTGGACTGCAATCAAAACTATGACTATACGCTTTTATGTGCTAAATATTCATAGTTTACAGACATCTTCAAACATATAAATTAACTATAATCAAATAAGTTAAAGTTGCATGCTTGTACATAAGTATCTCGTCAATGACTCAAATATTTTCTAAATAAATCTTTTATATTTTGGTATCATAGCTTCAAATTAGACTGAGACTAAAGAGTAAGTCCTGAAATAACATTAAAATAAAGGACAGTTTGACATATGATTATACAGTGTTTTTTTTTAAATTACTAACATTCTTGAATGTGGTATGTAGATGAATTGATTTTTTTTCAAACTCCTACTTCTTGTTGCATTTTTAAAATTTGCTTTCTGAGAACTTAAAAATCCCATTTTAGTTTCTCTGTGCGTATAAAATATTATATAATAATTTAGCAACATTAATTTTAGCTCTTCATCATTCTCTCATTTAACTACATAATATACTTCAATCAAATGTTGGCTTAAAGATATTTTAATATTATGATGTTTAAAATGTTAACTTAATAAACTTATGTTACACTTTATAATGATTTATAGTAATTGTAAGAAACGTATTTCGATATATATAATTATTTTAATAAATCTGTTTAAAAAATGTTTGATTTCGATGTAACCAAATAATATGTAATTTAAATAAAACTTAAAATATCTAGACAAAATTATTTTATTGTATTTTTAATATTTGTATATACATAGAGCTATTTCAATAAAAATGTTATTAGTAAGTTATTTGTATTTGTATTTATATATTACTTTGAAATGTAAATAATTATTTAAATAAAAATAAAGCATCTTTATTAAATACAATTAATATTTATTTACTAAATATTTTTTAAAATTATTATTTTATGTACCTATTAATAATTTGAATGCAATAAAGTAATATACAAAATCAGTTATCTTATTATTATATCAGCTATGATTCCTTTTTTTTGGATTGATAGTCATTTAAATTTTGAAAATGTGTTCAATATTTCGATAGTTGGACAAATTGATTCATTGCTTACATTTTTCATCTAATATTGACATTAATTCTCAAGAATAATTGTCGAGATATAATAGGAATATTAGGAGAATCAAAACTGAAAGTTCCTGGATAAAAAAAAAAGTTTAAAGGAACGATCTAGGTAATGGTTTCAAATCGACATACCTGTTTGTTTGGCTAAAATCAAACAATCATCTGTACATATCGAACTAGTCACGATTTATCTTTTTAGCAATTCACTTAATACTTTATCCCAAGTAATTTCAATCATGGTTTATGCCTCATTTCAGGATAAATAATCTTTGTTTTAAAAATAAATAAAAACAAATTTAATAGAAATTAAAGTATTGGCAGTAATTTATGTTTTTTTTTGTGTTCATCTTCTTGGTTATCACTGATGATAATGACTTACTTGCGACAACAGTATAAATTCATTAAATTCCACGCAGAAGAAGCGTATGACAAACGTACAACTTGACAGGCTTAAAGCATTTCAACTATATCCCTTGCACTGTAGCCCTGTCGTCCAGTTATCTATAGGATTCATATAAATGTACAATGTAAACTATACTTGCTTATATTCCATTTATATATGAAAAACTTTATAAGTAAGTATTATTGGTAAGATGTAAATCAATAGCAAAATCATAATGAAAACGCATTGCAATGTTAAATATTGCAACTAGAACAAATGCTTTAAACATTTTTCTTTGTTTTAGAATTGGAACTCACGGGACATACAAAGACCTTACATCGATCCGTTCAATCACAACGCCAATAAGATTATAAGTTTCAACGCTCTACACCCAACGAGATTTGTGTGCGATAGACCGGGAAAAATGTATCCAGACCCGGAGACCCAATGCCAGGTAACGTATCAGTTTTTTCGTACGGTGTTTTCAATGGATGGGCAATTCATTTGCCGTGTCGATTTGTTCCTTTCGCGCATTGAAATCGACAAAGAAAAATCGTATTTCTACATATCTTGTCACTACGTTGAGCGCAAATCAATAGTTGTTTTAATAGAATCATCGTATCAGTTTCCGACCGTTCATAAGTAACGTTTTAACACAATTATTTGATGGCATTCTTTGTTGTGACTTTTTCATAGCGTATATATAGTTTTTGGTGCGGGTATTTGTATCTTTTTTTTTAGCAATTTTGTATTTCTTATAATTCTATATTTGTGTTATGTTTTATGTGAATTCAGATAATACGAGCTAAAAATGTTAATACACTTTAAGCCGCCACTGATAACATTGATGAATGTCACACTAGTCATTGTGCTCCCCGATTGAGAGTTTCCACTGTCTATTTAATTTCATCCTTCTCCTGCATTGTTTAATGCACACGAGTGTGTTTGCGAAGACAACGAAAGAGGAATAGTTCGCCTGAATTATACGTGAAAACGCGCGCGTAGTTCACAAACACAAATCAAATGCTCGGTTTCGATATGAATAAATTAAACGGCAGCCCAGGGAATTTCTAATAAAATAGGTGTGCTCTAATAAATAAATGAACAGTGCCATACCTACACAGTGAACGAGAAAATTCTGTAGCACAGCGTACTATACTTTGCCCGCTGTTACGGCGTCATCACGATGAAATCTCAATAAAATACAAGAAATCCGTGCGGAACGAACAAATTCACGACGATCCACAACTCATTTGACACTATACAGATGACTGATATGATGCATTAGTTTTATGAACATTCCCCAAGATTTTTGATTTATTTATTTTAATTTTTTTTTTTTTTTTTGTAACCAGATTAAGTGTGATATTCAAATTATATTCACAAAACCTTAGCGAAAGACAATATCACATTATAAAAGAAAAACCAACCCCAGAATTACACAGTTGAGTTCGAAATGATAAACGCAAAAAAGAATAAGAAGAAGATGCCCGCGATAGCGAAAAAACATACAATTGTTCACCAAATTTAATAGATAATATCTAATCGTTATATAATATTGAAAAATGAACGAATTTCAAATTTCCACTGAACGCAGTATCACAGTATGATAATCATCGTTTTCGTTCTTAGTAGCAGTAATTCCGCATCCTAATTAAATAAAAACAGACGCCGAACAACTGTTACTTGCAGCAGCAACCACAGCGTAACACGACAACACTAATGACAAGAACACACGTCGTGCATAATGCGTGTTACGGTCTTTTGGGACACACTTCGTTACATTTAAACTTACCGTGTTTCTACTACCCATCCCTCGTCTTAACTAAAAGCCGTTGGTTACTCTGCGAATTAGTGGCGCGATAATAATATTATACTAATGATTGCGAAAAACTACAATAATTTGATAACTACAACTGTTATTGGCATCATTGATTAAGGATTCCAAGACGAAAAATAATTTTTTTTTCTAGTCAGTGAGACACGGTCTTATGTTATAGTTAAATGATTCACAACCTCTTGTTAAGATTTAATAATATTACGACGAATATGCATAACGTCATTCGTATAAAACAATAGTGTGAATTTCAACTATGAGCCTATAAGATCTTAACTCATTTGATTAGATTTCATTTTTAACGATTATATTATTAATAAATAATCGTACTATAGATGTAATAACTCTGCTATTGCAAATTATCTATAATCACGCATTCAGCTTTTTTATACATTTTATATCCTATGATAGTATTCACCATTGAACAGTGATTAGTCAATTTAGACACAGAATTTACGAAACAGTTTCAGATAACATAATAATATTATCATATAACACTCTTGTTAAATTATGCGTATTATTATGATGTTCACAATTTTCGTCAAGCCGTGGAATTAGTATTATAAGTAGTAGACAGAATATTTCCGATTTTAGTAAGCGTACGTACCGGGTGTGTGTTTAGTGTGTTTGAGCACTATATTATATGGATGTAGGGAAATCTGAATAGGAAATTTATCCGATCCAATTGAATGCCTTAAATTATGAATGTAAACGTAATTTTTTGATCAGTTAATCTTTTAGCAGTTGAACTTTTGAGAGAAGGAAAAAAATGAATACATAATAACTAATCAAATAAATAAATAAATAATACATAATGTATCGTTCGATAAATAAATTGCACAAACGGATTATCAAGCGTAGGTCATATTATTATTATTTTATAAAAAAAAATGAGGAACGGATGTGGAGATGATTTCACGTAAAATCCAATTGAGCGTGCATTATTAATGTGGACGCGCGTACATACTAATGGTTTTCGACGAAAGTAAAGGTAGAGCAAAAAAGAGCACGCGTCTTTTTCGTTACCTATAGTATTACTTTATTGTCATCGATATTATATTCTCGGACGTACATGTAGTGGTTATGATGTAAGAAGGGGAGCGAAAAAAAACCAGAAAATGGCTGATTCACGAGTTCGTCGCCGTCTTTCAATCGCTTACAGTAATACAAGTCTTCGGCCACGAATATTTTTTTAAATGTTTTCATTTTCATCTCCGCACATTTGGTCCGATTTCATAATATAATAAAAATAATAATAATACACCAAGGTATGTTTGATGACAAGCCGTGCAAAATGTTGATAGTTGGCACTCGTGGTGTACCCACAATCTGATGTTCTATGCATGACGTCGTCCATATTAGAGTCGGTGACAAATTAAGTTTAGTACTAACGACCTTATCGTAATTAGGGAGAACGCATTATGGAGGTTTCCTGCCATCACCTACCTGGCCGCTCGGACTCGCATCGCTAATAGTCTATGTTTCATATTATATAATATATACTTTTGTCTGTTATAATAGTGATTCACAGCGAAAGTATAAATTTCGTCTCTGAATTATTATCATATTATACGTCTCATGCGACATTTTCATCTACTATAGTTTGATTAGAATAACTAAACGCATGCAATGCAATAACTTGCAAGTAATTCATATACGAGTAATTACCCATATATTTTACTATGTAAAATCCGCAAATCTATTATCACCATTATTTTCATAGAGATCAATAGGTCCATGCAATGGTATTATTAAATTGTTTGAATTTAAAATAATCAAACATGTCACATTAAAATAAGTATGCAAGTCTACTATATAATGTAAATAAATTTGGATACATGATATTATTTGGTTCTGCTAGTATAAGACTTTCAAAATCCATACTAGTTAATGAGGCAGAAAAAATCGCACTACCCTTCTTATTGGTTTCATTTAGAGATGTTAGGGAGACACTACCTCGATTTTTTTTCCCTTATATGCTAAAACTATGTTCGTTCAAAATTGGCAAATGGACATAAAAATGCGTAAAAATTTATACGTCTTCGGCTGTTATGGACTCAAAATTCTCCTATATATGACCGTATTCGTCTGACATTAATTAAAAAATTAAATTAGAAATCATTACATCTCGATAATATTTTGTTGCATTCATGGCGAATGATCGAATATCAATAGGTTTCAATCTATGAAAAAAAGAAAAAAGAAATACACGATAACGAATATTGGCCGTAAGAAACTTGCTTCTAGAAATTGTATTATTTTCGAACAAAACATAAGTATGTTAAAATGCGCTTTCTTTTAATCTAAAAGACACAAAAAGAGTATTCAGACAAAAAACCCATAGTGGATTTATACGGGATTTTATAACAATTGTTTTGTTTTCTGTACCTTTTATTTAGGTTTAACTCAAAATACGAAAGATATTTTACATTTAGTTTACTTTACTTCGAAACTTTTTTTATAATTTTAGAGAAAGCTTTAAATTTTAGGATTTTAATAGTTCTCTATATTTAATAGAGTTAGCCGAGAACAGAATAAATTTTTATTAACCTGAAAAAATTATCAAGTTAAAATGTTTAATTATTTATCTCTTTTATTATTGTTCTATAATAAAAATATTGATAGTAAAATTAAATCAATGTTTAAATAAAATCATCAAGAATTAAGCGTTAAGAAACTTATTACATACAAATATTTGTAGGAATGTTATATGATCATAAAAATTAAAAGCTTTATATTCTTCAGAATTGTTTTAAATTAATAGTTATTGAATATTCAGTTAAATAAATAATAATAATACTCATTTTATAAAATTATATAGTGTATGATTTTTTATGCTAAATATTTACGGAGAAAATATATTTAAATGGAAGATCATCAATTATTTATAATTAAAATAAAACCATCTGTATGAAGTATAAGTATACTATGGTCAATTAATAAAATTAATAGTAATCTTCACTATAATCGGGCAAACTTTGTAAAAGGCACCATTACCTTATGGATAGCTTTATAAGAAATCATTACAATATTATAATATTATGCTTTTTATTTATTTTGATCTTTCAGTTCTTGTCGTATATTCGTATTTCGTATGCCTAAGCAAGGCGCTCTGAATACAAAACATTAGTCTCCCATCTAAATATTATTTTAGAATAAAAAACATATATATATATATATATATATATAAACATAATAATATATTAATATGATCATTTTTATAGTGCGTGTGTGTATCTGTTTGTGAAATTTAATTTGGTAAAAATTTAAGTAAGTGTGAAATACGCATAACACACATTTCAATACAGTTAAACTAATAAATTATTTTAAACATTTATCGGTAAGATGATAAATAAACACTTTCATAATTGTATGTTACAGATAGACCATACCGTTTTATAATTATTGCAGTATAATATGAGTTTTTTTTTAAAAAATATTAATTTAACAGTAATATATTTGAATAAATATTTACAAAAAATAATTTTTTTAAATCAATACTCACCGAAGATTCAGAACATGACCTCCGTATCATATTCAGTTTTGTATAATATCAATTCATGGGTAGTTAACATTATTATTAATAGTTTATCTCTTATTTTAAAATACGTTCATTATCGTAATATTTTATGCATAAAAAGAACTTCGAAATGTTTTTTTGACACATTTAACAGTTTTTACGATGTTTTCTAAAAAAAGTTAAAACAAACTTTGATGGTTTTTAATGGCCACTCGAGAGCAAAAATTTTCATTCTTTAATTTTCCAAAAATAAATTACAGAAAAAATTAATATTCTCGTGTTCAAAAATATGCCAACTTGGAGTAATATAAATACCAGTAAATACATAAATTATTGATTCTACTATGTTGGTAATATTTATTTTTCAAATAATATTTGGGTAGTAAAATGCACCATACGTTTCATGTTTTTACATTTTTTTTTTTTTTTTTTATAATTGTTGATAAAAAAATTTGGCTGGGACAAAATATTTGAAAATGTATAAGAAAATTCCACAAAAATTGCTCTTATTGTCATTAAAAAATTGTTGAAATACATATGCAAAATTATTTTTTATAAGCGTTTGAAAAGCAAATATTGACATAATATTTAAATTTAAATATAACATAATATATTATATATAATATACCTATTCTAGACTAACATATCATTTCTGTTCAGAATCGTTTTTCGTATGTAATGATACCATTTTAAATGATATATTCATTATAATAACCTACCCTATGAACGAGATCTACTTCACCACTACTGTACAGTAGAGCAAGTTCCCGTCTGTTTTTTTTTTATTTCTATCCTTAAGGTAAATGCAATACTTTTATTATATCAACCTTCGCTCAGATTCGTTTTTGAGTGCATTTGGTATATGTATAATATTTTTTTTTACTTTATTAATTTTATCTAGATGCGATGACATCTAATCACTCAACGTGTACTCGGTTATTGAATAAGTCAAAGAGAATTCTGGCCAACGGTAAAAAATGACATATATTAAATTAAGTTTTATGTGGTACCTGTTCAATCAAATCAAATTTATGTTCATTTACCGTCCAAAAAGATATATCGATCGGCCAGTCGATTATATCTGTCATGGCTAAAACCTGGGGGTGGATATTATTCTCAATACTCTAAACCCACTATTATTTTCTTATAAATAATATTTCTTTTTCTTACTTCCTGTAATATTTTATAGTTTATTCAATACTGAAAATTTTTTTTTTATTTTCTATTTAATTTGTGTTTGTAAATCATTACTTTTCTTTTAACATACATACATTATATATCTATAAAACCATAGATATTACTATACATATTATACATATGTGCATATTAGCATTTTTATTAAGTTGTTTTTATTTTTACCATAATATATCTTGCTGATATCATTAGAAGAATGTGATAAAATTAAATCAATAAAAAGAATCAATCCACTGACTGAAAATTCTAGAAAATATCTAGCTATATTCAAATTTTACCAATTCGTAGGTGCTGTAAATTGAAATTAGGATATACTACGTGTATAATATATGTAAAAGATGTTTATCAATATTCATTGGTCGATTATTGACATTATTCGGTTTTATTTAGAATTTTTTTATTATTATAGTTATATTATTCATGTTTAGTTAATACAGTTTACTGTTGATATTTATTTTCTAGGTTTTTCATTTATGCCATTACAGCGGAATGAAAGAAACGTTCGTTTGTCCACAAGGAACCCGATATGATCCTACAGCACAGGAATGTCGACTGTGGAATACAACGCCTTGTTTGAACATCCGTAGGCTGTTCTAAGTCAATAGGAACTGCAGCTATAATGGATTTTGAGCTTTTGCATGGCATACCGTGGACAGTATTCCTAAACAAATTCTGAACCCTATTATTACAACAATACTTGTAATAATGACGATATTTGTTTTTTTTTAATTTAATTTAAACACGAATGTGCTTAGATAAAAGGTATCCATCGAACGATACTATAACTTTGTTCAAACTATATAGTATACAACATACGTATTAAGTCACCATTAATTATTGTATTATTATTATTCTTTTTTTGTACAAATTAATTCTTATATTAAGATTTTTTGTTACCTAACATGCATGACTCGAGCATTTTAAGCAACATAACTATGCATACCTACAAGATGTAGGATTAATGTTATATGTCTAAGACATTAATCAAATTAAAATTATTTTATAATATTAATTATAAGTTTTAATAAATTCAATTATGTCAGTACACTAAATTTTGATAAAAATCGTGTCATTTTAATGGTTAATTAATTGGTTTTTTTTTTCTTTCATTTATTTTTATTTATCTTATTATTTTCTCAAAAACCTTTTCATTCAAAATCATAATCAAAATTGCAGACTTAACTTTTAAAGCTAAGAATAAATTAATAATTGGCGTTAAAACATCTTTGATAATAATTCTTCGTGTTTACTACTTTGGTTCTTTTTTACATTATTAACAATACGATATGTGACTATATAATGAAAATAATAATTATACTTCTTCTAAATTACTTAAGTTTCGTGAAATCCGTTTTAATTAGTTTTTAAAATTAATTTTAAAGGCTGAAGAGTATATTTTATTATATTACTCAAATCGTCCATCCATTGTACCACAAAATTACAATCATGCATTGGAAAATTTAAAATGTGTACAGTAAATTTTTAAATTAAAAAAAATCTTATACTAAATACTTTATCTGATAGATTTTCACTTTTTTGTAATTTAAGTTAATAGATACTGGAAACGTAAAAACTTAACACACTATTACAGTTAATCAATAAATAAATCATAGTTAAAAAAGAACCGGATGGGCCTCGCTCTGCTGTACAGTAGGGGGTGGAGTGTACCTCGTTCATAGGATAGGTCATTACAATGGATTTTTTAAATTTAGATGCAATGATAGGTATCATTGTATACAAATAACGATTCTGAACGGAGATGATATGTTGGTCTAGAATAGATATATTATATAATATATGATGTTATATTTAAATTTAAATATAATGTCAATATTTGCTTTTCAAACGCTTATAAAAAAAAATTTTGTAAATCGTTGTACACGTAATTATAAGCTAAAAAATTCCAACGATACGTCAAATATGTACTGTCCATATATTTTTAAAATAAAAAAATACGCAATATACCTATCAAAAAAAAGAAATTATACAATTTAAAATACAATTAATGCAAATTAAAGTATTACCCGATAATTTCTCAACGAAAAAAATTGCATATAGGTCATTATAATTGAATTATGTGTAAAAGAAAAAAAAGAACTGCACATGTTATTGCTAAATCAAAAATGTTCTTTATTTCGTTCATGGCCATCGTGTCATTATTTCTGAGTTTCTAGTCTCACCTACCGTAGAAGGTGTAACTCCTACGCTGTCACGTATGTGCATTGCATTTAAAGTAATATAATAATAAATTAAAATGTTGTTGCAACGCGTGTAACGATAACGATCGTTCGATTCTCTCGGACAAAACCCATTAAACACATATCAGCGCAGAGTATGAATAAATTTATACGAAAATAAAGTGCACCGTTTGAGAACAATACTAACCGGCAGCACATATGGAGTACCGATATAATGATAATAACGATCATTTTATAACGTTGTGATAATATTACGAGTGCACCTATGTGTTTGCATTTTCGTTGTTATTTCGTCACGTGTGATTGGTTTCACTTCCAACATTAATTGCGTTATGATTTATACTATCACCGAAACGCGGCAAAAATTATTGTGGTCTACAATAACTGTCTGTTTTTAGCAAAAAAAAGAAAAAAAAAAAAAAAAAAATCATAAAAATTAAACGCTCAATGGCGTCGTAACAATAATAATATGAACGCATGTTCTCGTACAGCCAGTTGAACAATGTATTATAGGTAAGTTGTGTATGTATTCTTCACGAAGTTGTAAACTTTCCGACGTTTTCTCGTCAACCGTACAATGCACATTTTACCACGGCTATGTGAGATTTTCAAGAGCTGAACACCAAATAGTATTATATTACAAAACCACTTGACAATTAATTCATATAATTAGGTAAACGCGTATGTTTAACGCTGTTGCGTCTTTGTGTAATGTAAATTCGTCGAAAGTTCAACGGGCAACACTATATTAATTATACTACGATTAGTAGTTTTTAGCTCTTGAACGGTTATAATTCATAAAGGTACATAATTATAGCAACACAACTTTCGTATAATATAATATACCGTTGTCATCGTTCGTTATGTTCGTTCATTCATTTTTTTTTTCTTTTCTTTATTATTAATTTTTCATGAAATCAACGATTTTTCATAAAATTATAAATGCATTTACAGACACAATTAACTCGGATATCGTATATGAATATCTATAGATGTATTATATTATACATGTATTCTTATTCGTCAAAATGCGTCGTATACCTATAAGCCGCCGTGCGCGATGTTAACGACTTGCATGATTTTTCAAAAATAATTATACGGATTCAACAATCTCTTCATTATGCGATCGCAATACGAAATTACACAACACAACATGACTATAAATCCGTTCTTCGTGTACATAAATATATATAATATTTATATATTATACTCGGTCACTGCGTACTGCGTAGATACAATTTATTATGTTTTATAATGTACTATTAAAAAAACCATGTTAACACAACGTTTTTCCATGCGAACAGCTGTACTCACTGCTTTTTGTATAATTTTACAAATTTTTACTCATTTGTACGTTTAGGTACTGCCAGTAGTCCATGCTAAACTCACCGTAACTCACGCTAATATATAATGGAAAATACTCTTAAAATGAATAAACATTTGGGGAATGTGACATGACGTTACCGATGGCTTAAAGTTTTTGACCAACAACTTGGGATGATTATCAAACAGCATTTTAATGATTTCGTTGAAACACTACAGGTGTAGGGGCAGTGATATTTCGGAAAAACGCGCAAATCGAGTACGTTGCACAGAAAACAACAAGTGACAAACACCATGTTTACGGTATACATAATACTATGTCATTATTTAATAGTAAATACTGCATGTTGTATGCCCGTATATGTTATCATAATTTATTGTGAAAAGGCCCGCGTTGTGAGGTCAGTTTTCTGTTGTCGTAAATCCGACCCGTTGCGCCAAATCCTATATATTATTCAGATTTCGGGTTTAGACGTTACTTTTTCTAATAAAAATAAGTTGAGTGGATAAGTGCATAACGTACAAGATACACCAATCGATTTGAACACTAGTTTCTCTACTTTTATAAATGGCTATGATAGAAATACAACCCATATGTGATTATTGCGAAATAGGTAATTATTATATAACAGCAAAACGCTCATGAATTATGATATAATGTTATAATATGAATATTTTGGCCTTGTATATTCTATGTGCGTATTACCTAATAAAAGTTGTAGTAATAAAATTTTAAAAATAGTAAAACAAATTTTTTTTTAATTAATTATAGACATCCTTTTTTTTGTCAAAAATACACCTGCAAATAATAGATTAAAGATTTCATTCTATACAAATCATTTTAGAAAAATACAACAATAATTATTAAGCAAATTCCTATTAATTATATTAATTAATATTACTAAATAAACTAAATAGTGTGTTGCCATTTTATCTATTTATTTATCAATACTAAACATAGGTTCCAGGTCTTTGTTCCAAATACTCGATATTGAAAGAAACCAATTCAGTCGATCTGACTATTTTTAGAGACAGTAAAGTCATATGTATATATTCTGTTGAAAAATTGGAAAACTTGTTCTGCGATATTAACATCCGTATATTACCAATGAATGAAGTCTTAAAATCGGACACAAATTTTTAATTGACTGAATTATATAAGTAATTACGGAAACAATTGAAAATAATTGGTGGATAATAAGTGGTGAATATTCGATAAATCCATTCACAATTTATTTTATATTTCATAATCAATAAATACAATTAACAAGGTTATAAATAACGTATGTATTTAAATATCACAATATTTTAAATTCGTATTTATTACGATATGAAATAAAAATAAAATCGTCTATTTATTTCATAATAGATTTCATACTATGATAAATTTTAATATTTCAAGTTTGTTTGTCATTTACATTTACTTAATTTGTATAATAGTAAAACCATGACGAATATTTAACATTACCATATTATCTATCTACTCTAGGGGAGGGAATCAATACATTTTACTATATTCATTTCCACTTCGTTTTCATCCAAGCAAACTGACGTATGTATTATATTGAATAATGACAATTAAATAATATAAAAAATATAAATATTAGTAGGATTTCGGTGCCTATTGGATCACCTAAATAACAAATAATCTTTTTCAATACAGCAGATACCTACTATTTGTTATATGCCGTTTAAAGTTTCACTTACTTTTGGAGATAACTTTGTTCACGTTCAATCCTTTGAGCTCGAATGCATCAAGTTTATTATCTCGGCTGATATTTTAAATTATAATTCAAATAACTTTCACAAGAAAATAACGAAAAACGACTTTTGATTTTAAACGACAACGATGGAATATAATTATATTTATATGATTTTACAATATTTGTTTGGTATTTACAATGGACACGCGCAATGTGATGTATTTGTGATCGATTTGTTCATTATTGCGATCGTCAGAAAATGTTAAGTCAACAAACGTCACGGAAAACATTTGTAAAATTACTGCGCATAATTAGCAAGTATATGTTTATATATGTATATAGTAAAAGTAAATAGTAAAAATAATGATAATAATGAACGAGAATAAAATATTAAATACTCAATCGAGTCGCGATCATGGCGTGGGCAAGAGTCCCGCGTTTTTCAGAATGATGAAGATTTTCTCCCTCGGGATCTTTTCCGTATCCCTGTTGACAGCATGCTGTTCACCCGGGCCGAACCAACTGTTTTGCGCCAAAGTTTCGGCTATCTTTGGGTTTTTGTAAAACGAGTTTTGCATGTGCGGTGGCAACAGCGCCTCCCTCTGGAACGCAGCCACCACGATGGGATTAGTCGGCCTCCCTATGGTGTTGATCTATGAGGACACGAAGGAATACAACCATTAGTCAAAATAAATAATATATAATTAATAAATATTTGTTTTTTAAATTCAATAATATTCATAATGCCAATTTTTCATCTGTCTAAATTAAAATGAAATGAGTTTGTAAAAAAAAAAAAAATCGCATCGGAAAAGATAATAATTATACCTACATCCTTTTTCACGAGAGTACACTTGTTTCTGTATATATTTGCATTATATACTAACAATATTATTATTAATATTGTACAGAACTTTTTTATGAGAGACATTTTGTTTCATTAAAATTTAAAAGACACTAAATCATATTGTACACTTGATATATTTATTATACTATTTACTTCGTGTTTCAGAAAAATATTTATTAAATGTCAGTTTTTAAAAGTATCCCCGTAATATATTATCTTGAAGTAAAAATATTTCCTATTTATATTTAGTATCTTGATAAAATAAATAATTGATATTTTTTTTATACAATATAATGAAATAACTCGGAACTCCGTAAATTCGATAGATACGAACATTATGTTATGCTATTCAAAACAAGTGATTTCTAAGTATGAAGTTTTATTATTTGATTATGTTTATTACATAAGCCATAAAGGTACAGTTATAATAAATCTAATACTTTTTTAATTGAATTCTATGTGAACATACATTGTTTTTATTTATTTTTGATACTTTACGGTTCATTTGTGATTTTCATTTGATGATTGAGTTTTTAGAATTGCCTTCATTATATCCAAGGAAACTAAGTATATTAACGTATTAACATATTTTCACCGTCAACCTCTGATACGGCCATCAAAAATGTGTGTTCAAGTAACCGTGAATGAAAAATGAAATATTAATAATAGCAAAAAATTCAATAAGAAATAAAACTTTACTTATTTTCAAGTCTGCCTATATAATACATATACATGATAAATTATTCGTCGATATTTTTATGGTTTAATCATATAGGTATTTTTAAGTTCTATAATAGTTCGTTAGTCTAAGACCGAAAAACGTTCATGATATGATCACATGCAGTAGCTAATAGGGTTTGTGATACAGCAGAAGGAAATATAATTGGGCCTTGAAAAAAAAACACTGTCTTACTTTTCACTTGGAAAATCTACGTTATACTTAATAAAAAATATATTCATGTAAAATTACAAAAATATGGGTGCCATAAGCGATAACGAATTGCCGCCGACTGTTATAGTACCGGGCATGAAAATGTAATACATTTTAAAATTTAATAATACGAAAAAAGTGCACATTTTAATTTAGTTGACGTCACTTAAAATCGCGAGTACTTAATTAAATTCAACCCACCTGGATAAATGTTTCACTATGTTTCATTATTGTTTAAGACCGGTTTAGGTAGATAGTCTAATAAAAATATACTGTTAGTACACAATGCAGTAGTGTAGAAAATTGTAGGTAATACACTAATGATTATTAAAATAAGTATTTTTATCAGGTTTATATTTGTGCTCAGTGTATCAGTGGGTATCCGTTGTCGTCAATTAATCGAAATGATAAAAATTTGAGTATTTTTTTTTTTTTTTACATAACTACAATTATATGAGTTAGTAATAATGTTAAAAAAAAAATGGATCGGCCTCGCTTTGCTGTACAGTTGGGGGTGGAGTGCACCTCGTTTATAGGATAGGTCATTATTACAATGGATTTCTTAAATTTGAATGCAATGATAGATAACATTGTATACGAATAGCGATTCTGAACGGAGTTAATATGTTTATCTAAAATGTGTATATAATAATATAGTATTTTATATTTAAATTGAATAATAATGCAATTTCGTAAAAATTTAAATTTCGAACAGTCATAAATTTTTTTCTTTTAAGCCCGGTAGAAATTATTTTATATATTTTTGAAGATTAGCTTATGGACAATCTAGTGTTAAAATTTTGAACCTTAAGTATAAACAGAAAAAATTTTATGAATTTTTAACTACAAAATCACTTGCAAATTATCACGATTTTAACATATTTCATACAAATTTAAACTTTATGAATTTATAAAAAAAATTCGAGTGAAATGATCTTTTTTAGTTACAATAAGTATAACTTATTATAAACCTTGTATTAAATTTTCAAAAGTTTTCGGTCAGTTAATTAAATTTTATAGATGTTTAAAAAAAGAAATTTTCAAAAATCAAAAATTTTAATTGTCTATTAATAAGTCAAAATATGTCAAAATGCTTTGAAAACTTAACCATGTGTAGAGAACACCAATATAACGATTTGGTGAAAATTACAAGTTGTTGCAGTTTTTGAGTTAGAGCATTTAAAAAAAATTGTATTTTGTAAAAACGTGAATATGCATAAAATTTCCCGTTTTTTTGTAATTTTTTTATCGTTTTTTTTCGATTTTTTTAAAAAATATTAAAAAATTTGGATTTTTGACTTGCCCAAGTACTCTTTCAAGTTTTCTTTCAGAAAAATTGCTGTTTAAGAAAATCGAAGCATTTTTATTACCAAAAAAGGTGTCCTCAGACACAAAAAAAAATAAAAAAAAAAAACACACATCATTGTAAAACCAATAGATTCCATCACTCTGTTCAAAATCTAAAAAATAAGAATCGTATACAAAACCATACAGGATACACTCGCATCGGGTGTAATTCGAATAGTGGAGTTGTGGAAAGAACTAGCAATTTAAAACGTTATTAATTGCACCAACAGTGGCGTATATTTTTTTTTGTGGAGGGGTTAAAAAGGGCCTATTTCTCTGGGGGTAGATTTAGGAGGGTAGCTAATTTGTTAAATTGCCTATTTCTTAATTCAAATATATCTTTTTTTCCTCTAGTGCGCCAAATTCCTAAATACCGCCCAGTTTACTCTACATTTCCGCGCACAAATTTTTCGGCATACTAATCATTGCATGTTAATATAATATAAAGCTATACTTTAAACACTAATATAACGTATTGCATGTTTCAAACAGCATATAGCATCATTTAAATGACTTAGATGAGGTTAGGTTAGCTAACCTAACCTATAAATAACCTTAACAATATTATGTTATGTTAATGTTCACATCAATAAATTTATATATAAATTATTAATTGCTATAATAATAATAATAAACAACGGTAACTTTATACTTGTGAATCTCAGTATAACAGTTGATGTAAATTTAAAAAAAATAGCTCGCGTATAAATACATCTATTGAACTAAATGTTTATTCGAAGGCCGAAAATAAAATTTAATATTATTTGATATATATATATTTATAAATATTAATAATATTACTATAATATTGACTATATTTATATATAATTATTAATTGTAGTATGAGAGTGTATTGCAATCGGGTTCGCCTTACTACACTTGTAGTTGGTTGACTCTCATCAAGCAATAGAATCGTAAAACATAAAGTTCGTGATACTTATAAGCAGTAAATGATAACATTTAAATAGCGAGATGCACACGCACAGATACACCGCGTGTTCAATACAACTTTACAAATAAGCGGTATTATTATGATTAGCGTTTTGAGTATATGAATGTGATAAAATAAACGTCGCATTTATACCAAATATTGTAAAACTATTTCCCACCATAGGCCCTAACCAACTGAATCTGAGTACACAATGCATTTACAATCATAATCATGATAATATTATGAGCGGTAAAATGTACAAAAATGTAAAATCATACAAAAAAAAAAATAATAATAATAATAATGTCCAGTATAGTGGGAAAATTGTGAAAAGCGGTATTGAAAACATTGCTGAAAATGCATAATAATATAGTACTTATGGACTGTAACATTTTGAACGAATATTATAATGTTATGTAACACAAATTCGTGTAACGTTGCATATTGTGTCTATAAGAAGTCTGAGCGAAAATCGTCAACGTCCTTAAGGATATTGTATATTATGTATATATACGAATATATACGAACGGACTGACAAGACGGTCGTATCGTATACGTAAATCAACATCGTGCACATTATGCGCATACAAATTCCATGCGTTGCCATTTTTCACCGATTCAGTACGTCCGCATACACACACTGCTATCGTGGACTTACTGCAGGATTTGTGGCGTCGTTCCGTGGCGATGGCTGCACGAACCCCTGTTGTGCGGGCGGCAATAAGCCCAGCGAAAGTTGCTGAGGGCGTGCCGAAGTGTACGCGGCCAGTGCGATCGCCGAGAAAATGAGTTTGACATACATGACGCGTTTCGCGGTATAATGAATATGACGACGTACACGTTATGCTGTTTGTTGCGCACCTTCTTTCCGTTGCTGCTGCGAATCAGAAAAATACATTTGCAATATTTAAACACACATCAGCTGCTGCCACTGCACGCACTTCATAAATGACACACACACACACACACACACACACACACACACACACATCGCATAATAATAATAATAATAATAGCGGACGATAGTGGCGGCTTGAAGGGGGTGTACTTGAAGCACACGATTCACAAAAAAATGAATGGGTAGGTGTTCCGTGGTTAAAGAAGGTAATAAGCTCACATAATTATCCAATATATTTTTGGGTGGGTGGTGTAAACATTTTACATGTGATTCAAACAAAAAAAAAATTCAAGCCGCCACTGGCGGACGATGCCCGCGCGCGTAAACATACATGTTATTATTGTACCATATAATATTTGATTTCGGTTTCTCCGTCGTTTCCGTCGCTGAACGCGGTTCAGGAGACGGGCGCCGGGGAGGTTGTAAAGTGTTGCGCGCGCGCGAGGGTCGTCCGAAGTCGGAAATCTTGCAGCCTTCTTTCCGGCGACCTTCAGCAACGGTGAAATATATTATTATTATAATATTATTTACACGTCATGGGTCTGTGAGGGGGAATGGGAAAACCGGTTGAAGAAGAATAATGTTCCGGCCACGAATATACATATTTATCCGTCCCCCGTTTGACCCGGTAAAAATATATAGTATGGCATGAGCGGTATCCAAATAAATCCCCCATCATGCGTTTCGTACATAACCACGCCGTTAAATGGTTTTTCGCGCGCTAAACCCAATTAGGTAAATATCACAGTGATTATTAAACATTTTTATTTCCGGATTCCTTATTTAGATGCTAAGAAAAAAAAATTTCGTTATTTGTTTTGATATTGACTCCACTCAGTTCGAGATCATTACAATTTCATTTTCTTTTATTATTTATCGTGCCGGAGGCGCTCGATTGATGCGACTTTTGATTTCTGAAAGAAAAAAAAACGAGAATACAACGAGAAGTTTATTCTTGTTTAATCATTTATTTTTTTACTCTTGCGACAACGCACCGTGTTATTTATTATATTATAAGTTACAACTGTACAAATCGATGAACGTTTTGACGGACGACACACCTATAAGGTTATGGTGGTGTACAACAACCATGGTAGGTACACTGCTTGCAAGCCAGGACGTTAATGAGTTTAGCAACTATAAATCGCCATTGGGACTGAATTCATTCGGTAGTCAGTTCAGCATTTCCGGTCGGGTTTGTTGGATGGTGTCTAACAGGGGCGACCGCAGGAGTGTATTCGAAATTCCTCTGAACATCGCTCCGGAACTACACCCAAGACTAATGATTTTTCTACTACCATACGAAATCGAATGTATAATATTGTATTATAGTATACAAACAAATAAATCTGATTCCATTGCGTTGAGGTAAAACGAATTTCTAAATCAAATCTGCTAATTTCAAAGTATACAACGAAAACGTTGATGTTAACATAATATTATTAATATGGATGGCACCGTTGTTGGGGCCGTAAAGGGGAATGAGTTTTTACTTATAAAGACCGTTTATACCGGCGTCTATCTATTCGATACGTCTACCAGACCCAGATAGTCACCTGCTGCAGGGGGTCGTCATCATCGATTTAACCGCAATCGCTCAATATATATTATGTTATTATCTCTTGGCCATTGCGATATTGACCAATATTATTCTGGAAAGTGCAATAATGTATATTATTATAATCGGGCCAGTGTTTTGTACATAATATTATATGAACGAACGTTTATTATGTAGTGGAACGATGGTACTCAAAGGGGGTCGTAGCACGATTATACTTAGTACTGCACACCACTTGACACGGATACACATTGCGCTTATTATACAAAGATGTACTCGATATACGTCACTGGCTCTACGGTTTATAAATGCCTATACAACAGATGAGAGCCGACGAAGACAAAAAAAAAATGATAATCAATGTTTTTACGTGAAACGACAAAACGTTTGTAATATTGAAATCAATTAATTTACTAAAAACGTTAAAAAAAAAAAAAAAAACATTTTATCATTTCATGTACCTACCTGTTTATCATACCTGTACGAAAAAATAACGTTGTGATATCGTGCTGTTATTAACTCGTGGGTGAACAACGATAATTACACCACTCAATAGTGATTTCGACGCTATACGTAATATATGCATGATGAATTTTGTCTGGTTTAAACCGTTATTACCCATGTACATCGGGGCAGAAAAAAATTACAGAACAAGCTGATCTCATCTCAGACGATTTGGCGGCCTATTTTCAGTACAGTTCGCGCAGTCCCACGTCATTGTTGAGTAATAACTATTTCCCTTTACGCAACGTATTCTTTTTTTGTTGTTGTTGTTTTGGGCGTTTCTTTCGCGTCAGTGGCCATACGAATACAGATTAAGTGTTATTAAAATATTTAATTTTCCATACTAGGATAAAATAAAGTATGCGTGTTCAAAATATTATAACAACTATCGCGAACCGTCGTAAGTGCACCGTGCAAACACAAATTCAATGTCATAAATCCCAAAAATAGGAATATTATGTAATATGATTCTATAGATATTAAAGTATCAGCACTGAATTTTCCGTCGTTATCTTACGTCTACGTTCGTTGAAAACGTCGACAATCGATTATAATATTATTGCTTACGAGCTTTCGATAAACGATCAAATTAGTATCATTATGATAGGTACCTACGTCATACACGTTGCTCTTCGAATATTGCTATTGAGTTGTTATCGTGTAATTATTGCGTAACACGTGCCAATTATAATAATTATGCCGTGTCTTTACTTTGTAGTTTACGCTCTACACATGGAATGATTAAGATCAATGATTTTGCAACTATAAAAATTTGTTGAAAAAATGTTATTCTCTGTGTAATCGGGCGCAGGTCACTCGGATGTCTTTAAATTGTGTTTTGTAACGATATAGATCATTGCATAAAATAAATTATACTGGAAAAACCATTTTTTCCACTACTCGAGTTTATCGTCGCTATAATACGCTTATCGATACGGACAAAATATACTTAAATTAAGTTCATACAATTATATATTTATGTTTGTGTTGCAAGTATGATTAACATACCTATTATAAGTACTACTTATATCAAATAAAAATAACATCATCATTCATTTTTTTTAAGAAAAATTGTAAATTTCATTAGAAATTCTCACAAAAAAGAAATTATGTGTTTTGATTTAGAGATATGATGGCTCTTTTAGATTATTTGGAATCACATCAAGTGTTATCGTTAGCCAAATTTCGTAGATATCCATCGTTCATGATTTGTACACAATAGTTGGGACTTCTAATTTTTGAATCGAAATGATAGTAAATTAAGATTGAGTAAACGAATAACTAATTGCATTCTGGTCGGTAGTCTGTATATATGATCAATCTACGTATTCAAATGTTTTTTATACAAGTCCTGCAATGATGATTTTATTCAAACGCAAAAACATGATTTTCTGAATGAATTGAACTAAAAAAAACGGAAAGTAGGTAGGTAATTACTATACTCATAGAGACATGCATCGGTTCATCATCAGTTTCCTGTTAAACAACCGGTTTTTTCTAAATTCAATATTGCTAAGTTATATGGACTATTTCTATGTAATAAAAGACGTGTTTATGTAACAGCTATTGTATATCGTGATGTTTGGCAACATGCAATAAGTTATTATGGGAATTCACATTAAAAAAAACCATGTACTTCGTTATGATAACGAAGATCATTCAATATGCCTAATTTATTTAGCTAAGTACAAACGAGAAAAAGATAAAATAATTTTAAAAATATTTACATTTGTAGTTGCATTTTGTTTCAGTTACATTTGGTCTCGTTGAAAATTCTATTCTAGATATTCTAATCCAGGATAGGCCTGAAACTAGTCTATAACGAAAGGTTTTTTTGGTCCAATGCGATTTCGTCTCAGATTTTTATCGCTATCTATGCTGCTTATCATTTCGTTTAAAATCACTTAAAATCGGTAGCAAGACCAATTGTTGTAAAATGTAGGAAATGAGTTACGTACTTCGTATATTTAAATACCATAATTATCAGTAATTAGTAGTGCGTACGATGTGATAATCATCGTATGGTTATGTAAACACAAAACCTAATAGAGCTTAATTTTGAAAAACAAAAAAACCGATACTTATCTGTAAATGCGTAATATTTAATATAGAAAAATTCATTTTGTCATAAACCGGGTAAATTTGACTTTAATTTAGATTGAAAATGATAAACAACAGTATACCAAAGAAAACTACAAATCTATTTTCAGTCAACATGAAAAAAAAAATAAATAAAAATTGAAGTGACACCGTTTTTGAAAATACTTTTTACAAATCAAACTTATCTACCTTAACATTTGGTAAAAATTAATAAATCTCACTCAAAGTAAGGCTAATGTATTTTAATCGTTTTGTTGAAACGAATCACTCGACTCGAGCTAATTCGGTAAGCGTCGTTAACAAGCAACGTATCTGGCACTTCAAACCTACTCGCATGTATAATATTAATATTTATCCGTCTTGCATTCGCATCCGAGTGTTAATTTATTATTACTATCAATTTACTAACGGTATAACAATACAATTCACATTGTTCCTATCGACGAAAAACCGACGGCGCTTCGTTGCGCTTATACAGCCGCAAGCACATGCATTAGTTATTGTACACCCGGGCCGGAAATACTTAATAAAACAAAAACTTACGGACGAGACTGAAAGCTGCCGGGAAACTTGCACGACCGTCAACCGCGGACTTATTACAAGACGGAAAACGCGATAACGCGGCACGAGATGCTAATGCGGCACGTGGTGCGGGCACAATAGACGAATGAAAAATTAATACTTTCACTGCCGAAGGTCTGAGTCGTTTTGCCAGGAACTGCCGAGCACAGCACAGAACCTTCGTCCTACTTTCCACCGCACAAGGCAGGCACCTATACCACTACTAACCATCGACGTACAACACTCCTCCGTGGCGCGATAAACCACTGCTCGCGCAGAATCGTCATGTGTTGAGCAACAGCTCATTTGATGAAGCCACAGTGCGTTCGTTATCAGTCTTCGTATAACGCCGCGCAACTATGCCACTTACAACACTCCCTCTGATCGTTCGTTTAAACCAGTGTTTACCGGCCTCTTTCGTTCCACTACCTGTGCCACGATTTCTGTACGTTTCCAAAAACCTCGGTATCTCCTCGTGACCCCCCCCCCCCCCGGGCACCATTCTAATTGATTTAGAATTTTACAAAAAGTTGTTGATATCTTTTGTGGTTTTCATATTATTCACCAGTAATTATTAATGTTTTGCCCTCTCTCCCACCCTCCTCCACCTACCGTCTATGTAAATAATTATTACAAGTCTTTCTGTGCGATGACGGCGACGTATACATGATCCCTTGAACCAAATAAGTTAATCTATTTTCACTTCAAAACTCGTTTTTAACATAAAAAAATAACGTATTTAGTAATAGTAATAATAAATAATATTTAATATGATGTGTACTCATACCATAACTTGTTTCATTTATTTAAATTATCACGGACGTCTAGATACTTTATAGTATATTGAATATATTATAGTTTATTGAAGAATACGAGTTCAAGTATGTAATTCATTTAATAAAAATATTTTTTTTCTAATGAAATGTCATGGTTAATACGAATATGAAAATATTTTCGTTAAATATGGTTTCGACTGCATAATGGTATTGTGAACTAGAAGAACATCAAAATAATGATAACTCTTCTCAATAAATCCCGTGAACGAGAAAACAGTGACGGCGGTATACGCCCACGCACCCGAGAAAACTCCGTCCGAGGACACTTGTCCGAAACAACAAAAACCCATCCGTGACGAACATTTTAAGTATTTCAAAATGGAAAAAAAAACACTTTACTTAAATACATATATGTACATCTCATATCGGTGTACATCTCACCTATTCTATCTGAAAGTGTAGTCAACATACCGCGTTGAATAATAAATTAATAATTTGTATAGGAACGTTACTCTGCATTAATTTATTATAAAAAAACAGCTTGAAACGTATAATACATCACTATATACGGACAGGGTTATACATATTTATTACTATTATTACTTTTTTTTTATTCCAAAATAATATTCAAATAACAATTATTTATACTTAATGTGTCTTTTTTCTAATAATTGTCTAGAATGAATATACAGGTCTAATAATTTAAGGATTAATTCAAATCAATACAATAAAAACTGATAAGGACATTTTAAATAAAAATAAAAATAAAAATTCTTAATTGACAATTAATATAATAACGCTGTTATTTCAGTGATTGATGGGTAAAATAAATTAATATCACACATATAATTACTAACTGAAATGAATTTATTAGTAAGAGAATACATTTTGTATGACGTATTTAGAAGCAGTTATAAAGGATAGAATAAAAAGGAATAATTTTAAAATTTAAACGCTGAATGAGTTCAGAACAATTAATGAAATTATGAAGTAATTTAAATAAAAATGTCAAGTCTGGTAATCAAAATATATTATTTAATAATATTATTTAAAAAAAAAAAATAACTGCTCACATTCTTATATTCCGAGAGGGAAATTCTCTGAAAGCTACATTTAAAATACAAATATATCTCAAAAAATTATTTTGAATAGACGTTAACATTGATTTTTTTAAAACACTACCTATGTGTATGCTGAATTAAGAAAACATATTCAAATTTAAAGCGAACATGAGAATAATATACAACTCTTAAAACTGATTCATCATTCAAGTTTGTGCACAAACATTTCATTAAATCTGGTGTCATAAATGGTTAACTTTTATAAAAAATCGTTTGATATAAGTATGGGCTGCCCAAGTTAATCGGCCGTTTAGGTGTAAATCTAGATAGGTAACGAACGTTTTGTTGGAAGAGGTACGTTATTGAGATATATAGGGGGCGGCACTTTTTTCGCCTAAGTGTCAATGTACAATGGATGGATTTTGCATTATTGACTTTTATCCCGCCAATCATTATACCAGGTTGATAAGAGATTAAAATGGTTTTGGATGTAGTTCAGACTATTCCAGGGTCAAAGTGGATAGCTAAAAGATGGCTTATCGTCACCAAAGTCTTCAGTTCTGGTTTTGGGAGTGATGGGTTAATTTGTAATTAATAGATTAAGAATTTGATATGTTTTCCCAGCTCCTTGAGGTACTCCAGCATAGATTAGTGATATTTCAGATGAAGAAGAACCAGATCGTATAGTGAAATATCTGTTTTCTAAATAAGATTTGAATAATAGGTAGAAATATGGGTGAAGGATAGATTTGAATTTAAAGAAGAGGCCTTCATGCTACACTTTGTCAAGGGCATGTGCCACGTCGAGTAAATACCCGTGTAAATTAGCTTGTTTTCTAGAGTGTTGGGTATTTTATCAATTAGGTGAAATCCAAAATGGGTATTAGGTAGGTTAGTTTCGATGACAGGAAGTTATAGCGTTTTAAAATTATTCTAAATTGTTCTAAAATTGCAAAATTTAAATAAATTATTGAAATCTTCTTGAAATTGCTTAGCATCATTTAAACATTTTTATATATATATATATATATACACTTTAGAATTATATGTACAAATAGTTTATTTTATTTTTATATTTTTAGTTAAGTGCCAAATGAAAGGAGATAATAATAGTGGTGACAAATGATCATCTTGAGGAACACCTGACATTACATTTGTAGAATCTAATAATAAGTAGTTTTTATAGTTTTCAACTTGAGCACAACTTGTTAAAAAAATGTATGCATAATTAAAATGGACCAAAAGAAAGCGGTAGTCTTGTCAAACACTTTTTCAAAATCTGTATATATCACATCAAGTTGTGTAGAACTCACTAAATGAGTCATTTATTGACTGATTAAAAATACATAAATTAGTAATTGTTGATCGATCATTTCGAAATTCATGTTGTTCAATGCAAATGACACATTCCGGATAGGAGTGATATATTTTTTGGTACATAATTTTGGAGCATAGACATTTTAGAAATGGATCGATAGTTAAAAGCAATGTATATATCAACTTTTTAAAAGTTTGAGTTACATAGAAAAATGTTCATATATCAAGAAATAAACTAGAATTTAATAATGCCGAGAGTGTTCAATTTGTCTGGTGTATACCCCTATTATATTATAAATTATGCAAAGAACGAGAAAATAGAAATATCATCAAAAAAAAGAAAAGATAAAAATATTTATTTATGTAATATATTCATGAATCCATTCATATCGCATAGCTTTATTGCAGAATCCAAATCGTTTTTCACTCGTAGAATTTAAAATCATATTTACATGCATTGGTACATATTATACTCATCTTTATTCTTTACAAACCGCTAATAAAATATAATATTTTTATAACTTTCATGAATATAATAATGATGAATAATAATAATGAATGTAATAACCATAAAATCTAGTTTTTAAGAATACTTGAATTATAGTTCTTTCTGTTATTAATTAAATACTTCGATTGTTTTTTATTTAAAAATTTGCTTAAAGTGTTATTTTTATTTTTAAAAATAAATGTGCCAAAGAAATTTCGTTGATGGTTAATCGATAATTCAAAAGAATTCTCTGACAATATTCCTGTTTCATTATTTAGAATTTTAAATAATCTAATATTTTAGACAGTAAGTACAGGATTGTTTAGTTTACCGATTGGTTTTTGAAGTGCCGGCGATGCATGGATAAGTAAGAGAGAGCGTGGTGTACAATTTTTCACGAGTCCTCACATGTTAAAGTGGCCGGCACGACTTTTGACAACACATGTTCCGTGGCTTACAACATTATGCGTTCAAATTTATTAAACACAAATATTTGGCTAATAATGTATCATTTGTATAAGAAAAATAGTCGACAAATTAAATTTTTTAGAGAAACAAAAAGTGTGTTGTATGGCTGTACAAGGATTTTCTTTTTCTATTTCTGTGATTACATTTTTGAATGGTGATTGTACATCAAACGTTTGACTTTTACTAATATTTCCATTGATTATGTATAATAATAAAACAATTTATGTACGTACGAATACAGTACAAAGATAAATAAAATTCAATATTTACAGGAGTTTTAATGGACCTTATGCAAACTTATGATTGAGTAAATGACGTGACGGTGGAGGCCTACTTTTCATTTTTTCTTAAAATGATTTGATAACTATCTCAAAGTGTATCTATTCCCGGGGTTATTTTAAGTTATATAATACATAACTACCGGTTTATTTTTTTTTTTTTAAATAAATGTGAAATCATGCTGCACGAAATATTTAACTTTCAGTTTCATTTCATATGGGATAAATTGTTAGGGAATTGAAAATTAAACTTTTTAAAATACCATCTGGGTTCAATTTCCTTTTAAAAAAAAGTTACTAACCGTGGAACTTTTGATGCATATTTATTAATCAACATTTTATTTACATATTTTCGTATAATCATGTACCTGAATTTGCATAATATATTGTACATAATTTTTGTATACAAATTAGGCCATTAGGCTACTTAATGATTACAATTGGATATCGAACGCAAAATCGTTATGTTGGCTCATAATAAAAGTAGGTTTATATTATAACTACTTGGTATTAATCCAACCCAAGTACTAAACAGTGAAAATTCGAGTAATTGAGAGAATTACTGCTGTTTAAGACCCATCACGAACAGTCTACTGTTCCATAAAAAATACTGAGTTCGGGTTAGATTTATTATAGTTTATAATGATTGTTTTTCGTCCTTCATTTTGATATTATTGAAATGAATGGTAATAAGATTTTCTTCGACTGATGCAACCACTATATGTACTTGTGTAATTGCTTATAATTTTACTACAACACTGCAGTACCTACATAATGTGTACGTGTGTATATATATATAGTATAGCCACTGAATTAATAACTATTTTCTTGTTTTAGTTATTTCATCATAATATTATGATCAGTTTAAAACGTGCCCGTGCTGCACTTAAAAAAAAAACATCGATTTCTCTCATTAATAAAATATGACAGGAGACCGATATTTTGATATAAACAAAAATAAAATGATACCATATAATATATGTATAGATATATTATGACATGGAATGATCAGTAATATATTTATTATATCGTTGCTGCTTAATAAGAAATTGAAAATTGCATAAGCGATGTGTATACCGTCTAGAGTTACACGACGGAATACCCGAGTACTTCAGGTACCCGAGTACGAGTACTAACCTACGAGCAGGTAACAACAACACTACGATTATTATTGACAAAGATATAAAATCGTCTCATCAAAATGATCACAGTTCGGTCTTATCGCCTTTGCATTACATTGTGAGCATATTATATAGCACTTCGTACTCGGATCACGTACAACGTCGGCGGCGCTTAATACGCTTCGCACGACTATATCATAATATTACACGGTATGGGTGACGAATGCAAATGTTGCGGGTGTTCGAAGAGTTATAGTGTAAAACGATCGACAGCACGTTAGCAAGGTTTCAAACTTTGCTTTAAAAAAACTTCTTTCAGTGATATTCTGCAGTTAATATATTTAAATACACGCGCGTTTTACACGGACGAATATTTACAAGCGTATAATTATTTTGTTTTGATTTTTTTGATTTTCGAAATTAACAATCATATGCAGAGTAATTTAGGTGTTTCCCAATTAGTGTCCACGGAAACTGAATACCACGTACTTATGATGTTTGTATTCGTGTGTTGCAAAAAGTTTAGGGCTGCGGATATAGAATTAAAAAATAAAAGTTCGAGAAAATCACTGTAAGTTATTGTACGACTTAACAAACACATATCCTATAAGCGTATTGAAAGTTCGTTCAAGTTTAATCGGATAGGTACTATACAGTATATAGTTGCGAAAAGAAAATTGTTTTTCAGTGAAACATTCAAAGTAGATATCAAGAAAAAGTATCGTAGCCGGAAACGACTCAACAAGATCACCGCAGAACTACATTTTTATCCAAACACATAATCAATTATTGAAGATTAATCGGATAAGATAATAGATTTAATTCGTATCCAACTCCTTTATTCCTTAGTAACTTATAAAACCGTCTACACCGAAGTACAAGTTTTTTACGTTTAATCTTGGTAGTTTAGTATAATTATACGATCTCGTATTATCATCTATTCTTCGTCCTTCAAATGAAGTTTGAAAAACTTATTTGCTAAAACGATTAAAGCAATTTTATGATGCACCTATAAGTATTAAATGTATACGTATAGTAATTTTGTAAAGAACAAAAGTGTTTTATACCGACCGAAGACATTATAGTTCAATACACGTATAGTAGGACGGTAAATTATTATTACGCGTCGAGGCGCCTACTTAAACAGTAGATAAATATTAATCAAGTGCACCGCGGTACTGGTTGTTTTACCGGTTTGTATAAAATGTGCGTAAGATAAAAACATAAATCCAACACGTGAGTTAGGTTACTGCAGGGTTCACAGCTGACCAGTGATATGACCAGTGTAATCATAAATTATTGGTTTTCGACATCATGTTTTTTCAGCTCATACTTGAAGATTGTCATGTTCATCTGTTTCATTTTCAAATTCATTTTCAGTTGGTTTGGAAGAATAATGAATTCCAACAGTGATCGAACACGACGGCGTACGACAATTATGTAAACTATATACAACTGTGATTACACTGCAGTACGACAGTTATTATGTTTAATGTTGAATACGAAAAATTATAAAAAACAATCAGATGTCTATAGTTTTCTTAAATTTAAACTTTAAAACATTACTTAATATTGTCCGATTTTACTAGAAAGTGTTAGACAACTCATGGACAGTTGGATCTACATTATTATTTAGTATTCATACATAATGTAATAACAATAATAATATACCAACTTTATGCGGCAGATTATTATTGTAATATTAACCGTACGGTGATTTTGTAATGCCATTGAGAACAGTCTGCGAGTATAATATTATTATAAGCTCTGTTGATGTAAGTTTTATTTTTATATAAAATATTATATATTATGTATATTTTTAGCAGACGCTAAACCTACTGAAAGAGATAATGTTTCAAAAACTTTTTCGCTGTCCTCGTAAGTGCATGTTGATAATAATATAGCACAACTTGTTCGTACACTCAAACGAGATTTACATTAAACAACCATTGTCGATGTCTTTTTTTTTCCTTTGTTATACGACCGGTCTCTCATATTATATACTTAGGTATACTGTGCCTGTGTTATTATTGTATTTCGCCACTCTGTTAATTCTGTCACTTTCCTTTGGGTTATATTTTTACTTTCGTCTTGTTTTTTTTTTTTTTTTTTGGTAGATGGCCAGAAATCATGCGATGGGTTAACACCAATTTTCGTGCATTTTAAGGTCACGCCATTGTACCATTGTACCTATACTATAATGCACGTGATGACGTCCTGTCTGCGATTAAATACGAATTCGTGACTACACCTGGTGAACTCGCGACGCCCTCCTGATTACAAAACACTGTTACGACACGGTTAAATGGCAGTGGTCAGTAAATTCACTATTTTGCGTGAAAGGAAAACAAATATTTTTTTTTTTTGTATAGTAATTGTAAATGTTTATGAATCATCAAAACGCCAATGCGTTCATTATCATAACATATTATTACTTTTAATGCTTCGGTATTAATTTTAAGTGTAATTGTTTTTCATACCCTGTGTTTATTTTTATTTCGTTTTTTATACTGTATAATATAATATTAGAACAAAAATAATTCCAATAAAAACCATTTACTATTAGTAGATTTTGTATTCATTTATAATTTCGGGTTTCATTGTATTAGATTACGTATTTAATTTTAATTTCGTCCACAAACGTATGAGATAACAATCATTCGCTGAATCTGATAATTCTTTGGTGTCTTATAATGTTTATTATTTAACATAAAACTCAGAAATGGATTCTTACAAAACAATTTTATACGTACTAGTGTATTAGTCGTATATACGTCATGTATGACATTGTATTTTCATGATTTTGTTACAAACATAGAAAATTTTAGTAAATTAACATCATAGGTCAGTAATTTTATGTATAAATAATTGAATGTCTAAAAAAGTATAATGGTGGTACTAGGTCACAATTCTGTCGTTGTTTTTTTATGTTAACGTTTATAAAAATAAAACAGTTATTCAATAACGATCGACTATAATCGATTTTATTATATTATCGATATACTATTCTTGTAAAAATGTAAATTACATTTTTTCTCAAAAAACTTCTTTATAGATTGAGGTATGCACAATATTATATTTTATTTGATAGATACACATTTTATTTAGATAACATGCCCTGTTATAACCTAGTAAAACGCTTTGAGATTCGTAATGTGCAAATATTATCGAATGAGAAAAAAAATGTTTTCTATGTGAAAGCGGATCCTCGGTAAACTTCGTGACAAATTTGAATATTTTCTCAGCAAGTATTCTTATTACATCATTAGGTCAATGATAAAAATTACAATTTTTCACTTCATAAGTTGGTCGTTTTTCACGAAACAGTAGCGCAGCCAATATACTGACATGTCCGTGTCATCTTTCACAAGTTATTAATTTATTCTTCTCACACTTATAATCATTTACTTCTCACACGAACATACTTTGTTGCCATAGTACTACTCACAAAATATATGTTTGAATTGTGCCTATACATGACATGTTTATAAATATACAATTCGACTCAAACACACTTGTGATTGTGCTAAAGCCATGAATATATTATTTACATATAATATTTACATTCAGTGTCTTAGTTGACTCTGAGCCATTTATTTGCTGAATTATCAATGTATATTTACAATAATAAAAATAAATAATAAAATCATGTTTCTTCTACTAAAATAATACACTGCTTTATTATACCATTACCTATTATTATATAATAATTAATATTTATTATAATATTATTACCATTGAATACAAATATTATAAAATGTAACACATTAATTAATTGTAATAAGTATATAAATATAAGTCCTTCTCCAAAAACCACAGACAAAAGGCGTTAAAATGTTGTCTTCCTTATAATCCTCGTTTTATCATTGTTCTTTTCTTTTTTCTTTTTTTCTTGAGCATCGTTTCAGTATATAACACAGCCTTACACTAACACAATAAATAAATATCCATCATGGTGTGGGTGTATTTGAATAATTAATTTGAAAAATTAAGTAATATTATTGAATACATGAATAAAATACGAAAATAAGAGTTTAGTTGCTGCGAAAAGTTAGTACACATAATAAAATACAATTGACTATAATATACAGCGTGCGCTAGTAATAAGTATATACGTATACCATTATAATAGACCATAGGTCCTATGTTACAAAGCGTAGATTCAAAATGATTTGTTACAATATATGACCACACATTTCAGTAACTTTTTTCGCCAAGTCCTAGCTACAATAAAGCAAGGAATATTTTACGGCCAAAACATAATATATCGTTTGTTAAGCCCATATACAGCTAAGATTATTCTATACGGGTCGTATCTGTTATAAATATTACTTCTATTGTAATTGAATGTATGGTTACAATTTACGAATGTTAGAATAAATGCACGATTGCCCTACGGCCGAGGTGATACCGATTGTACAATCACATAAGCATAACACAATATGTAATATTGACGATGTTGATCTAACATTATATCACCGGCCGTTCAGTCGTATAACGTTATATAATGTATTTATAAATAAAAAAACGAACTTCAAACTTTAAAATCAAACAGTATCTAGTTAGTATACTAGTATACAATATTACTGCACATAATATACTCTGACACCTACTGCAAGTAGATATGTTTTCGAACATTTTTTCGTATTTTTTATTAATTAAAGAAAAACGGTTGACGACTATTACTTCGAACAAAATGGTTATAAGCTTTGGAAAAGTAAAATATAAATTATACTCATACAAGGTATTGCCGTTTTTATCTAGTTCATATAGAATATTTATTATTGTACCGTATATTATATGTTTCGAATATTTTGCTCTTACAATGCAATCATTAATTGGGCCTGTGCTTTTGGGTATATATTAAGTACCTAGCTTTAAGTTATAACTTTGCGTTCTCGATCACGCCGAAAATTAACTGAACGGAGGCGTACGGTGATTTACAATGATTATCAACATCATCACAACGATATTAAAACGTTTAATGTTAAGCTATGTATAATATGTATATTAATCACATATTAGATACAATATATGTGGATAAAAATAATAAATATTACAATATATAATAATATTACGTTTGTACAATGTATTTCACCACGTTGCGCGCTGCCGGTCATCGTTTATTGTCCGGCGGCAGCAAATAGTTGGCCAAAATGAAGTTGGACTTGTGCTCCGGCCGCCGCCTGTCAACCGGTTGAAGGTCTGGACGACGTGCGTTATCCTGCGGCGGCCCGGAGCTCATCTTAACATGGCGGGCGGCGTCGTACTGGTCCGCTACCACAATCGGTGCGGAAACTCCTCTGCCGAACGGGTAGTATTCCGCGTTGTCCACGACCACGGTATCGTCGCAAGGAGCTTCAGTGATCGGCGGCGGTGATGGCAGTGTCGCGATCGGTGCCGGAGGCGGTCGAGGTGGCGGTGGAAGATACGACGGAGGACACGTGGTGGTGGTCGCGGTCGGGTCCGGTTGCTGATCGGTGCACGGTTTGCGCGGCGGCCCTTGGTCCTGCGGTCCGCCGTCCCTTTGACCGGTCCTGGACGGCGACGGCGTCCGTTCCACCACGTCGGCCGGCAGATAGTAGTAATAGAACACGTGTACGTGATGCACGCTGTCGGTCACCTGTTGCGATGGTGCAGCGGGTCGGAGAAGGGCCGAGGTCCGCGGCGGTGGAGGCGACGACGGGGCTGCTGGGTACGGATGCAACGGGTTCATCGGGTGCACGAACGGTTCATGTGGTTGCACGTGGTAATAACCGCGTGGCAGCAACCGGACGGTGTCCTGGAAGAAGGACCTGAACGGCGGTAGTTGAAGTGGTGGCGGTGGCGGCGACGATGGTGATGCAAACCCGCGAAACATGACGTTGTTAGTATTATCATCATGGAGGAAATGAGTGGACCACGCGGACGCGAGCGCGATTACCGCGGTACCGGTTACGATGGCTGCAACACAATATAAGACGATTGACGCGTTAAATAAAAATAATCGTTACTTATTATTGGTTATTATTATTATGACAAAACTTAATTCAATAAATCGCTATCCGCTTAAATTGGCCATGATTTGCGATTATTTTCTAGCCAAAATGGTGCACTACAATACTACGAATAATTAGTAAGCTAATATATTATCGTTTTTAACGTCGAATTGAACGAGATTAATTTACTTTTTAATTAACCGATATCCAGTACAAATATCATAGCTACAATAATTACCAACTCTGAAATATCTATTGCAATAGTAACGTGATGAATGGACCATTGTAATCAGCCTTCAGTTCTTATATTTTATTACGATTCAAAATGCAAGTGTTTAAAATAAAATATCACACGAACTTAAATTAAATTTTATGCCTAGTAATATGAGCATCGTATTATTGTGATTTATTTTCTATTACTCATTAATGTTTTATTTATACACGTCGTATGGACTAAAGTAATGGATTTAACTTATTTATTTTTTGATAAAATGAGCGAAATCCGAGTAGCATTTAATAAGATACAAAACATAACATAAAATCGTTCTATGTTATCGATAGAAAACTAGAAACTGACTATTTTTTATTGTATTGAATAAAACTTATTGAATAATACTTTACTCTTGTGTTTGAGAATTAGATGGGATTAATTAGTTATTTTTATACATATAATACACATAGATAATATACATGCATAAATCGTTACTAGGTAACCTATATTTTATTATACTATAGACTAATAGACTGAGTTTTATATTTTTCTTAACTTATTTATTTTTAAAGTTTAGATAATTTTATTGGATTGTCAACGATTATTTTTGTTAATTAATTCATAACATGAGCGATCATCAAAGAACGAATGATAAATGTATTTCCCGGAATCCTCCACTAGGTACTATACTACCTGTCTGTTATATTTTTTAATTTTTAACAATATTTAACCGGTATTGAATCAAAACATCTAGAAATAATTCTTATCATAGAAGAAATATTATATAAATCTATATATATATATTTTAATATCTAAATGTTTGCATGTATTATGTATATGTATTTAAAAACTGAAAAGTGGAAACTGTAATATTATTTATTATTTTTTTATACTTTCATAAATACATATAAAACATAATACAATTTACAACATAACATATTTTTAAATAATAATATCCTGATTTTGAGTTGAATACAATTATTGTTATTACTTATCTTATACCTAATAAGTAATATTTCCATACATATAGTCGTGAATATTTTAATTACAATGATATTTTATTAGATATTTTTTAATATCAATATTTTTAAAGCTATTGCTAATTTGCATTGTAGCTATTTGAAAAATAAAAACATATATAAAATATAACCAAAACACATTTTTCAAATCTTTGTTTATAAAAAAATTAATATTTAATATGAGAATTCATTAGATTGTAAAAATTTATGAAAATAACTTAAACAAAATATTAACTATTTAATATTGAATTAAAAGTTTAAGTTAAAATTTAAAGCAAAATAAAAAATAAATATAAATGATTTACATACCTAATTCGATTCAATCATTATCATAGAAATATTACACAAACTTACTGACATTGAAAATGAAAATAAAATAATAAATATAATATTCCCTATTCTTAATTAAAATAGTAATTCAACACATTCGTTAGATCATAGGTGGAAATTCTACGAAATATTAGGGAGGTTTAGGTATTTCAGTATTTGGTAGCACGCCTTTCTAATAATTTTCTTATATGAAATTTATTGATAACCGATAACAAAATTTTACAAAATTAGTAATTACAATAGTTTATCTATGAACATAAAAAAAATATATTTAATATTGTGATACCAATAATTTCCTGTGACAAATTTAAAATGTAATATAGTATTATTATTTATCTCTTATTTTCCCACAGGTGCATTATTTTGAAATTTGTTTGTGTACAACTTTGTCTCATACTTTTTTTTTTTTTAGTGGGGCTTTGAACTGAAATAAATTATTTTGGTGACTAAACCCCCGTAAGCCTATCCCCTCACCTCCAATCATCGCATATGCATTAGATGCTTTATGCATAATTGACTTACTGGAGTTGATGTATACATAAATTGTTTAATAAACATTGTTTTTCAAATTTTCTCATTATTTTTACCGATCAAATGAAGAGACTAATTGAAAAAAATGTGGAATTTTATTTCATTTAGCTGATTATTTTAGGTCTTACGGTTTTAGTTACAACTAACTGGATAATAATTATAATTAATTTCATTTATACATCACACTTGACAAAACTAAAACATTGTCATTACTAGATATAAATAGAGCAATCTAGGAGTATCTATTATTGTATAAATAAATATAAATAATCATCACAACTGTATTAAATTAGATAATCGAAATATTAACATTTTCATTAGTGTACTAAACTTAAATCAGTATTGTTTTTCGAATGTAATGATTTATCAATGCTTTTAAACGTAATATACAAATAAATACAAATACACCGCAGAGAATTTGCACTCGAAACTAATACTCATTGATTCTTGTTTTATTTTTATAGAAAAACAATCGAAATCTAAACGAAAACTCAAAAATGAACTAATCTGCGACCGAATAGACAGTGGTGAAAACCTCGGTCCGGTAGAAGAGCAGTTCATATCGAAAACATACGAAATAATTATGGGTGATTACATTATCGTCACGCTCAGGTGGATGCAGTGAACATGAAAAATTCATTTGTTTTCAGACATTGGTGAAACCTCGGTGAACGAATTTATCAGGATTCAAAAACGAAAAGTTGATGAAATATCCAATCAGATTAGAGAAACTATAAAGGAGCGAATGGCTTCTCAACTTCAGAAAATGAAACGGTGCATACAGTCCTCGGTAAAAGCTAAATATGAGAAAAAGTTGTTGGAGTTTACTAACGATGCAAAGGAAAAGTTTAACGTGAGTATCAAAAGAAATGTGCACTACGCCATGGAATCATCTTAATAATTTAAGTTTTTTTTTTTTACATAATTTAAATATTTAAATACTTGTTGGTTGTTTTCTTTTTCATCCGTTTCATCCATGAAGTTTTCTAAAATCATAAACTCCAATCTAATCAGTTGTTTATTGAAAACTTTAATTATAACTTAAAACTTAAAATAATATCTGTCATCAGTCATCTCTAAGCAATTTAGGTACATACTTTTATTCCAATAAATTGTAAACCTATGATAATTCGAATTTAATATTATAAACAGTATTAAGTATTAACTATGATATTATTGCACGAATATACTATCTATGCCTGCAGTGAAATCTAGTTACAGTTTATAGTTTTTCATTTTTTAATTTCAATTAATTTAACGCCTTCTTCCCACCTAAATGTAATTATATTTCAAACAGATGTATTATAGTAGTATATTAGTACTTCATAATGTATTCTGTGCACATATATAGAACAATGATTGCAATCTTGTTCAATCACACTTCCTTATTTATTATATGTAATGTATACATATAATATATAATTTAATAAAATATACATAATATAACACTAAAGTCACATCACATCTCAACGTCTGTGTTTTCGACTCCCTATATTGATATTTTCAATGGGGATTCTCGCAGTGCGCATCTTGTTCAAATTAATCAGTGATTCATTGTACTATTTGAATAGTATTCTCAATTATTAAAACACAATACGTACATACTATGGTATGGTTTTATTTTATTTTATGTTGAACAGAAATGTGTACTTAATATTCAACAAAATCTAATTAGTTATAAAGACTATATGTATATTTTTTGTACCTATTACAGTGTGGAGTCTTGATTTTTATCTAATCTAAATATTGATAAAAAATAGAAAACCTGAATTAAAGCAGATTGACGAAATTAAAGTGTACCTATAAAATAAATATTTAATAGCGTGATATGGGGTTATAGAAGATCAACAATTTCTTTCAATTTTAATATCTAATTTAAAAATTTGGAAAATATTTGAATTAAATTGTTCAATAAAATCAATTATTATATCTATGTTTCATAAATATCAATCTATACATATATAGTATATATATACATACTATACATTACAAAACAATGTAAAAAGTTTTAACCAAACTAATTTTATTATATTTCAACTAAATAATTTATTAATAATCTTTTTAGAAATCCATACTAGCTGCAGAGAGTGAAATGAAATACAGTTGCGAAGAAAAGTTAAAACAACATGCAATCGATGAAGAAAAAATAACATTAAAAAATATCGAAAAATCGTTAGTAGAAAGAGAAGAATATTTAAAACAAGAGTTCAGATTTATTAAAGAACAAAATTTAGTGGACTTGAATGATTACTATCAACAATTAAACTCAGCATATCGCTGCGAATTCAAAGGTAAACTAAATTACTTGATAAAAAAACACGATGAAAATTATAAAAAAACAAAAGGATCATTAGCGAATAGCTATAGCGAAGAACTTAATTTAATGAAACTTAATTTAGAAAATAAGCTGTTTTCTAAAAATAATAAAATTATTTCTGAGCTATCGAGTCTTAAAAATGACAAAAAAAAAGCAAAGGAAACAGAATATCTTGAAAAAAGTAAAAAGTTAATGCAGAGAGAAGAAGAAATACTATTTGTTAAAGAAAACATAAAAAATGTATTAAAGAATTACGTGAAATTAGTGAACATGAAAGAACAACAGAGTTCTAACGGAAACTACGGGATTGATGAAAATAAATTATTTGAAAAATATTTGAGTCGTCCAACGGAAGTTGATTTTGAACAGTGGATCCAACGTAACGAGTGAATCTTAAAATGATGAAATAAAACCTAACAAATATTAATCCATCTTTTCACTTAAATTACATAGGTAAAGTATTGAAAGTGTCTAATAATATATTATATTGGTTAACTTAATAATTTTAAAGTATAAAGTTAATAGTTATTGTTCAAATATACTAAAAGACAAAAAAAGACACACTGACACACACACATAATATGAAGAATAATACAGGCAGTACACATTCAATGATTAAAATTACTTTTAGCATATTTGTATGATATTAGCATCAATTATTTATTGAAAAATAGCTAAAATATGAATTAAATAATAACTGTATATTGTTTGAGGTGAACCGCGGTACTGCGCACTCATAATCAATGAAATTGCCATCGTTTGGCAGCGATTATTATAAAAATAATAATTATCATAAATAAATAATAAATAACTTACCAATTTTCAAAATGATCATCGCGTCAACTTTTCAAACCAGCAGTATAGGGTACCTAACCTAACAGTTAACTGTTCTTTACCGTATGGCGGAAGCTTCTCTGAAACTGAATGCTCTGTGCAACCCACTTTTTATACGAATTCTATTGATTTGATTATAAAATACATTATGCGTGTAAAAATTGTAAAAAATGAACGTTCTTTTGTTATGCAAACCGCTTTAGAACACACAATTCGTGATCCAAATATCGGGCCCTGATGTCATTTTGTAACATCGGTCTGGTTTTAAGGAGAAACTCGTCGATTGCGGCTCGCCAAGCCAGCGTCGTTAATGGACTCGGATGTGATTTTACGTGATTAATTACTTATTCGATGTGTGCCGTCACTACACACACTTAAGGCGCACGATTTTTGGAAATAATACAATAATTATTAATTTATACATAATCAATATGGAACATTTCTAAAAATAAAAAAAAGTCAATACCACCGTAATATTTTACGTCTCATACGTATTAATGTGTATAAATCTTCTAATGACCATCAGAGTGACTCATGTTCTCTAGTTACGTAAGGAAATCCCTTGATTCGTGGAATTATTTTTGATGACACAAATAAAGTAACGAAAAATTCATAAATGGAAAAAAAAAACTGTTATTATTATTACGATGTTAAAATAACGTTTGGTTTTGAGATGATTTCCCCGTCTGTACAATAACATATTTCCGGGTTCAAACTGGGTGAAATTTGGTTTTTTACTTTGACAACATATAAGCTATTATACCATTTTGAATAACAACAGTTTTAAAAGAAAAGTCTTCTGAATCTTTATCAGGATTCTTACACGATTTACAAAACATTTATATAAAGCTTTTATTAAAAATTAATGTCGATATTTAGTTAAGTTTTTTTTTTTGTATTTTTAATTTCTGTAGTTCCTCAATGAATTACGTGTAGTAATCGAATTCAAATAATAGAAAGTATAATTAATTTATTAAATTTCAAAAGATGCATTTTTCCGCTTTATTTTCAAAACTTTTACTCTCATTATGAGATTACAGGAAATGTATCGAAAAGTTATCAAACTTACGCAATATACACATAAGTTCACACACAATTCACATAGTCAGGGTCGGCTTGAAAGCAGTAAGAGCTGTGCCATAGCAATATAACACAGAGCTGCTCACATTGAAAGGCCCCCTGTTCTGCAGAAAAAATAAATTATTGGCTATTTATAAAATCGAAAACGATTTATCCGTAGACCGCATATGCGTTAAAAATAGATACATTTTATTCGGTCCGTTAAACGTTAAATTGAAAAATGTTCAAATTTACAATTTTTTAAAAATAATTTGTATACATTTATTATTACTATTTAAAAAAGATGATTTACTTTATACCTATGATGAAAATTTCAATTTTTTCATATTTATCACTAAATTAAAAAAAAAAAAAAAAAAACAAGAAAATAATGTATACTGATAGTATATAATACTACAGAGGCACTTGCTATCCTAATCATAGTGCTTTCAGTTTGAACGACGTGTGTTTATCTAACGACAAGAATTCATTGATAAGTTAAAAATTGGACGGTTTCTAATGTTCAACGTAAACCTAAACATCCACTAAACAAAATCTATTCGCACATTCCTGCAATATTTTCCAAACTGTTAATTGTATTTATTATCTATTTATCTGTAACAATACAAATTGGGAACTTGGATCAACTAAAGATACAGACACATCCAAGATATGTTTTCATATAACTGATATAGGTAATAGGTAGTAATAATTTAAGAATCGAGAAGTAAACATTAAATTTGGCTGTATTAAGGAAAATTTTGTTTTTAATTGATTGTTGTAGAGTTCAAATTCGGAAATTGTTGACATTTTAATTAAATATTTATCTTCGTTAATCATTTTGAATACGACGTAATCCCATTTAAATAGATTCTATAGCTACCTGTGTATTTCAAAGTACCGGGTAGAATTTTAAACTTTATACAGATGGCCAAGTGGGTATAGCTGGAAAAATGTTATAACTCTTCTTCTATCTATTCAAATTTTCACTTATTTATGAATAATACTGTTGTAGAAACTTAAAAATTATGAATACTTAATGAAATTGTAGTTACAATCACTTATTTCTTTGATCAGGCTATATTTATCCGTATTTTTATACGGTTATAAGTGTTTATTTTTTAAAAATTAAAAAATACTGTGTTACACGAACTTTAAAATCTATGCAAAAAAAAACATTTACTGTCATACCTTAGATATTTTAGAAAAATATTATTTTACTAAATAAAAATTCGAAAAAATGGGTGAATTAAATCTTTAAAATCGATAAACCATTGTTTTAATGTAGATATTGAACACATAAACCGCTGTTATAAATTTGCATAATATAATAATCCTCATAGCACTTAATACTCAGCCTTATTTCTTTATTGTCATTACTTTTATTTTCAACATAAATATAAATATGTTGACTACATGAAATAATTATTTGATACGAAAATAATATTATATTAAAAACTTGAAATAAATTTTGTTTGATGTAATGTGAATAAACGTAAGTATTTTTTTATTTAATACAATAATAATGTTTTCGCATTAATAAATATCTCCATAAAATGAAATTCAGTATTATATAATTGTTCCCATTATTCATAAATGTATTTTTTTATGTATGTATCAAATTATTTCTATGTTATTTAATAAACTGTGGGAAAGTACATTATAACTTGAGTAGGAACTTCAAGTGCACCAAGCTTTTATTATTTTAAAAGGAAATGTCAAAGTAGGTAGTCAGGTAGACGGGCTACGGTGAATGTGGTAAAATGATTACAAACGCCAAATGCAGTATACAGTTTAATTTCTTAATACTTTGTTCTTTTGAAAAAGTACAAATAATAACGATAACGATAACGAGAAAGAATCGTTATTTTTTATTAATATTCATCTCTTGAATTTTCAGTCTTCTAAAAAAAACATAAAAAATAATTTAGGCAACGTGATTTCTTAGGTGATTGATTGTTGTTTGGATCAAGATAACCATTATTTTATCTTTTAATTTTTAATCTATTTTTTAGGGAGGGCTTCGACAACTGTGATCATTAGCCCTATATTATTATATTATTATAATATTATGTACTAATATTGTTATACACGTGTATTCGAACATTTATTAAAAATAAAACTAGTAATATTAATTCTAAAGCACTATACATCATATTATTATTCCTTCAGCTATATTATTTATTCATTGTACATAATGTACATCATGCTATTTTATATAGGTACATTATTATTAATCTAGTGTTTTATTTTCAATAAATTATAAACGGTTACAATTATATTTTGTGTAAGGATCATACAACATTGAACTTACTAATAATAATTAATGCTTTTTTAGAAGTTTTGATTTTTGAATAAAAGTTCGTATATACTATATTTAAACCAAAATATATTGAAAAGTGAATTTTCCAACAAGAAGTGATGAAACATTTAAAACGCGAATACAAATAATAGGCCCTTTGATCTTAAGTATATTTCAAATGTTGAGCCATTCAGTAAACTCAAATATCTTTTTTCTTCATCCACGTTCGAGTTATCACGGCTCAACTACATATTGTAAAAAGTACATTGGTAAACCGTGAACTAACACGAGGTAAAATATTTTTTTTAAACCTGTTTTCGTTATGTAAACTGCATCGTTGTATTACAGTACAACATCACCTAACTGCCCTAGTAAGGTTATAACTAATGTAGTTATAAGTGATAATTATAATAGCGTCATGGCAATCATTTATTTCATTAATCTATAGGCGACATAATAATATAAATAATGTTTGAATTAACGTTTAACCCCCCTGAATAATATTTAAACTTTAAAATAACCATTATTAATTTATCATTATCGATAAAAAAACATCCGTATACAGGTGGCTATTACCCACTATTTATACGGAAAGCCGGTTATTCTTTATAATCTAATCAAAGACTGTGTTCTACATTGGTCAATTTACTCTGGGGAGATGTTTTCTTTATGATAAAAGAGAAAATTTTTAAGATTTACTTTTTTTTAATAGACTTGGTCCCCTTAAATATATTACTCTCCAGTCTTCATTAATGCCTGCAGTCCGTCACTGATATACCGTATTTGTTTTCTTCCGTCAATTGAGTGGTTGTATTATTGCCCGAATTACGGAATAAATATATAAAATAATAAATACAGGTTGTCTTTAAAACTCGTTTATTTTTTACGCGTAATCAAAAGTAACCTATAGACTATGGCTTAATATTTTTAGTCCTGGTCTCCTCGTATCACAATCAAACGATAACCACGCTAAAACAATCAACGTCGACATTCCCATGTCAACTGTATTCAGTAGCAACAAAACATATACATGTACTGATGTATCTGCATACAGTGGGAATCAGTGGCGTCATTTCAAAATTCAGTATAGAGAATGGTTGCAAAGTTTTGACCGGCCTAAAAAAAAACCCGCTCGCAACAAAATATATTTTAGAATTTAAACATTTTTTATTCTAATTATTGCAAGCCTTTGCAAATCGATCTGGTTGTTTAATATTCAAATCAACAGATCTATCGTGATCATCTTTTAACCTGTCTATATATATATATATATATATATATATACTTATTGGCTATAATTTAACATTATAATTTCAGTGTAAGTACTAAGAACATAAAAAAAGTGTATAAAAAAATAATTTACAGGATAATCGACTGAATATTCTTGTTTTTCAATTATTTTATCCAACTGTAATACAACTGGTTGCTGTATTAATTATATTGTATATCAATCTAAAAAATAGGTAGATATATGATAAATTTACAAAATAATATTATTTTAAGTTATTTGTTATTTTTTCTTGCTTGCTTACTGGTTCAAGTTTCGACTATTTATCAAACATATCAGAAATTGTTTTCGATCCTTGAGCGTTTTGCAGTAATTTCATTTATTTAGCAGGACATTTCTTTTTTTTTTAAGACATATTTTATCTATATACTGGATGGTGATTTCATTGTGATGATATTATAATATTTTTAAACGAAATTTTTATTGTTATTCGTGTGTATAATATGGTAGTGCAGAAAAGTTACTCACCAGTATACTCGTACATTTCAGAGGAATATACGAGTATACACATCGAATTGTACCCGACATATTTTTGAACCAAGTTCTCTCGTATTTTGTATTGATGTATTTTGTCCTTACAGCATGATTATTGTCCGTAAGTTTTTCCGTTGTATCTCAAACTTAACGTATTTTGTAATTGTGAAAGATATAAAATCTCAATGTCAAAAAGAATCGGACAAGGCCTCACTTTGCTGTACCGTATGGGGTGGAGTGGACCTCGTTCATAGTATAGGTCATTATAATGGATTTGTTAAATCTGAGTGCAATGCTAGGTTTCATTGCATACATATTATCGGAAAAATAGTATCAAAAATGATACAAATCGTTAATTTTCCTCTTGTTAATTTGATTGCTCGTGAATAAAAGAACCAAAACGTGTAAATATTTTACCACACAATGTAAACCTATATACGCAGGAATGTATTAAAATTAAAATAATATTTATAACTATTAGTTAGGTACTAAACTTGAAATAACTTCAGTACTATAAGAAAATGTTCTAAATGTTTCTTGTTCGGTTTTTTTCTCTTTTGAATTTTGTACTTATAATTATTTACACTTCAGTAAAATATTTTATAAACAAAATATAGATAACTAACGCGGATTTATGATTTATTTTCAATATAGAAAACCAAATGCAAAAGGTATTATTAATATTATAAATAATTAATGCGGGATAAGAACTGAGAAGGCGAGATCTGTCCATTTAATATTTATCCGTTAAAATATTAAAAATAATTGAGAATAAAAATATACTTTTATAAACTATTTGAAGTTGACAGGACTGAAACTTTTAGTTACTTAATTTATAATCCTATCTTATACGTCTAAGGTATTAATTTTCATAAATAGAAGTATATTTTATCAGTTATTATTTCATATATAATTTAATACGCTATAACTTTTGATGATCATAGTCTTTCCAGAAAAAATTGTAAAAGTTTTAAATGTTAAAGACGTTATATGGAAACAAAAATAATTGATCAATGGATATTTAGAAATAAATAAATAAATAATAAAATTAAAAGTACCTACCTAAGTATATCTATTAGGGTTACCTACAATCAATGAATATATAACAGTAAATGCAAAAATTATAATAAATGTATATACATTTCTGATGGGTTATTGTAAATGTACAATTCAACAAAATCAATAAATCTATGATAAAAAAATTTTAAATAGTAATCAAATGTTTTAATGTTTGTTTAAAATTTTAAATTCACGTTACGCATATTCCATAAAACATAAAATATCATCTCTATACGTTGTATGATATTATTCAATGTAATTACTTAAATAGTTTAACTTATATCTTGAATTTTAATTTTTAATTAAATGGTTTCCTACTTGTATAGTTAGGACTTAATTAAAGTTATAGTAACGAGATTTATAATTTGGTTTAAATAGTTTAATTCGATTGTGAGGTAACGCTTTATCTAATTATAGTCATACCGATAGCATACAATATTATAATCGTACACAGAATACTCATAGACCTTATACTATAGGTCTATGATTATACTATGTTAACTTGTACAATATGTTGTCTAATTTCTAGGAGTTCGAAAAAATTTAAATTTTTCATATTTTAGATTCTGAACGGAGTAATGAATGTAATGATTTTACAATAATATGTGTTTATTGTGTGTGTGACGACACCTTTTAGAGTAGTAAAAATGTTCCAATTTTCTTATACGGCAATTTTTCTAGGAAAATGAATGTAAATAGTACTTGGGCATGTCTACATTAAACCATAAAAAAATTACAGAAAAATGGAAATTTTTACGCTAAACCATATTTGGACAAAATACATTTTTTAAAATACTCTGACTCCAAAATGAAAAACGGATGGGCCTCGCTTTGCTGTACAATTGGGGGTGGAGTGCACCTCGTTTATAGGATAGGTTATTATTACAATGGATTTGTTAAATTTGAATACAATGATAGATATCATTGTATACGAATAACGATTCTGAATGGAGTTAATATGTTTGTCTAAAATGTATTTATAATAATATAGTATTTTATATTTAAATTGAATTATAATGAAATTTCGTAAAAATTAAAATTTCAGTCATAAAATTTTTTCTTTCAAGTCCGGTAGAAATTATTTTATATATTTATGAAGAGTAGCTTATGAATAACCTAGTGTTAAAATTTTTAACTTTAGTTATAGACAGAAAAAATTTTATGAATTTTCAACTACAAAATAACTTGCAAATTATCACGATTTTAACATATTTTATACAATTTTGAAATTTATGGGCTTATAAAAAAAATTTGAATGAAACCTTCTCCGATATTTCTTAGTTACAATTAGTATTACTTATATTTAATCCTTTAATTAATTTTCAAGAGTTTTTGGACAGTCAAAAATATTTTATAGATATTTGAAAAAAAAACTTACAAAAATCGAAAATTTAAATTGTCTATAAATAAGTCAAAATATGTCAAAATACTTTGAAAACTTAACCATGTATAGAGAACACCAATTTAAAGATTTGCTAAAAATTTCAAGTTGTTGCGGTTTTTCGTTTTTGAGTTAGAGCATTTTAAAAAAACCGATATGATTTCAGATCTCCGATATTTTCTAGTGAAGATAAGTTAAGCTTATTATAAACCTTGTATTAAATTTTCAAGAGTTTTCGACCAGCCAATTAAATTTTATAGGTGTTTAAAAAAAAAAAAAATTACAAAAATAAAAAATTTAAATTGTCTATAAATAAGTCAAAATACTTTGAAAACTTAACTATGTACAGAGAACACCAATGTAAAGATTTGGTGAAAATTTAAAGTTGTTGCGGTTTTTCATTTTTAAGTAAGAGCATTTTAAAAAAATGTAGTTTGTAAAAATGTGATTTTGCGTAAAATTTCCCGTTTTTTCGTAATTTTTTTATCTTTTTTTTCGATTTTTTCAAAAAGTATTAAAAAAGTTGTATTTTTGAACTGCCCAAATACCATCTAAATTCACTTTCCTTTCAGAAAAGTTGCTATTTAAGCAAATCGAAGCATTTTTACTGCAAAAAAAGGTGTCGTCAGGCACAAAAAAAAAAAAAAACACACATCATTGTAAAATCAATAGATTCCATCACTCCGTTCAACATCTAAAATTGATTATTTCTTAGTTAGGAGTTTGTCTTATGTCTCAACTATTATTATTTATATTAATTATTATACTGGGATTGTTATTGCTCAACAATCCTAGTATAATAAATATGAAACGTGTGACTGTGGCTATGAATCCCAGACGATCAATCACATCACCAATGAATGTCCAATTCGTGCATTTAAAAACACCATAGAAGATATCCACCTCGCGAAGGAAGAAGCTGTGGAATGGATGGAGAACCTGCATGTGAAGCTATAGCAGGACTCTTACATTTACCAAATGGGGAACCTCTTATCTATTTTGTTTTATTTATTTTTGAGTTTTATCACTGTTGACCATCTTTTAATTTTTAATTTTATACACATTATATTTTTTAATATTCTAAATGTTTTTGATGTTGCTCATACACACCATACGAAATAATAATACTGGGATTGAAATAAATTTAAAGAAAGAACGGATGGGCCTCGCTTTGCTGTACAGTTGGGGGTGGAGTGCACCTCGTTTATAAGATAGGTCATTATTACAATAGATTTGTTAAATTTGAATGCAATGATAGATATCATTGTACACGAATAACGATTCTGAACGGAGTTAATATTTTCTTTTTTCGTTATTTTAATGTATAGTTACACCAAATACAACATCAATAATTATGTAGTTACATAATTATTGATGTCCCATTATTATAGTGAACCATGAATATCGTTAATAGGTATACTAGATTTTTATACTTTATTGTTATATATTACCTATGATTAAAATCAACTTTAGCTAGTTAAGTTTAGTTAAACTTTTTTTTTTTAAAATTATTTAATTAAATTTTTTTTAAACGATGCTGTTATAAATGACTGAAAATATAATGATAAACAGCTTATTATGCAATTTTTATTAGAAAATATATGGTACATCGTTTGTAGAACAATAATTTAAACATTTTTCATACATTAAACATTTACTTTAGGTAGGTAGGTATTGAAATGTTATTTAGATAATAGAAAAAATTGTCTTCGCCATTGCAGGTATCTTTATAACCACGGGTACCAAATTGAAAAAAACTTCAAAAAAATTTCATAAAATATATTCGGGGAAAATATCAAACTTGAATGTTTTTATTGTTTTCGAAACAATATTCTACGACCTACGTACTCAATAATCACGGATAATATAATATTTTGATAATTTTAATTTAAAATACCATTTTATATCACATTTTTTACCTTTGATGTACAAGTATAAATTTTAAATATTTTTGACGTTCGGACTTATAAAAATCTACACATATCAACTTAAAGGGTATTGAATTGAAAAGAATTATTAAAGAAATATGTTTCATTAATTTTCAATTAAATATACAATTTTATATGAATCCTTTGTTATCCTTCATTTGATTTAAAGTATTATAATAACTCTTTTTTTGATAAATTGCGTTATTTATGTTATTTTAAGCCTTTAATTGGAGGTTACTATTGTTATCTATTTCTTTTGATATTTTATTATAATAATACAATAATAATAAATTAGCTAATAATAACTATAGAAATTATATTATTAACGAATTAATTTAATTAGTATATGTCAACATTTTAATCACAACATTGGTATTCAATTAAAATATAATATAAAATTAATTGTATCCTCATAAAATATTCGTATTTAAATATCTCTACCTAACCTTTGATCTCGCCTAAAAGTTGAAACACCAAGCCATCCAGGTCAACAGCTATAGATTGTAAATCGTCCCACTTACAATTTGTCGTATACATAGGTTGTATTTTAAAAATCTTTAAAAATCTACAAAGTTTCTGTTGCTTTGTAGTTATGCGAATAATCCTGGACCAGAACAAGGATAAAAAGATCGGTAACCGATCGAGTTATGGGAATTATATGAGCAAAAAAAAAATTGTTACAATATCCACGAATATTTCGATAGCAGTGAATAAATTAGTGAACAAGTACGAATCAGAGCTGTGAAATAATAAATACGCAGGCATATGGTGTGCTCTGAAACATATTATCCGAAACGAAACTTATGATTTTAATATGTTTGTATTGTTTGTATTATGTCTGTTAAAAATTGTCTAGATATCAAAATAAGTGCGTATACATACATTAACAAAAACCAAAAAATTTAATATACTCTGTTCTAAACGTTAATTATTAGGTGTATTATATATATTTTTATTTACTTAAGCCTAATTGTTTGATTTGCAATCAAACTAGACTGGACTGTACTACATAACTAGTATTTACAAATTTGCGTCTAGATAACAAAATGCTAACAAAATTGAAATAAAGATAGTAAGTACTAACGAATCTATTACATTTATACATCATAATCGCAAAAGAATAACAAGAATAAAAATAAAAAAGAACGGATGGGCCTCGCTTTGCTGTACAGTGGGGGGTGGAGTGTACCTCGTTTATAGGATAGGTCATTATTACAATGGATTTGTTAAATTTGAATGCAATGATAGGTATCATTGTATACGAATAACGATTCTGAACGGAGTCAATATGTTGGTCTAAATGGGTATATTATAAACTAATAATGCAATAGTATTCAATTTCATAAAAATTTAAATTTCAAAGAGTCATACAATTTTTTTCTTTAAATCCAATAGAATTTTTTTTATATATTTTTAAATATTAGCTTATGGACAACTTAGTGTTAAAATTTTGAACCTTAAGTAAAAACAAAAAAAATTGAAATTTTCAATTACAAAATAACTTGCAAATCATCGCAAATCATTTTAACATATTTTATACAAATTTTAACTTTATGGGCTTATAAAAAAAATTTGAGTGAAACAGTCTCCGATAATTTTTAGTTACAATTAGTATAACTTATAATAAATCTAAAATTCAAAAATCGAAAATTTAAATTATCTATAAATAATTCAAAATAAGTCAAAATACTTCGAAAACGTTACCATGTATAGAGAATGCCAATATAAAGATTTGGTGAAAATTTCAAGTTGTTACGGTTTTTCGTTTTTGAGTTAGAGCAAATTTCAAAAACCGATATGATTTGACAGTCTAGAATTTTATGAATTATATTATATTTTACATGTTATTTTATGTCAATGTTCGCTGTTCAAATGCTTATAAAAAAAATTGTGCCTATGGATTTTAATCATTTTTGAATGACTATAATAACTACTTCTGAGGAATCTTCTATTAAATTTTCAAGTATTTTGTATAAGTCAATTTTTTTTATCACCGATTAAAAAAAAATGTAAAAAATTCGAATATTTTAAATGCCTATAAGTGGCTCAAAAATCAATATAATATTTTAAAAAAAATATGACATAAAGTAAATGTCTATCTTAACAACTGGTAAAAATTTCATTTTTCTGCGACTTATTGAATTATAACAAATATTTAAAATCGTTTGAAGATAAATCGCTATTTTATGCAATTTCGTAAAAATTTAAATTTCAAACAGTCATAAAATTTTTTCCTCTAAGTCCGGAAGACATTTTTTAAAAATTTTTGAAGAGTAGCTTATGGATATTCTAGTGTTAAAATTTTGAACCTTAGTTATAAATACAAAAAATTTTATGAATTTTTATCTACAAAATAACTTGCAAATTATCGTGATTTTGACACATTTTATACTAATTTGAGCTTTATGGGCTTATAAAAAAGTTTGAGTGAAACGATCTCCGATTTTTAAACTCACTCTTTATTATAATATTTTATATTTCCACATTTATGTATTGTACAGTTGTTATCAGGCCAAAGGTAATTTATCAAACTAAAAAAATTTACATTTGCTTTGTAAATTGTGTTGTAATAAAAATCACTGAAAATAAATCTATTACTTAGTAGAGCTGTGCCTTCACATTAATATAACTCAGTAACTCAATGTTTTCGATTACCTATAAAAAAAACGAATTGTATGCATATTTAAAACTATAATTTTGTATTAAAATAAAAGCCTGTTAAATTTGAAACATTAAAAAAAATTTAATTAATGTCATTCTGAAATCTGAATTATACATTGTTTCTTGTATTTTATATGATTTTACATTAGAACTATAATAATAGATGTATGAAAATTAACATTTAATTTGCTTTCAAAGAAACTTCTTTATTGCGGTTCTCTTATATTTAAATATTTAAATTGTTCTTCGTCATCTTTTTTTTGTTTTTAATAAATATGACAAAACATTTTTAAAGTAAAAAAAGCAACCTCAGATCAGCATTTTAAAACAATTTTATAAGGTTTTTGTGTTTTTAACACAAAATAATCATAGTGAATAAAATGTTTCAAATAAAATAGTTAGTCACAATAAAAGTATACCGGGCCATCGGTGAATTAATAATAATTTTAAAGCTCTATGGGTCGGTTTTTCAGTTTGTGGGTTTTAGATGGTGGTACTGCAAATTATATACCTACCCATATATATTTTTTTTAATTAGCAAAAGCACGGCCCGTTTGTTTTTCTCAAGTTTTATTATTTTCCTGTAATCATTTTTTTCTATAGTAAATTCTGCGTTTTATGTTTCATGCAACATAGTTTTATGCACTTACACAACTTTATACCGGAGGTACTTCAAAAATGTGATATTCCGATTTTCTCGTTAGTATTTCTATAGCCGTAAAAAAACTAATTTAGTCGAATAAAAAATCATACTAATACAGTGTCATACTTATATAGTCATGGTATATACTATTTAAGCCAATACAATGAGTAGAACAATAACTTTTTCATATTTGGGTAAAATCTACATGTTGTATAAATACTTATGTTTTAATGTTATACCGAAGTAAAAATATAAACGTTTTAAAAACTTTTAAAATATCATTATGTCGTTGTGAATAACATTTTGTTACTATACATTTTTTGTTTCTTTTCTGTCTGAAATATATAAGTATAAAATATGATACGTTAGAACTAGAGAATTTTAAATAAATATTAATTATCACAAAACGCTTCGTTATTTTTGTCCGTGCAATTATTATATTTCGAAAAAATCAAAAAGCTTGAAACTGAAAACAAAAAAATATTCTTTAAAAAAAGTATACCAAAATTATACTTAATAATTAATGTTACACTACACTATTTACAGGATAACTAATAACTAATTACACAGCTTACAATACTTCATTATACAATAACAGACATTGACGAGCCATTAAAAGTGTCCGTTGTAGACATGCAAAATATCCATCTCATTCTTTTTGTCAGAACTTTATAAATTGTTCCCATTGAAAGAGGTGTTCGTTAAATTAGATTTCAATGTATAATTATACAATAATAGGCACTATGTCTTATAAAACACATAACAATTATATCGATATTTGATAGTTGTAATATTACTAGTGGATTCACTGTTGCTGGGGCTGGTGCTTGGCTCGGTTGTTGTCCAGCGCCAACACGTATGTGAGCGGCAACTCATTTCCGGCCTGGTCGTAGTCCACACGGTACAAGTGCCGGATGCCTTGGGCGGCCAAGAACTGACGCTGCTGCTCGTTGAGCTCGACCGGGGTGGGCACGGGTCGGTTGTGGGACTGAAGCCGTTCGTCAAGTTCTGCAGGTTGCGGTGGAAGAACCGTAGTGGTCGGTCTGCTAGAGGTCCTGTGCAAGTGCTTCCGTTGTTCGACAGACTTGTCGTTGGCCACGGCGATCTGCGCGCTCGCTTGTTCCAGTACCCTAAGCTCGGCACTGCTCAACGATTTGAGCTCATGCGGGAACTGCAACAACTGCAATTGATTCTTGTCAGCCAAATACTTGGAACCCGCCGTCCGGCTGCCCCCCTTCGGTCTCTGATTGGTGCTGCTGCTACTGACCCCCGTTCTGGGCGTGGTACCCACCTTCACGGTCTGCTGTTGCTGTTGCTCGAATTGCTGTTGTTGCTCAAGCTGTCGCTGTTGATCGAGCTGTTGCTGTAGCTCGAATTGTTGCTGTTGTTCTAGCTGTTGCTGCTGAAGCCGTCCCAGTAGTGACGAGAGGAAATTGTCAGGCTCCACTTCAGATGACTGCTGCTGCTGCTGCTGCTGCTGCTGATGCTGCTGCTGATGCTGTTGATTCTGATACTGCTGCTGATGCTGTTGTTGTTGCTGCTGCTGCTGCTGCTGCTGCTGCAGTGGTCCGTCCGCGACCTCAATCGGTCGCTGTTGCGCCCTGCTGCCGGCTTTTCGACCTTCGTGTCTAGTTCTCTGCAGGTTGGAAGTTGGTTTCTTCGGCCTGGGGATCACTATCACCGGCTCCTCTTCTGCCGGACTCGTGGCAACGGTCGTGGACGAGGCGCTGATCGCAGGACCGGAAACGATCTGCTGCAAGTGATGACTCTGCCGTGGTATCTGCACCACCGGTTCCGTTTCTTCGATCGGTTTGTAAATCTGACCGTTGGGATGGACGTAGACCGCATTCTGCAGCAGACGGGTGTTGAACTGTGCCGCAGGGTTGATCACGGTTGCGGGATGGTCGACGGTCTGCTGGGAAACCTGTTCCGGTAGCACTTGGTTCGCTCTTGGCCGAGAAACGGATCTTTGGCCCTTAGGCCGGCTGGCCACTACCACCGGTTCTGTACGTTCGGGCGTAGGTCCGAAATGGACTTCAGCATAAGAAAACGGCTCGTTTCTTCCCGTCGGCACAGCGTTCTTCGTAGGTCTCGGTGCGACCAATCCTTGTTGCTGAATTTCGGTAAGCACTTGCCGTTGCGGTGCGACAAACTGCTGTTGCTGAGCTTCACCGAATACTTGTCCTGCCGGAACCGCAAAATCCTGTTGTTGCGTCACGGCAAAGTCCTGCTGCTGTTGCTGCTGCTGCTGCTGCTGCTGCTGCTGCGCCACAAAGTCCTGCTGCTGCGCTACAAAATCCTCCTGCTGCTGCGCGACAAAATCCTGCTGCTGTTGCACAATGAAATCCTGTTGTCTCGGTACGGAATTCTGTTGACGCACTTGTCCGTCGGTATCTAGAAACCGTAACGGTTGAGATGCTTGCGGTGATTGCTGCGATCGTGGTGTGGTGGACGATGCTTGAGCAGGAAATTGAGTGCCAGGCACTGGTTGGGCCAATTGCCTTTGCCGGGCTCTGAGCAATGCCGTTTGCTGCTCCACTAGGGTTCTCCTCGCGTATTCTTCTTGAAATCGCTTTTGCTGGATCGTGAACGGCGATTGGGTCGTCGTGGTCGTCGGCGGGAACACTCCCGGCGTCGATCTATACACAATATACATCATACATTATCAATCAAAATATTATTTTTACTATGAAATAAGCGGCAGATATACTGCTATAAAGGCTATAATATCATAAATTAATATTCTGTAATTATAGACAACTGTCAATGACCAACGACCGATTACTATATCCTCGCATAAATATTATATTGTGTCTTAGTTGTGATAAATGTTTAATTGCTTGTATTTTTGCCGACTTAGTATTTTACTTAGTCTTTTACACTTTACTGTATCAATTATTTGAATTAGTTACCCCGGTAAGAACGCTGGTCGTTGTACGTTATTCTGCAGCAGTCCGGACTGTGGTAGCGAATCTGTCTGTTGAATTAAATCTAAATACTCTTGTGGAATCTGTGGGAAATCGAAATAATTTATCGAACGATAAATTGTAATCAAAATATTTTACCTGTTGCTGATCGAAATTGGTGTTTTGAAAATCAGTCTGTCTTTTCGACAAGGCCGGTTCACTTATTAATGCAACTTCTTCTACATCTTGGGGGTTTTTGTCTGTTACGGACAATGCATCTGAAACCAATGATATTGATATTTAGTCAATGTTTCACCATTTCTGATTGATCGTTTCATACAAAATAATTACACAGAAAAGAAATAAAAATAAAAATTGAAATAATTATTTGATAAAAATATATATATGAAAACACCAATAACTAATTACATGGTATGAAATGTGTCTATTAAGAACACAAATATTTGTAACCTATAGATAGAAATTTTATATGAATATATTATGAACTGAAGTGGTAGACTTGTTGATGTAAATATTGTATAAAAATGTAATTTTTATTTTCAATTTATGGAGGTTCTCTAATTGTAAATCTAGCCACCTGTGATAGTACTGTAAGTCAACAAACAGAAGCGAGATTTTTTGGTGCACTGTATAATTACAGTATTTTGTAATTACAATATGATGGTCTAGAACAAACCTAAATTACTTCATAGACTCAATTCAATTTTTAATTCAAAATGTCCGTGGTCCAGTGGGATAAGGCGGTAGTGTCTAAACGCAAAGTCCGGTACGAAAACGCTGGTTTTGTTACCCGGACCGCCCCGAGAGAAGAAACCGCCACTGCCACTCACCCAACAACTATGCCCTACAAACGAAAATCCCATCAAACACCTTCCATTCCACCTTATCAAAAAGCACCCGAGCCGTAGCTACCATAGATTAAATAATACTATAATATTTCATAATACGCAGCAAAGATAAATATTTTTTGTGTACTCGTATGTTCTGTATGTACCTATGTTGTATGTGTTAAATTTAATTCTAAAAATAGTAATAATAATTTATCACATAGTGGCTTACATTCTTATTTTATAAGATGCAATAACTAATATTTAGATAGAAATGAATTTATGAGAGCAGTTATTGTATTTTTGTATAACATTTTACGAATTAATTTGCTGATGTTTTAATAGATTATAGCATAAATACTGGCTAATACATTCAATTATTGATCTCATTATTTACTATTCAAAATGTCAAGCCTTATTTTGATCATAAAAAACTTTCAAATGTTGTCCGGACAACAGCTTATTTTATTATTTTTGATTATTGAATAATGCCAAACAACTTTGAATACAAACTTACAAACTTAGAATATGCAAAGGACATTTTTCTGTAAAATAAAACTATTATTAACTGATTAGGTCGATTAAGATATCCCATAAATAACGCATAATAAAATGGAATAGTTGAAATCGCTTTAGTTTGATGAAAATATACTAGGTATTACAATAATAAATTATCAAACTGTAATTTTTCAGATTATTTAGTTTTTTGTAATAATTTCATAACTAAAATTGTTAATACTTCATTTAAATTAGGATAAATTCTTAATAGTATAAAGAACTGGTATTAGTAATACCAAAACGAATTCTATGAATATTGTTTTCTGTAGGACATTCAATTTAATCGATATCGATATTTCATTGAAGAAAAAAATTATAATATAAACAGTTTTTTTCCAAGTATATTATTTTTATTTCAATTAAAATAATATAAAATGCAATTTAAATTAATCTCAAATTCTCAAAAGAAACCTTTTTTTCAGTTAATAATTATAAACAAATATCAGAGACATTATTTGGCCAACATAATATGTTTTTAAATTAAATGTATCTCCCTGCTAGTGGCGTTGCCAAGGCGGCTAAGGGGGGTTAGCCCTCCCCCCCCCATTGACTGCGTTTATTTTAGCCATAATAGTCGTATATTATAATTTATAATGAAAATATCAATCTTTATAATATTCTTTCTCTTATCATTCTTCTTATCATGATTAATTGTGAATTAATCACACATCCGCGGTTAATTAATGTATAGTCTGTACGAGCCTCCTGCCTCGGAGCCAACCTTTTATAGTTTTACCACTTGTACCAATAACTACTGTCACGTCCTCATCTAATATGAAGCAAAATCTATATTGTGATTATTGTTAATAAACAGACATACAATAATAAAGATATGATAATTTGACATAAACATTTAACAAACGATAATTTATATCAAATATGTCGGTTACTGTTACGAATAGACATAGCTTATTGGTCTTTGCTGTTACTCTTACTATATTTATTTATTCAGTTTTTTTGTGTTTCGTGATGACTGATGAGTAGTGTCTAGTGAGTAGCAAATAGTGGGTATGCATTTCAACTTATATAAACATGAGTGATAAACGGAAAAATGTATTTTCAATATTTAATATGAAAAAAAAATGCCAAGAAGTATATTCAGATGAGCCAGTAAGTAAAAATATAAAATTGCATGGACCAACTTAAATAATATGTTCTTCTTCTGACATTTAAAGAATTGTATATTTTTATACTTAATGCACTTGAAGAACTACAACATGATACAAACACTGAAACCTCAAGTAAAGCATTACTGTACTTAAATTCTATAACTAAAAGTGAATTTCTAGAGGCTATTTATGTTGCGGTGCTTTGCCTTGCTTATACATTACAACTTAGAGTTGCTTTACAATCTATGCAACAAGACTTATCGAGAGCATTATTCGATGTCATGGTAATAAAAGGGGCATTACAAAATCTTCGGGAAGATGCAGACAATCAATTTAGCATAGTTTTTAAAAACATTATAGAATTAGTAGAAAAAATTAATGTTGAAATACGCATGCCTCGAATTTGTAACAGACAAATAAATAGAGTAAATATTGATTCTGAAAACGCTGAAATATATTTTAAACGATCAATATTTCTTCCTTTTTTTGATTATCTCATTCAATCAATGGATACACGATTTGATAATAGACTATCTAGTATTATCCCCTCTCGAAGGTTTGATTCCAAGTCATTTTGATGAGTATGACGAGAGAACTATTTTATAAGCTGCCAAAATATGTAGCAATGATTTATCTAACCATATAAGCTCTACACTCAAGACTGAGTTATCTTTATGGAGGCAACAATGAAAAACTAACAACATACCAAAGCCAGTCTCAGCTATTGAATCAATGACCCATTGTACTAACCTTGTACCTAACATTAAATTATTGTTACAGATGTTTGCAACCTTATCTGTAACTTCTGCAACTCCAGAAAAAACATTTTCCACCTTGTCAAGAATGAAAACATACTTAAGATCAACAATGATGCAAAAAACGTTAAATGGTTAAGCAATGGCAGATATAAATAAAAAAGAACTTGTGAAGGAAACAGATATCATTCAAGTTTTTGCTCAAAACGCCCCAAGAAGGATGCAGTTAAAAGATTGGAACCATCATTAATAAATAAAAATGTTTAGCAAAATATAAAATTTTTTGTTGCTTAATTTATTATAAACATTTTAAAAGTGTAAATAAAAGAAATATTGTACTTGTATTTTTTGAATTTTTTTGTGAGACTTAGCCCCCCCCCCCCCCATACAAAATGTTTGGCTACGCCACTGCTCCCTCCTATAGTCCTATCGATACAATGCGACCAAAAAAAGTAATCGTATGGATGAAAAAAAAACGAAAGTAAGGTCAAAGAATAATAAATATTCTTTTTCACTAATTCCATTTTATTGCCTACCAATTTTATCAACGGATATTCTCCTTCTCGTTTTTGTTATTTATTAATGTTGCTGCTGCAGCAATGCTGCAAAACCGTCAATCTGTAAAAAGCAATATCAATTCATATATCTTTTTAAATATTATGCTATCGTTTTCCAGATAACGAAAATGTTATCAATACGCAAACGACATTATAGGTTGGTTTGTAGTTTTGTAGTTTTAAAAACGATTGGCTCCCCGGTCATCCTTGGGTTAATGTCCAGCTAAGCGACTACGATATTGCGGTCCGGATCGTGCGGAAAGAAATATTAAATGTCCGTAAACGCTCTAGACGCGAATGCAAACGCTAATAGTGCATAAAAAAGCCCACCACACGTATAATGTTATTTTCTTCAAACCCATAATTTATTATTGTGGAAATGATTAACTGTATTGGACAACGTCGATCGTTGCGGGAAAATCAAAATCGACCATATACGTGGTCAGGATAGTATAGAACATGCGTTACATGTACGGACCCAATACGTATTGTTAATATATTACTGGTGAACGTATAAAACGTGTACGGAATATATTGGACGATTGCATCTGATAATAATTGCACAACGAGACCGAAATGCCGAACGTACGTTTGTTAATCAGTGTGCGAATTCGGAGCGGAGTTTGACAACGGTTTTACAATAATGAGTACACACCAATATCGGACGAGTTCAACAAACCGTACAGCGATTTTCACGAACCAGTTTTGTTTTCCCCTTTTAATTCTAGCTTTACCTTATAATAACGCAAATACCGAGCGGCGTGCAGTTCAGATTATCATCTGCGGCTAGCCGCGCCACGTTTACATTAATCGTTTGTTTTCTGTGTTTGTTATTTTTTTACCTCTCTCTCTCTCTCTCTCTCTCTCTCTCTCTCTCTCTCTCTCTCTCTTTACGTTGTTATTCACGTAATATACAATCTTTGTCTCGGCATGCATCACGCGAAACTAATCGCGTGACAATGACACACTGACGCCAGCGGCGGCGGCGGTGCGTAATGATGCGTCTCTTCAGGTCGCAACTACGTCGTCGCACGTCTCGATCCAACAAGTAATACCTCCAACCCAGTTGTGTGTCGATTATGTTGTTTTTATATTTTCACTACACCACTATAATATGTCCGTATCGATCCGGCGGCGGCGAGACGAGCGTGCGCGCCGTGTGGGCCGGTCGACCGAGTGAAACACATAATATAGTGGGTATCTACGCCGAGTACGTAGGTACGTGCACCGACCATCCGGCGACCTCACGAGCTCTTTTCCGCGCGCAAGACTATACGCGTGCCGTTTTCCTCGGCAAACTGCCCCCGCAAAACAAACACGTCATCTCCCCGTATACTCGTTCCGTGAACTTTCAGCCGTCGTCGGGTATATAGCACTTGATCCGCCGCTGCCGTTCGGCCAGAAGTCGACCAACTGAATTATTATATTATATATTATGTTATTATACCCGTCGTTGCCAGGCTGATGTCCGACTGGATTATACTGGAGTATTTTGTAATGTGTACAAAGGGTGTACATGTCGTCCCTCTCACCAACGAATTATTCGAAATCCGCAAAGCCAACTGTATATAGATCGCGCACCGAAGACGACCGACTTATTTGCGATATTCGTCGTATCGGACGTCCACGAGGGGGGTTCGGAGACCATTGCATGCTCAACTGATATTTCGGAATAGTTAGTCATATAAACGTTCTTTGTCCGTGGCAGATTTCCAGAAACCCGCCGTGACATCATGCACCGAGTGAGTTAAAAGAATGTGCTCCGTACTGACTTACGCACATCGTTGACGATCCAAGAGTTAAAGACTTTTCGAGTTTAAACATTATTATTATACTGCATACGCGCATTTGGTAGGTGTTTATTTTAGCTCAATACGATTTCCGTTACTAGATACCATCATATAGTAATATAGTATAGAACTAGAAAAAATGAAAATAATTTATTCAATTGAACAATACTTTTGAAAATACACGTTTCTCATTCATTGAGATCGGCTCATATTCATGAATATTGTATTCTTTTTTTAAACTGTTGTAATATTCTATATAATACGTGATATTGGTTTTTTTTTATCTTGTGAGAATCTACAATATTTCAAAACTAAAAATTAACAGTTTTTTTTTAGCATACCTATTCATTTTAAAACTACCCGATAAACGCAATAGTTACAAAAAATTAGATTAAAATTTAGGTAAATATGTTAGATTTTGAATAATATCCCTTTCGATTTTATAAAAAAAAAAACTGCCCCATTAGTATTTCACACGATTAATCTAAAGTCTGTATAGTTTAATAATTGCTATCATCATAATTGAATTCCTACATAATATAATATTTACCACTTTTTCACTAATCCTAGGGATTCAAAGTCTTTATATTACTTAAGTTATTTCTAATGAATGTTGATAGTTTTCAAATTTTATACTATTGAACTATTACTTTTTATTTTTATTTTTCCGATTTAGGAACCACGAACGCGTATAATAAATTCGGCCAAATGGACGCTTTGAACATTATTGATAGTAATAATAGTAATAATACACACGATCAAGCGAGTCGACGCGTTTTGACTTACATCTATAATGTGCGCATTCGAATAGGGCCGAAGTAGAAATTACGCTTGAAATAAAATTTAAAAAAAAACCACGTTCAGTCCGTTCAGAGAACGTTTCTCGTTCAATATTATTCCATATTGCGCATATTGTTATAATATTCGTACCGTTTTTCTTTCGACCTCCGTATCACCGACAGCAGCATCGGAAGCGTTTGCCATATATACCAGAGGTCTCCAACCTTTTCTTTACGGGGGGTCAAATTCGAGAATCGCAGGTTCAAATCACTTGGAGATGCATAGATAGAAAATTTAATCGAAGACGGACAAGAATTATTTTCCGACCATTTTATTATTTCATATTTTATTTTAATATAGTTGTTAAGAATAACACCTGAAGAAACAAAATATGTATTATATAATATTATTATTTATAAAATTACAAAACAAATAAATTCTCTTTTCAATATGAAATTATTAATTTGAAATGTATTGAACACATTAAAACATCAGTTATAGCTTGAGGGGCCAGTGAGAAAAGCTTGATAGGCCCGGGTAGGTCGCAGAGCCCTGTAGCGCGCGTATACGGCAAATCGACTTACGGACTATTGGGGATTGTAAGCCATGATCTGTTTCTATTTACCTCACGCGCAACATAGGAATTTAAACGTTTACTATTTCCAACGTACCGATCGATCAATTAATGCGATAAGAATTTTGAAAACTGATATGAATTCGTTGTGAAGTCTTCTTTAGATCGACTTTTCCACATTTTTGAATTTGTCCCCCAAAATTTCATAAGTTAGAAACATAAAAATTAACAAAAATTAAATTTTGGGTATGTTATTAAGAATAAAATTTAAAAAATGTGAGAAAGTTGATCTAAGGAAGACTTCGATATGAATTCAAATCAATTCCCAAAATTCGTATCACATTAATTGATCGATCGGTAAGTTGGAAATAGAAAACGCGTAAATTCCTTATGTTTCACGTGACACAGACAAAAGATCATGGCTTACGATCGCTTTAACGTTGAAAGTTCTACAATAAAGCTATAATATTATATGTAATATATGACTTCGAGACATACCTCCGTGCAGGAGAGCGGCGGCCAGGACCAGGAGACAGATGCAACAGTGCAGGCGTTTCATAGTACAAATGCGGTATTGTCGTGTATATATAATATTATAATACGATGGCTGATGTTAGATTACAATATTATGTTGTGTTGCAGCCGCGCAAACAGCCGTCCGGTTCGCGTAGCAGCGGATCACTGTGCGTCGCTAGTGTCTCGGTACGACTTCGGGCCGAGGAGGAACGTCATATCCGTCGTCGGCGGTGTTGTGTGCTGAGGCCGCGGGTGCGGTTGAAAAAAGAGCACCACACGACCCGCGGGGTCTAGGCGCATGCATTATCCGCGATTGCATAATGGCTGCCCGGCGCGCTGCTGGAAACCAGTTACGTTTTACTCGCGGACTGAAAAATGTGCCGGAGGAAAGTGAAAGGATGCAGTTGCGGCGATGGTGGTGGCGTACACGCGCGCGCGGGATATTACACCGGTTCTCACGACAGGGTTAATCGTTCGGACGGACGAAAACAACAAAACGCGCGCGCACGATTGTTTTTAGTACATTATATCCGTAATAATAATAATAACATGTAAACCTGTACAGCTGATGTTATGTAATATTGTAATATTATCACGGTCAGTGACGCGCGTGTATCTGTAAATTTAGTGACGTGCATAGAAATTGTTTTCACTGTGGACTAGTATTTTCTTTCTTACGGACACATCTGGTCACATTAACAACATTATACATATACGATTTTACCCATCATACGATAAATGAAGAATATCTAATTTTCCATTACCAAGTAACCCTTTAGTGTGTACGAATATGACCCAAAAAGAAACGAAAAAAAGCTTCAGATTTTAGACGTGATAGCACATTTTTTTTTTTTAATTTTGCAGGCACTAAAGTATATACACATAAAGTTATATACCTATTATATTTTAGAACCTAGTAAGCTAAGAGTCTTTGTTTGTATATTATAAGCCAAACGGTCGATCGTGCAGTCTAAACGTCCTACGCACACGGAAATTAATCATGGTGGTACTTAATGTTTCTTAATAATTATAGATACTTAGTCGATTCTCTGCGAAGATGAAGTACATTTTTAGTAGATCGCGGATAAAAAAGTCTAATATTACAGCAAACTTACCTATTATCAAACTCAAAGGAAAGAACATCTGTGACTTTTCTTCGGTCCTTTACGATATTTTAATATGTAAGCGAATTATGATTACGTAAAATATTACAATTTTAAATAGCTCGGAGCTTCCTTATAATAATCAAACAATACTACACTTGATCTTCTGAACGCAAATTTGCTTTAAATCAAGATTATTTATGATTTATAAAAATTAAAAACAGTACTCGAAAGACCTTTAAAGTTTTCACCTGAAATTTCACCACGGGACATGGCCCAGATGTCCCCCCCCTTATATATACCACTGCCTATAATATATACTTGTCGAGTGCGGGAGGATTTCAAACCATCTCCGCTTCTGCATTGTTTTGTTTTAAGAATTTTTAAAAATGTATTTCTCCTTTTTCTATTGTTATAAGCGAGTTTACCATAAAATAAATATACCATCATATATCAATATTTCAAATTCCAATATTATTCGCTGGCTTCATAATTAGGAATACCTTTAATAATTTGGATACCGTCGTCTGCATATTATATTATGTCATGTGGATTTTTCGTTTGATCATCCTTCTCCGCAGACTCGTACATCATGCGGTATCATCTTTATTATTTCACTATATTAGTTATTCTACACAATATTTTGTGTACCGTTTAGGATAAATCGTATTCGTTTATTATAAAAGTATTACGAAAAGCCATAATACGCAGAGTGTTGTGTTCGCCTTATACGAATCAACTATTAAAATATTATATAAGATGGTATGATCGGTTGGTACTACGAAAAATAGTCCGTCACGGTCGTGATAAAAATCTTGTTTTTACATAATATTATATGAATATTAAGATACGGTGGTATATTGTACGCACAAAATATCGATATCTTGTTCGTGAAAATTTATCGTACGAGACCACGAAACACAATGGTTCTGATATTATGGTCGTTTGAGTTACGGTTCGGTTAGGTCACAGGCTACGGGACGCTATACACGGTCAACAGAATTCAAACGACCAAATAGAGGGTCGTTATAACTTATATCCTGTAAATCTTGGTGGTAGCCGCTTCTGTATAATAATAATATACGTTCTTATAGCATAAATATCTGCTCCGAAGAGATAAGAATAATTTGGCTCCGTTATACTGTTAAATTATATTACTGTAGATTATTTAAAAACACGAGTTTTGTTCGACATCAAACAGTAATCGAATGATACCATCGATGCAGTCAAATTTCGAAATAATCTTTTTTCATGGAACAAAATCATCCAAATGGTATCTAATCTATTTGACCCGGGTCATGTTTTGTACAAGACGGTTAAATATTGTTTTGGTGAGAAGAGAATTTTACATGAACTCAATATGATGTTTGTTATCGACGTTTTGTACGCTATACTAACCTACTGGAAACCAATCAGATTACTTTCTACATAAGATAAATATAGACAAATATAGATTTTTGTCAAACAACAAATTCATAATTTTAATCGAATTAGATTTTCCGCGTGTCATTTTGTTAAACAAATGTTTACAACGTTATATTTATCTACTACGCATTAATCGGAAGGATTAAGATCATACGAATTGAAAATAATTATATATACCAATAAATACACAGATTCGAAATCTATTTTACTTTTATGCACATATTTTCACTTCAACCGCATTATTTTGTTTTCACACTTGATGAACAATAACTGGGTCAACCACTTTTACACTATTGAATCATATAGTACCAACGGTATGAAATATTAAAATCACGTATTTAATTTAAAGCTGGTTCGTTTTGTACACAAACACGTAAATTTAGTGTGTTTTGTTTACTGATTCTCTTCAGAGTCGTCTAGATTGTCGTATATAAACCTTTAACGCTTTTTGTAGGTACCTAATTAGTTTTTGCCAAAATTATGATTATAATTACAACACTGAGGATTTTTAAGTAAAATTAAAGTATTTATACCAGTTTATCAATCTCAGACAATTTAGGACAAATCACACCAACTATCCTACAAATTTAATTTGGCACTGCATAATCAAATAATCATTCTTTTCGACATGTTTTTTTTACTGTATAAATATAACTTAATAATACCCACTTGGATACAAATACTATGAAATCTTAGAATATACTATTGCGTTGACATTTAAAATGATGATGGGCGATCAATTATTATAGCTCCATTTTGTGAAAATTAAACGAATTACATAATACACATATTATGCAATATATTTATTTAGACTCTGGAGTAGACATATCAAACAGCACTCAACATTTGATGTTAGTAATTTTTCCATCAAATTAATTGTACTTGAATAATGTAATTAATTTTCTGAACTAAAGGTCTATATAGTTTACGGTTTTATCATAATCTTGTCATTAAAATTATTTAATTAAACACTCTTTGAACTGCCTCCACAAATAAACAAACTTACACTAATATCACGGTAAACCAGTCACCAGACATATTATCAGATAATCAAATTATTACAAAATATCTCAATGTATTTAATACAATTATAAATCCATTAATATAATTTTTTCGTCCGTCCTAAATAAATGTTTATCTTTAATCACTTCGATCTCGTAATTAATATTATCTTCTTTTCTCATACATGCATATAATATACATATACATCATATTATTTCAGTTTTAAAATTAGATTTGAAATCAACTTAACGTTCTCTAAATTACGCTTTACCTCACTATCAAAAACGATATAGTTAATTAATCGTACTTATCAACATTCTTATCACTATTCTACCTTACATCAATATATTATAATATAAATTATCATAATGTGACATAATGTATATTTGTAAATTTATTTTGTATTAATATTATCTAAATTAGCACTCAATTGTACCATTACTATTGTAATATTTTACTAGTAACTGTGGAGCTATAATTGAATTTTGCAGAAAGCTCTTAAATAAAATAAAAAAAAAGCACGTTAACATTATAATTTATTAAAAAAAAATACATTAATAATTATAATCATATCATATTAAACATAAAAAAATTTAGAATTACCTATCATGTAAGTTGTAAGTAATTAGTTTCTTGCAAATCAGCAAATACTCTTTAATATTATTAAATAAATATAAAAAGTATTGTTGACACCATATAAACTTAAATAAGTTTAATCTGAAAATAAAACTAGGAAAATTTAACATGGACCAAAAAATTGTCTGATATTTACAATTTATAATAAAATTATATTCATTGATTGTAGACTAGCCTAACAAACTGTATTACACAACCTAATTGGCAATCATATAACCGACATATATTTCTTATGAATAACAATTAGCAATATAATATAACCATAATATTATCATAATAAATTAACTTGACGTCCTTAAGTACATATTTCAAAATTAATATCTAATCCATCATTCATGTTCCAGTCGTAATTGGAATATTTAGCTACTAAAGTACAATTAAATTTGACAGTATACTAAGGCTGCACCTATGAGAACTAGAAAACGAATATAGGTACACCCGGAATTTCTTCAAAGGTAAAAAGAATTCAAACAATAAAATAACTAAAGAAATATTTAAATAAAAATGATTGATACCACTCGGTATCAAAATACCCCGAGAAAAAATGTTTTTGTTAATGCTTTTAGAATTATAATTATAATTATTAGAACACACACACACAAAGACAATTACACAATGTGTCGACGGAATGCACTTACAAGACCGACACATATGCTTGTATGATATAATTTAATGTAATTCAAACTACCTAATTTTATACATAACTTATAAACGGCGCAGCTACTTGTATACGAGTATCTACAACGTAATATAATGGACATATCTGTCTCTTAGCGAAATATACTTCCTCTACGGCTCTACCCGATTCACATGTTACATATGACTTGTAGTTCCCATAATATATGAAGCCGTACCTGTATAATTATTAGTTAGTACACACCTACGAGGAGAATAATTATTACATAAAAATATAAAATGCCTGATTACAAATATCGTTTACGCGTAACTACTTAGGTGGTAATAGATAATAACTTGCAAGTATGTACATTGAGTGTAGTTGAATAATAAAATTGGCATAACGAGTAAAATAAAATAAATAAAAACTCGATTTCTATGTTCTTATACGATTGAGTATATGTTCTGAAAATAGACACCTCAAAAGTAGAACTAACATTTATAGTGTATAATATATATAAATATAATTTCAATTATAGTGTTTATAATAATAGTATTGTATTATTATTATCATCGTACCTATTAAAATTAGTGAAATCAGTTCGCTAGATGAAATAAAAATTCGTGTGTTCGGATGGTTTTTGATTTTTGATCGTGTAAAAATGTTAAATAATATATTACACAGGAAGATTTAATACAATAAATTACTTATACTTAATATTGTTGTTAAAAAGTATGACATTATCAAAGTATAATCAAAACAATCGAAAATTATATACTAATAAATATTTACACCATCGCGATTGTAATTATTTACAATTTACTTGGTGAACAACAGTCACACTACAAAAGCATTTGGAGAGTATACATTATTATATTTATAATTTAATAAGTTTAATCCAAATAGTAACACACTCGTCATTCAAGTTTATCAAACACAACATAATATCATTGCGTAACACACGGACACAATAACTCCGTGACTATTGTTTTTCGTGAGAAAATATATAATGCATGCTCGCAACATATGTTAAATTTATACATCATAATTTTTTTAAATTTTAATGTCTTATTTGAAAACATTTTTTTATTAAAAAACTAGTCATACAACTATGCAATAATATGTAATACGAGCATGTACTGCGTAGCAAATCATTAATAATATTACTACTATCCCGGAAGACACTAGAAAGTTTATTATTATTCACAAATGTATTACACGTGCACGTCTAATCTGAGGCCCTCACCTAAAATCTAAACGCAAAACACTAAACAACCGTCTACATAAATGCTTCCACCTATATTTAAAACCTAAACTATCAATTCACATAAAATCAATTTTATATAAATCCCTACCAAAGCTTATCTGGCATGCAAATCTGGGGCTTTGTCAAACCATCCTAAAACCCGAACCATTCAAGCTTTTCAATCAATCACTCTCCGACCTATGACCTCAGCCCGCATGGTATATACCACGATTTAAGATATAATGGTTACCCAACGAGCTATGATAAAGTGATCGCTGAAATGACTCTATGATAGCCAACCAACATCTAGCGCTCGTGTGGATTTATTCGTAATAATTGATCACGTGACCACTGCGACATTCTATTATCATGAAATTAATAAATATTATCACGAAGTCATGAATATTATTATCATCATTAACATTATTAATTGATTTGACTTATGAGCGCTAGATGTTAGTTGGCACCCATGTCAACTGATTTACAGAGTCAAACCTGCGGTCACATCAACAATGCATATATCATAGCCCGTTGGGTAACCATTATATCTTAAATCGTGGTATATACGTAACAAACAAACTGCTACGCAAAGATTTTAAAATAGACTTAGTTGATCATCTAGCTAAAACATACTATTCCAAATTTCATATAAAACTACGTCACCATCAAAACCAACTCATTTCACACTAATATTTGCGCACACTACCCTTTGGTTAAATACGATGATGTTGAATCTTCTTAACAAATATTAATTATCATGATCTGAAGGATTTTATCAATAGATATTCATATCTATTTATTATCCAGTTACTCTGTTACTATAATATTTATTTTGTTAAAAGTCCTTATCTCGTATTATGTACTAACTACTAGGTAATTGTGTTTTTTTTCAAAAACAGACTGTGCGTTTTCTAAGAAATAAAACAATAAAAATAAAAAATAAAGTTTATATAACTTATAACATATAGTTATGGCAATATCCAGTTTAATAAACATTTGAAAATAAAATAAAATACTATGGAACAATGTTTTTGTTGACAGTTGTACACAGACAACAATACGTTAAATCATATTTAAATGACAGTTTTAAATGGTGGCATCTTTATTTAAATGCATATTCTGCTGTAAAATAATTTTCTGACGATTTTAATGCATAAATATCGATCCGATAGTTTATTATTCATAAGCGCTTGAAGTTTTAATGAGAGAAATGGTAGAACGAGGGGTTGACCTCTTAGAATTTCACTACACTACTTTGCTTCTCAAACTTAAAATGCTTATAAATAATTAAATATTGGTTTAATAACTGGTATTCGAAAGTACAAAAAAAAGGTGCTTTTGAAAAAAATACCAAATTAAAAAAAGTTTTTTTTATACACCTAAATATAAAGATTTAACATTGAAAAATATAGATATTATTATTAAAAATTATAATACAACACTTGGAAATTGTTTTCCGTCTAAAATGTCAATATCGTTTTTCAATCTTTCAGATGTATATTTTTCTATATGACTATATTAGTATATTGTAAATATCTAGAATGTAAATGTATACAATTGTTAAACATATTTAACATATTTAAGATCTTTGGGTCATTTAAATAATAAAGGCCCAAGGCATTTAAATAAAAATAGGTAGCTTATAATTTTTTGACTTAAATGTAGAAGTACTTACGTCCAACTATTTCATTAGGTGATATATTTGAGTTATAGTCATATACACTATTAGATAAGATATTCAATAGGTACCCATATATACATAATAAAATATTACATCGACCTTCATCCGGAATCTTTTTTTGGACACGATGATTTATTGTCGCTTTCAAATGAAGAATAACGCAGAAAATATAAATCGGATTAACACAACAAAGGATTTATTCTCGGAATCAACGTCTCACAGACCTTTCGGTACACGTGCGTTTTGCCCCTTCAAGTATTTCGAGCTCGTAGAAAAAAAAATTACACAGAATTCGTATAATAAAATTATTTTTTTTTTTTTTTATGTTTCGTGAGATCTACAATAAGTGATCTCTTTTAAATCTAATTCGGAAATCGGGTAAATTATTTTTTGGTGACTCCTTAGGGTTTTTAGATCAAATATCGCGGCAATTCGATCGAAGTTTTAAGGTTGGGCAAGGTATTCACGACAGTCGCAACCTCGATTCGCAGTCGCGTTTGATAAGCATTGCAAATGCGCGCGTGCACAATATAACGTCGTCTAGCAATATCAATAAATAAAACGATTGCACACTATAATTACAGCATCGTTTACGTAGCGAAACGGTATTATATTATTATATCGTTCAAGCCGTTTTACAATAGGTTTCAGTTCACGTACGAGTCGTGAAAGCAAAACTATATAGATGCAAAACGCCTAAAAGTGGAGCATCCAGAATAAACTGGGCGTAAAACTTTTCTGTTATAATTCTACACCATAACTTACTAAAACCACGTCCTTTTTATACTGTAATATCATTGTATACATCGCAGAAAATAATAAATGTCTACTAAAAGCGAACTCCGTAAACCGGACATTTATGGATCGTGATGAGGAGTATCGTTTTAATGAGGAATATTCGTTCATCAGACACTTTTAATGTACTGCTCGATTAATTTAACTTTTTAAATTATAATATATTATACTTCTTATAAGATGATAAATAGTTACATAAATTAGCAAAGTTATCATTTTATTTTACAATAATCAATAACATTTTTTCTTTGCATAAACACATTTAATGGAATAAATAATATTTAAACACTGGATTAACATTGCAAAACACACAAATTGCGTGTTCACTTTTTATATATAAATATATACATATGATTATACATACCGATAAAATTGTACACGATAAATTTACGGGATACACATCATTAAATAAACCAAATAAATGCTGCATGAAACATCCTTATAAAACGATCTCGATAGGATGTTGATATAACATAATATAGTAAAATTCGTGATACTAATTATTATTATGTAAGTATTACAAATATACCGTTATTACATTATATAAATTATCAGCACGATGTTATAAGTTTAATATTTTTTGCCGTTGTTTACAACAACAATGACGACTCAGGGTTATAATTTATTTATATGTTGTGCTCGACATGTATCTTTTAAGATTAAGTATTGTTATTTGTTATCGTCCAGACTTTACACTATATCTTTACAGATGAATGTAATAACTATCAATTATACGTTATACAGAAGAAACGTCTGAAAAACGGATTACTATTTAATTACTTTTTCAATGAGAAGCAAATAACTCAAAGTTGTTTAAATACGCGAGAGGAATAATCAAATACACGTGCAAGTGATTTTAAATTTCAGAAAATAAAGCAAAATTATTAAACACATTTTTGGGTCAATTATATTATGATGTATCTTAGAATACCTAATCATACAGCGTTACATAAAATCAAATTTATTTCTACAGCTCTTCGAAGAACTTATTACTTGAAAATGAGAAAATAACACTAAAAAATGGCACTTAATAATGAAACTAACTAAATCAAATCTCTTTGACCTAGAGTCCTAGAGTCTCGGCTAATTTTTAAAGATTTTTTTTTTTCATAATGTCTTCGTAATTTTAGTTTTACTATCATAAACTTGTACCGTAGTCGAAAATAATAAATAAATAAATCAAAATTAGATACACCGATATATAAATATACTATTGTATTACCGTAGTAGGTATTTGACACGACTGTGTTCTGGTATGTATTTCTCTCCGAAAATATGAAATGTTTGATTATATGATTTAGATTACCACTCCGCTTAATATCACTTACATTCACTTACGATTACATCGGCCAACAAATGAGACGCGATATTACGTAATAATATTATTATAATAACGAATAAACTAAGATGATATAAATTGACGATATAAATGATTAAAAAGGATAATTTCGTCGGGTCAGGCGTCATTGCAGGTCGTGCGTTGTATAGACGTGTCATCCGACACATCCTGTCGGGTCTTGTCGGGCGACCGGGCCTTCTGACCGACCTACAAACTGTAAACTAGGTTCTACGCCGGTGGAAATAAAATTCAACCAAATCGTGCAGAGATCGTGTCGTGTGTATACAACACCTGATTCTAGTCAGGCGTTCTGCAGGCCCGACCGTAATATTATCATATTGTGTGTATGGGCCTTTAAATAGCTGATTAAATGAACTCGTTTACGTATGCATCCAGTGAATACATTTCCGTGCGCATTTTATAACCGTAATATACACACCTTTCTAACTGAAAACCAGAAAATGCTTTCATAACTACATATACATGAAATAATTACAATACGTCTATATAATAAATCACATCCACATTGGTACGTATTGTCTGTGTTCAACGTTCATGATATATTATCATTATTATGAAGAATAGGCGGCGGCGGTGCCACCGCGTGTAACCTTTAAAACAAAAACAAAAAAAAAACTTATTAACATCAACCAGCAGTAATAATTAATGTACATGCGATGTCATATACACTCATTGATGCTTAAATCACAGTGCACATTTTGATCGTAGGTTGTAACCGCGTGGTTGCAGATATTATATTTACCGTCCACTTTTCAGTAACTGCGAGTGTACATCTATATAATATACTGAGTGTCCCCCTCCCCCAATGAAAATGAATAATTTTCAATAATCTCCTGATTGCCTGCAGTACAATATTCTATTCTCGTGCGACTCGTGTACCTGTTATAATATGTACAGCAGACCATGTTGACAAAAACAAAGTCGTGGTAGGCGCATAGGTTATAGGTGCGCCAGAGAATTCGAGAGAATTAAATACGTTGCCATTTGACATATTATTCTATTATATTTTATAATTATAATAATAATTTGGAACATATTTTATATCACTCCTTTTGGATAAAAAATCGATGGTACATTTCGTACTAAATTTTACCAATATTTTTATAGTAAATAATTGTCGTTGATCAATATACACGACGTTGGTCTATACTGTTATAGCTTTTTGTGCATTATCTCGAGGTACAAATCTATTAGTAAAGGATGCAAACGTTTTGCTTGACTTTTTGAAATTATGCAGATTTTAGTAGGTGTCGTTAGAGAATATTCAGCGTATGATATTTATTCCGCAATATAAATTAACAATAACTGACTACATCATACCTGGTATACTATCAAGTATATTTTGTGCCAAAAACTATATGCAAAAATTGAAATCTCACGAATTTATTTTATATAAATCGTAATATTAGAATAAATAATTACCAATCAACATTTTAGATTACTTTGATATGTTTTAGTTTGAAAATAATTATGTTTTATTCCTATTAATTTTTATAAACCTATTTCAGTATATAAAAAATTTGCATAAATATTAAAAACATTCAAACAAAAACTTTTTAGATTGCCACCTGAACACGGGTGTTCCTTTAATAATTTTGTCCGTAGTTTTTCTAACTATAGGCTTTTCATTTTTACACCAGCGTTTGAGTATTTCGTATAAATAATACTGCTATTTATTATTCAGCAAAGTTAAACAATAACAAAGTAACTGCTATAACATAGATACTACAATTAATATTTCTTAACGCCTTAATAACTTTTAGTTTTTTTTTTTTTTTTGATTAGATTGAATTTAATGATATTCTAACTTAAATATCTTCTATCAAAAAATGTATAAAATGCATATTAATCATAACAAAAAAGTATAATATACATTATATAATATTATTTCTTTTTTTTATGATATATATAGAGGAACACAATTAAACTATATGACTCATTAAAAAATTTGTATGGTTAATTTAAATTTTAGAGTAAAAAAAAAAGTCCTATTTATTTAATTTTTATTGAGAATTGTTTGTATAAAATATAATTTATAAAACTTGATTAGAGTTTGTATTATTCATATTATCAAAATGATTAAAAATAATTTTAAATTTAATAATCCTTGACGAATCAAAAACGAATCTCTGAAATATAGTACCTATTGATACAGTTTTTAAAAAACGTTGAAAAAGTTTTATATAAAATATAAAAAAAATATTTGCAATTCTGACACTATAACATTATAAAATTGTGTGTTATTTTTTAGACAAAAAGTAATTTTACAATTCATAGTTTTAAAAAACATGATATTTTATAGTAATATGTGATAATGATTGAATTTGCCTTAAAAATATTTGTATAACTTTCTGCAACAGTAAGTTTATCGTGACTGAACAAATCGTGTCTTAACAAAACTGAATGTGACCTCTAAGGAATTTGATATGCATGTCGGGGCAGATTTAAAATCAAAGTCAAATTGCATAACTCACATAATAATGGCTTAAGAGAAGATATTGAAATGATTGGTGAATATAATAACTAAAATTTTAAAAATAAATATATGTTTTGTACCATTTTTTAAAAATTCTTTTATTTTTAAATTGAACAATTATTGTCCATGATTTTGAAATAAAAAAATATAATTTATATTTGTGAAGATTTTATAAATCTAATTTAGCGACTAGTTAAACAAAAATAATAAAAGATAAAATTGAGAAGGTATAGTTTAATGTATTTTATGATTTGTAATAATAATAAAAAAAATTATTTTTTATTTACAATTTTTTAATTTTAACTAATGACATATGTATTGAAAATTTAGTAAATTACACAAATAATGGATGAAGTGAAATCGTATTTGTTTATTATCTACTACAGTAAAAATAATATTATGTCTATAATTTCTATAATTTTATTTGGATACAAGGACTTGTATTATAGAACAGTACACATTCAATTAAATATTGTATAACTCATTAGTACTTTATTTACATGCACCTCAAAACAAAAGTTTACCTATTGACTTTTGTTAAGCCTAGTTATAATTATATAATATATACAAGTATTTTACTTACTTTGAAGTTTACTTGTACAGTTTATACTTGTAAGTAGTTTAATAGTATGAAGTGATGTAAAATTTTGGAATATCAAGACAAATAATTATTTAATGGGAAATAAATTTATTGCATTAACATATCTTTTGGTGATGAAATGACAGTTTGTTCATAGCATCAACGTGTTCTTAGACGGCATGAAGGGTTTCTCTGCATAGTTTTTGCCACCAACATTCCTAATTCCTTCAACGGCGTCTGAGAGATTTTGAAGTAAGGTATGGTAACAATGTTCTGAGTGTGTCTCATGTATAATCAAAATTGTAGGATATGTTTGGATTATATGATTCATAACATAAAAAGGAATCTTGAAAGTTAGTCAAAGTTTTGAAATAACCATACCTACACTAAATGCTACACTATACAATTAAGAAATACCTATATATATATCATGTGTTTACATCATGAGTCATGGAATAAAACATAGTGTTTGCTATTTATTTGATTAAAAGTAAAATATTACCACCATACTAAAACCACATATATATTTTGAATTGAGTACCAGTTACGTTAAACATTTAAAATATCTACATTGAAATTGTAAATGAACACAATAAATGTACTTATGATATGGGTAAGAAAATTAAATAATTACAATTTATTTGCATATAATATAGTACCTAGTATACTGATTTAATATAAAATCAATGTTTAATAATTTATTTAATTGTATCTATAATTTATTATCTTTGATCGCTTTTATTTTACTTCATAGACGAAACTGTTGTTACTCATAATAAAAAATATATGATTAATACTTATATTATCAGTGGTAGCTATATTATATCCATTATAAAATGAAACGTAAATATTCAAATAACATATCCGCGAGCAACTTGTGTTTACTGTAAGCTGTAAGCTTTATATTTACAAACTTAAAATAATATCGTTTCAATACAAATGTTACATATTAAAAACAGATGTATTCCAATATTTAATTTTCTATAATATGAATAGGTATAGCATTTGTTGATCCAAAAAAGCAGTAAAGGTTGATTAAAAATAATAAATCAATTACATCCTTGTTTTATTACAGTAACACATACTGTGTGATTAATAAAATTAACTTCATCGACGTATTTGATAGTACTTTATTTACATAAGAACACATGTTAAACGCACATATTTATTATATAAAAATATTCAAAGTGGTTTCTGTTTAAAGTTTAAAATATGTGGTTTATCCTGAAAATTAAAAAGTCATCTAGTATATTGTATGTATTTTTTTTATTTTTTGTACTTTTATTAGATGGCAATGATGCACAAGGCAATTCAGAAAATAGCAATTTGCCCTCATATTTAAGTAGAGTATCAAATTATTTCAGTAAACACGATGTAAATGAACCACAACAACAAGATACAAATCCCAAATCAAAAACAGATTTTGATGAATCAAACACTGACCAAGGTAATAATAATCGGGATGGCAATCAAATTGAGGATCAAACATCAGATTATTTTAATTATGAGGAAAATCCTTTAACTAAAATATCTCTTGGTTTACCCGAAGAAGATCCTGAGTCTGAAACAACAATTCCTGTTGACCATGAAAAACTTGACGAAAAAGATAAAGAAGAAGATAATAATATTGATAAAGAAAGTGATGTCGAAGATGATAAATATAATAATGCTGATGATGATCCAGAATCAAAATATCCAAGCTCTGTTCATCAAGAAGAAAATAATCTAGATAAATATAATAATGCTGATGATGATCCAGAATCAAAATATCCAAGCTCTGTTCATCAAGAAGAAAATAATCTAGATAAATATAATAATGCTGATGATGATCCAGAATCAAAATATCCAAGCTCTG